>OZ018323.1:122594265-122944362 GCA_963969495.1 Ceratothoa steindachneri | reverse complement strand
AACATGGACGAGACTGACATGACCTGTGATGTCATGGGTGGGGGGATGGCCAAATGGACCCCCCCTCCCCTGAGATAGACATGCTCCCTGGTGCAGCCCAGCCTCAGAAGGTGGGGCCTTCCATGGGGCCAGATTCGGGCTCGGCATCAAACACTGAGCCATAGTCTGCTCCTGTGCGGGGCCCTCGCCAGAAGGGTCAGGCTGCTAAGACAGCACAAGGAGGGCAGGGATCTCCTCCTCCAGCTGGTGCCCCCATGACTGTGGGCTGTTGGAACCTTAACCATCTCGGCAAAGGACCTTGCAGAGGCTGGCCCATCTGGCCTGGCGGCTCTTGCTGGGGGATGGGAGAAAGCGGGTCCATTCCCCGCACTCCTCTTCTAAAAAGAAAAGAGGGGGGGGGGCTCTTCTCCCTCCACAGGGGCTGTGAGGATGGACAAGGTCGGTACCATCCTTGAACGCGACCAAGCCAAGATCGGCACATCCAGCCCCGGTGCTTGCCTGAGTGGGGAATCCCAAAATAAGACCAAAAGTGCGCAGAGTGGAGCCTCAATTATGTTGTAGCGGGCCGAAAGCAACTCTAAACCCGCGTTCCAACCTTATCCTAGGATTTATGGACCCTGAGAACCCTGAGGAAGAATTGATACGATTTGATATACAGTCCTTTACTTTACAAAAAAAAAAGTACAGTTTATATTTACAGACAAAATAAATAAACACTGGTGCACGTTCAAAATAAATACTCTTTACAAATTAATTATAATACTTCTCCAACCGAAAACAAAATAAGACAGGCTATACAACAAGGTCCACACGACAAATCAAATCAACAACACCCGAACAAGAAGAGGCATATGCATATGACTTGAAGGCTGCGGTGGTGGTGGAAGTAGTTGGCGTCCAATAAGAAGGGCAAAGGCTCGTCAGCCAATGCAGGTAATGCCCTCCGTTTCGGATCTGGTCTGGGCGGATCACTTTCCTCAAGGATTTCTCTCGCAGTCCGCTGAAGCTTCACTCTTTGAAGATACCGGACGCTATACTAGGGTAATATCCAAATGCGCTGGACAAACAATTATTTATATAGATATATTTTAACTATCTAAATATTTAGAAAAATTATATCTCTGAAAAGAGAGTATAATCAGTTATTATTATTCATAATAAAAAAATCGGAAGGCAAATTATACCCACACACTCACACAGGGGTAGGGAAAGATATATGTAAAGGGGGGTGGAAGAATGACCCTACAGACACACACACACCGCTCCCCCACAATTTTGGGGCCCCTCATTCAAAGATTACCTGGCATTTTCGAGCCTGCTAGCTTCAAACGTTTCTTAGTTGTTCACTCTACTGATGGCAGCATGTTGGCGAAGGGCAACATGATCCATCAGAGGAGAGCTTTAGTTGATATGATTGGTAGAGAGCCGAAGGTGACCCATTTCTCGGATGGGAGGCTTCTCGCGAATGCGGCGGATCTACCATGAACTTTGTGAAAGGAGTAGTTTATGCGAGGGAACTCGTAGACTACTACATAGAAAATATCACTCTAAAGCTGGCCGACCACGCGGCGGTCAAGGTCGAGTGTGTGATGAGAAAACAGGGAGGGGCTTCGAGACTCACCCCTACACTCTTCATCACGTTCAACTGTGACAATCTTCCTGAGTTGGTGTGTGTAAATTGTTCTAAGGCTGCACATGATAAGTCCAAATCGTGTGTGGCCAAGTGTCAATAGCGGAGAGCCACAGCTCGTTTCTTCCAAACAATGTGGTGCATATCTCCGTGAGAAAGTTTCCTGGCCATTCAGTCCCAGGATTGTCTCTCATTCCACAAGGCTAAGGACTTGATCCTGGCATGCCCGGCTCTGCCTGGGACATCACGCCTCAATGCTAAGAAAGGCACCCTCTGCTCCTGGCCTATCCAGGCCAATGAGCACAGTTGTTTCCAGACCCATTTGGAGCCCTTCTGCGGGTTCTACTCAACCCAGGCGCTCCCCTGGTAAAACTGGCGGCACAAAGGGTTCACACCCAGCCCTGGCTACCCCCATCCTTCCCCCAATGTGACCATTTTCTGTAAGGCGAAACGGCCATGTGCCTCCACCAAGTCGTTAGGCTCACAGGAGGCAATGCCCCTTACATTGGTTGCCAGGCTATCTTCAGGGGTTCCTAAAGCTGCCCCCTGAAAGAAGGACAGCAAGAAAGGAGATTCGGCTCCATTGCCCACGCCTAGTGGTGGGCTGGGTGGCTCAGAGACAGTGGATCCTCAAAAAGAGGGCCCCTCACCTCCAAGGCCGCAACGCCCACCTAAGGTTTCGAGGCAGAGGGAGGAAAAGACTCGCATGGCGAGTCCAACCTCCCCCCAATAAGTCCTTGAATGCGACAGCGCCTTCAGCACTTTGTCTGGCCAACAGCACCCGGGATTCTGCCTCTGGGAAGCGTACAGCCATTCCTGTGAGGGTCTTCTGTTTGAAGAGGGCCCCTGCATCCCCGCCGAGATAGGCCTGGAGGGCATATTTCTTCAATGGAATTGCCGCGGACTCTGGGCCAACTGGGAGGAGCTGCGGAGGCTCATCTGGTCCTGTTCCCTGTTAGCTATTTTTCTGCAGGAGACTATGCTAGGGTCATGTCCCCTGCCCACCCTCCTGGGGTATAAGTATTTTGCAACCGCACCACCATGGGATAGGGGATGCGCGGTTTACATGCGGCATGCTGTCTACGTTCTTCTTTTCACTTTAGATACCTCCTTTCAGGCAGTGGCTGTGCAGTTTCACCTAGATAGGAGTTATACTGTTATTTCTGCGTACATTCCACCATCAGCTGACTTCGACGCGGGGGACTTCCGCCGCGTTGTGGCACAGTTGCCGAGGCCCTTTCTCTTGCTTGGAGATCTGAATGGCAGACATCCTCTCTGGAGAGACTACTCAATAAATCCCAGGGGACAAGTCATTGCTGATCTGATCGAAGAGCTTGAGATGTGTCCTAATTGTGGATGAGTTTATGCATCATTGCCCGAGAACAGCTTTATTTTCTTGCCTTAATCTATCTCTGTTCTCTCCGGATGCACAGCCTGATTTTGTTTGGGGGTGATCGATAACCTCCATGGTAGTGATCACTTTCCCATTCAAATATCATTTTCTGGGCCACTGCCACCTGAGAGCCCACCTCGGTGGTGCTTGGTGCAGGCACAGTGGCCTGCATTTCAGGAAATGACTGAATTCTCTGTCTCAGTCAAGGAGTGTAGGTCGGTAGATGAGGCCTTTGAGTTCTTCTCCGGCAACCTCAGCGCTGCGGGCCTGACTACTATTCATAGAATGTCTGGCCATTTTGCACACCAACCACTCCTGTGGTGGTTGGCTGAGTGTGAGACAGCCCTCAAATAGAAGTGTTATGCCTGGATGCGCTATAAACGCCGCTCAAACAATTTCACTGTCCGTGAATTTTGTCGGGCTAGGGCTAGGTTCCAGTATATTCCGAAGCATGCACGCCACTCTTCTTGGCGGGCATACGTGTCTTCACTTAATGGGAAGACCCCTCTTGCGGAGGTGAGTCTAAAGGATTCTCTAGCTGGGATGCTGCTCCGCCAGCATTCAATGCACATCATGATGTCGCGGAAGGTCGCCGGTTGGACTTTACCTCCAGAGGCAGAGAACCCTTCAATGACAGGTTTACTCTGAGTGAGTTGTGTCCCGCTCTTGCTCCATGCGCAGACACCGCCCATGATCTGCATGCCATCCTTCAACACCTGGGTGAGCGAGGCATGGCCTTTGTGTTAGATTTTTCAACAAGATTTGGGTAGAGGGTAACCTCCCAGACTCCTGGCGAAGCGCTACTGTGCTAGTTTTTCGCAAATCAGGGAGAGATCATTCTACCCCGGTCAGTTTCCGCACAATTTTCCTAACCTCCTGCGTGTCCAAATTGATGGAGAAATTGGTAAATGTTAGATTAGCCTTTTTTCTGGACAGCGGAGGCCATTTGTGTTCTGCACTTTGTGGCTTCCGCAAGTTCCATTCTACTTCGGATGCTCTGCTTCAACTGGAAGATGCTGTCAGCGAGGGCTTCCTTCATAGACAGCACTTTGCCACAGTGTTTTTCGATCTGGAGAAGGCTTATGATACCGCATGGTGATAAGGTATCATGGAGACCCTCCACACGATAGGGGCGAGGGGAGGCCTCCCAGTCTTTATATCTGAATTTTTGCAAGATTGCTGAATCTGTGTACGGGTGGGGGAGCCTCTCCGGCCTAATGGAGCAGGAAGAAGGTGTCCTGCAGGGTAGTGTCCTCAGCTTTACACTCTTTCCCTTGAGCATCAACGACATTACCTCAGTGCTGCCAGAAGATGTTCTTGCTACACTCGGCACTCTCTGGAGCGTCAACTCCAACAGGCATTGAACAGCTATGCCAAAGCGCACAGGTTTTGGTTTTCTTTGGTCAAGCTCTAAGGTGGTGCACTTCTGCCGCCATCCACGGCTCAACCCTGACCCAGATTTGTTTGTTAATGGGGTGTGCCTGGAATTGGTTGAATCACACCATTTCCTTGGTCTTGTATTTGACCGACGCCTCATCTGGGAAGCTCATATTCACAGCCTTAGGGTCTCTTGTACCTGCACCATGGATATTCTTCATTCCATGATGTTCAGCGCTTGGGGCTGCCCAGAATGCCACCGTGGAGGGTACCACCGTTGGCTATTTGTCACCACGCCTCTGCTTCCAAACCTACTGCCTTACTTTTTTATCAATCCTTTGTTCGTTTGAAGCTCGACTATGGATGTGAGTTTTATGCATCCAGAGCCGAACGTCTATTGAAGAAGGTGTACTAGATCCACCACACCGGCCTTCGCTTGGTCACCGGTGCCTTCTGCACTTCCCCTATTGAGAGCCTGCTTGTCGATGCTGGAGAGATTCCATTATCTATTCACAGTGCATTACTCGCCTGTATGCATGAACGCAGTGTCTCCCTTTGTCGCCAACGGCTCTCAAAGCATCTGCAGCTGATCTTGACAGTGCCTATGTCGCCGAGAGATGCAAGTCATACCCTAAGCCCTTTGGGTTTAGGGCTAGGAAACTTCTTTGAGAGCTAGATATAGTTCTCGGATTGTTGGCACCTCTGGGTCTGCCCAGATCGCCACCCTGGAGGGTACCACTGTTGGCTATTTGTCGCCATGCCCCTGCTCCCAAAGCTTGTACAGCGCCAGGAGTATTGCATTCGGCCTATTTGGAGCCAAGTGTATATGGATGGCTCCAAGTCCGAAGAGGAGGTCGGTTTCCACGCTGTATCCCCTCTGTTTGAAGTCAGCAGGGCTCTGCCAGGCTCTGCGTCTGTCTTCCGGGCTGAGTTGGTGGCAATACAACACTCGGTACGGGAGATTATGCGACGTGCATGGTTAGAGACTGGAACGTGATTTATAGCGACTCCCAAAGCGCCCTGAGTGCTCTCGGGGCATTGGAATCTCCGCACCCTCTGGTTCCCGTTTAGTGAGCCGGGCGGATGTCAAGATTATCTTCTGTTGGGTTCCTGGACATGTAGGAATTGCAGGGAATGAGCGCGCCAAAGAGTCTGCAAGGACCGGACCAGCGTTTCACTCTTCCACACACAGCCTACATGGCAGGAACTTAAAGTTACGTGCCATTGCGCCATGACTGTTAACATGGACCTATCCCCTGATGCCGCAATGGCTTCGGGTCGCTTTCTGTCATCTCCAAATCGGGCACACTCCTGTGACGCATCGCCATTTGATGGGGCGGTTGCCTGTGCCCTATTGTGACGACTGCGTCATCCCCAGACTGTTTGGCACATTCTTGTCGAATGTCCCAGTCTGGGTGATCTTCGCACATGTTACCTGTCCCGGTACTGGGATGGGCGGGGTTGCTACCGTTTGTCCCTTGTACTCAGGACGGATTCGTTCACACCGACCTGTGGAATTTTAGACTTTTTGGAGGAGGCTGGCCTGTCCCCCTTTATTTAACTAGTTCGGTTTTTGTTTTGTTATTTTAGTAGGTCGCACATTCCTGCGCCAGGGGGAGGTGGACCTCTTCCCAGCAGCGGAGCTTGCTTCCTGCTCTTTACCTTTTTTATTTTGAGTATTGGGGTTTTTTTTGTTTGTTTTTTGAATCTTATTTTAAAGTAGTCTAGTACTAGGCAGTTTTTAATTCAGCGACTAATGCCCAAGTAGGCAGTCTCCAGATGAGCTCTTAAATTTTGTATTTTTTTTAATCCAGTCCTTCATTATAAAAAAACTCAAATTCCGAAATAAAGTTATATTTTCATCAAGTTTATAGAAATTCAAGTATGAATTTATTTGGTCGGACATCCACAAGAAAGAACAGACCCCTCTCGCTACATATATATTTACACATATTGTTATTTTTACAGGTATAATTGGACTTTTCTAATTAAATTACGATCAATTTTGGCTTATGAGCTTTCAGTAGTCCTCTAAATTGTATAGTTGGACCATACCATCAACATACTCGGTAAGCATGGTAGCCTTTTTGTTTTCTCTCCTGCAAGTGCTCTCCTCATTCTTGACCTGGTATATCTTCCTCCTTAGTTGGGTGTGCTTTTGCCTATGACACTATAATTTAAATTTTAGTGCTTCCTTTCTTTTCCATTGCTGGGTTCTCCCAAAGTTTTATATAATGAAAACAGTATAAAGTCAGTATGATCTACTGGCAAGCCTGAAGGTACCAGGGGCCAGTGCAAAAGAATAGAAAGAGTGGTACTACTGTGGTTTGCTACCAACTAGTGATCATTTGTACTCCTTTTTTTAGTTAACCCCTTCTACACAAGTCAGCGGTTTCAGTGTACGGTGCTGTATACAACATTTTATTTAAATTTAAATTTTGCATTTATTGCATTATTCATGTTATGTTTAAATTTTTCCTATTCTTATGATGTTTGTTCATGTTGGGAATATGTTTCAAATAATTAATTTAAAAAAAAAATTAAAATGACATATTGCTTACTCACTTAAATGCAATGTTTCCACCCGCTTGATAAATCCATTGCTTCACATTCTTCATCACTGATTGAAATATAAGTGTCACTATCAGTACTATCATTTGATTCATTGTAATTCTTCATAATTATCACTATCTCTTGAAGACATCGTTAAAATATACAACAAAATTAAAAGTTTATGCTATATATTTTGCAATCAATCACAAGTCATTTCCAACTGGCTTTTGCCTTCCAGAAATAAACAAATCCCGCCCACAAAGTGTTTTTATTGGTCAATTGAGAATGATGTCATTATAAGACAGACACTTCAAGTAATGCTCAGGAATTTCATAGCGTACTCCTGTAAAATTACAGAACAGAAAAACAATAATTTATTTCATGATGATAACCCTTTAGTCATCGGAGACAGGCACAATAGTAGGCATAATGAAATCTGTTCCATCATCATAGGAAAGGGGTTAAGAGAGCCACCCATTTCATATTAGTGGACTATGCATGCATAGTCCGTCCTCACATAAAATTGAGCCTGACTATCTAGGTATGGAAATCCAGGACTTTAACTTCTATGTCTTGTGACATCTGCTTAATAGATACTGGTCTCTCTCTCCCTGATCCCCTTACAACCCTTCTCTGTCAATTTATAAAGGGCTTTCTTAAGGCTAAATATAACCTGTAGAATGCATCTCTATTATAAGGTAAATAGTTTAAGAACCAATTAAAAATAGTTATTTCCAGGGTTTTTATCTTTTTCTACTTAGTTTAGGCTATTGGTTAATTCTCTTAATTTTTCTAACTTGTCAAGCCACTAGTTAAATAACCGTAACTAGAGTTTTGACTTGGCTCAATAACAGTGAAAGAAAAGGATAATTTGGGGAGGAAATAAAAAAAACTGCAAAGCATTTTTGGTCTGGGTGTTATTACACATTTTCATGACCATTTTAATTAACTATCTCTTTGTAACTTTCTAGTGGAGTTGAGTTGACTTAGTTTTTGCTTTATAGTTTTAACTAATTATTAAGTATGGGCCAAAATTCTAAAAAAAAATGAGAACTTTTGCTCATAAATTAGTGGTAAATGGATGAATAACACAATGGTCATTCCATGCCAATTCACCAAAATTTTGAGATTTTTGCACTTTTGCATCTCAGATTTTGATTAAATTTGGTGATCTTATTTCTAGATCTCGATGAGAAAATTTCAATAATGGGGTATCTCAGCTCTGTAGGTCAAAGAGTTGCAGACTTATGAACTTTCAAAGTTGGGTCAAAATGACAATTCTTGCAAAAATTGTTGGATCAACATCAAATATCTCATAAAGTATTAAAACTACAGGAATTATTTTGGTATCATTTTAAATCTTTTTAAATACCCTACAACTTTTATTCTATGTATAATAGCCATATAAGGTGAAATAAAAAAGTTTACCTTTCCAATGACTTTTGACATTGAAAAGGTCATTTAATGTATAAATGGATTTTTTGTTTTTAATTTCTACCAAATATTTGTAGATATGTGTATTAAAGTAACCTATAAGATTTTGGGGAGTGAAAAGCTTAACCCATTAGTGACTGCGAGGTCATTAAAGACCTTTGGTTTATAAGTACTATATTTTATTTTTATTTTCAGAATTTTACTTTTTCAATATTAAAACACTCTATTCTTTCAATATTTTTTAATTTTATAAAAATCTATAATTGGCAACTCAATTTATTTTCACTCAAAGCTGAAACATGGTGGCAGAAAGTTGTTCTAAAGGACCTAGGTAAGCAATTTTGTAAATTCTGTAATGTTACCAGTAGTTTTTAAATTTTTAGCCATATTTTCTATACAGGCTATGCCTACTTCAGGGGTTTAAATACTATTTTTTGTGTCAAAGTATTAGTTAGCTAATTTAAATTTGTATTTTTGCTCTGAAAAGTCTTTAAAGACCTCTTCGGCATTAGAGCCAAAAATCATACATTTTTATGCAAGTTTGCTGTATATAGCATTTTCTTTGGTGAAACGATTTTCTTTTATAATTTTAGGTATAACTCTTTCTACCAATCTCTCTCTCTCTCTCTCTCTCTCTCTCTCTCTCTCTCTCTCTCTCTCTCTATATATATATATATATATATATATATATATATATTGTTTTTTTCAGATTGACAGTGAATGAAGCCATTTCATTTCTTGAAGCAAACACATTTAGCCTTAGGATTTACGGAAGAAGACTTGGTTTCTGATGAAGACAGCAAAAAGTCTGATGATGAAGGACTGGGTGAAATGCAACATCTAGGAAGAGGTGAAATTGCAAGAAGGTAAGAGTGTAGAGAAAAGACATATTTGGTCAAAAGAAAATGCCACATTCACTGTTAACTCTGAATGGACGCACACGCAGGGGCGTATTGGAGAAATAGACAATTTAGTTGAATGTAAAGAACCTTGCGATTATTTTGAACTATTTTTTGATGATACTTTATGTAAGCTTATAATTGAAGAATCAAATAGGTATGCGCAACAAAAGAATTTGAATTTGGAACAAAATGAACTTTGTTTTTTGGGATGATCTTTTACTATCTGCTATTTCTCCACAACCAAATAAAAAAAGATATTGGAATAATGGTGATCACATACCAAAAATCCTTTCTCAAAACATGCATCGTAATAGGTTTCTAGCAATATAGCACAACTTTCATCTTACTGATAATACAAAGATTAAAGATAAAGATTCAAGGGAGAAACTTCATCCATTGTTTGAACATCTTCAAGAAAAATTCTTGCTGTATAGAGAACTTCAAGAACACATGGCTATTGATTAAAGCATGATACCTTATTTTGGTAGGCACCACTGCAAACAGTTCATTCATGAAAAACCCATAAGGTTTGGATTCAACTTTGGGCTTTGTGTTCAAGAAAAGGATATATGTATGCTTTTGAATTTTATACAGGTAAAACTCCTGATGGCTCTGTCAAACACAATCAATTTGGATTAGGATGGAATGTAGTTCTAAGGCTGATTGACACTGCAAATATTCCTAGTAATGAAGGTTTCAAAATCTTTTTTGACAATTACTTAACAAGTATTTTCCTTCTTCTGCACTTGTCAGAGAGAGGCATTTGTGTGATGGGCACCTGCTGAGAAAATCGAACAGAGAAATGTCCATTGATCACCAAGAATGAAATGACAAAAAAGGCAAAAGGAACAATGGATTTTGCAACAAGTTCAAACATACTTGTGCAAAAGTGGAAAGACAACAACGATGTCATTTTAGCAACAAATTTTGGAACACACAAAATTTGAACAACAAAACGCTATAAAAGAGATCTAAAGAAGTTTTATAAATGTGAACAGCCTGCCAATTACAAATTATACAATAAGCACATGGAATATGTTGACATGATGGACCGAAATATCGGAACTTATAGAATAAGAATGCGCCAAAGAAAATAGTGGTGGCCCATATTCAGTTACCTATTATCAGTCACTGTCAACAACGCCCACTGCCTCATGCAAGAAGCAGGAAAGAAAATTTCCCTTCTCGATTTCATAGATAACCTTTGCATCACATATATGAAATCCTATGGCACACCAACTTTGCAAGGAAAAAGAATCTCGCAAAATCTGCGAAACAATGCAAGATACGATGGAAAAGATCATTGGATTGTTTATATTGAAAAGAGAAGAGTGTGTATGTTATGCCGTGTGAAGGCCAATTTTGTTTGTGAGAAGTGCAATATTGGTTTACATCCAAATGTTTCAAAGAATACCATATGTTATAAATTTTTTATTCAGAAGCAATTATTTTATTTGGTAACATTTCCAAGTTCAATCTTATTTGGGGGAATAATTGAATATTTTTGGCTCACTTTTTTGATTTCAAACACTAAATTAATTCATCAATGAATTCATTATATATATATATATATATATATATATATATATATATATATATATATATATATATATATATATATATATATATATATATATATATATATATATATATTGCATATATAAAGAATAAATACTGTTTTCACTTTGAGTCCATTGAAATATTTTTACTCTATATTATTGTGTCCAACTGCCGAAGGGGTCTTTAAAGACCTTGGCCATAATTCCTTTGTGAATAAAGACTTCTTAATAAAACTTCATATGAAGCATATTTGTGTTATCAACCTAATTACAAACCTATTTCACAATACTTTAAAAATTACACTTTTGGCTCTAATGGGTTAATATAGGAGTTACAGTCTTTCAAAGAAATTTTACCAAAATTGTGCATTTCCTGTCAATTTAGAAAGTTTCATTGCCATTGTATTCAAAATACCAAGGACATCTGAACTTATGTATGTTTTTTTAGAATTATATTGTCAAAAGTAACACATCTCTTCCTTTTTGAGGATGTATATTGGTTTATTATAAAACTAAATTAATATCTGAATTGGAAATCCAGACATTCTTCCAAACTGACCAAGGAACACTCAGTGACATTAATTTTACTGAACAAGATATACACAAGGCCATTACTTAACTGAAACCAAACTCAGCAGCTGGCCCAGATGGCTTACCAACACTTATCCTCCTCTAATGCAAAGAAGCACTGTATTTGCTCTGGCGCCAATCCCTTAACACTGGTACTGTACCAAAAAATACAAAGAACCTAGTATTTACACAAACGAGGAACTAAAGGGGTTGCAAAAAACTATAGGCCAGTAGCCCTCACTTCACACTTAATTAAGATCTTTGAGAAGGTGGTGATGAACAACATCTACACCTATTTAGTAGACAACAACCTACTGAATGCTGGACAGCATGGCTTCAGAAAGGGCGGATCTTGCCTCTCCCAGCTACTTGGACATTATCACAACCAACTACACCAACTAGCTGAGGGCAAAAGTGTGGATACTGTGTTCCTAGAACTTCGCAAAGGCATTTAATAAAGTGGCTCATGGTATCTTCATGCACAAATTGGGAAGTCTAGGAATCACTGGTAAACTTAGGGTATGGATCCACAGATTCATCACATCAAGAACACAGACAGTGTCTGCAAATGGAGCTATGTCCCAACCAAGCAGTCATAAGTGGAGTACCTCAGGGTTTAGTACTGGGACCTCTGCTTTTCCTGATACTGCTGGGGGATATAGACAAGGAAATATATCACTCCACAGTGATGTTGTTTGCAGATGACACAAACATCTGCAAACCTATTCAGGACAAAGAAGATGTTAACAAACTGAAAGAGGACCTCACCATAATATATGATTGGGCTACAAAAAACAATATTATGTTCATTGACGAAAAATTTTAATTGCTCAGGTATGGCAACAGACATGACATCCTGAGGATACTACCTTGAAAACAAGAAATGGCCAAGAAATAAGAGCAATCACTAATGTGAAGTGTCTACGAGTACAGCTGAGTGAGGATGGCACCTTCACACACACCATAGAGAGGAAACTATAAAAAAAAAAGCCAGAAAAATCTCAGGATGGATAGCGTGGACCTTTTACTCTTGGGAAGCGGGATGCCTGATGACATTGTGGAGGGCCCTGCTACAGCCTGTCCTGGACTATTGCTGTCAGCTGTGGTCTCTGTAGCAGGCAAAAAAATTTAGATTAACCCCAATCGATCCAACCTGCTCCCTACACTAATCCGGACGTGAGAAATCGAAGGAGAATGAAACTGATTGTATGTACAGTCCTTTACTAACAAAAAATTACAATATTTACAAAAAAATATGGGTAAATATGCACAAAATATCTACAATAGAGAGGGGCGATTATATTGGAGATCTCCTTATTTTTCACCAAAAAAATACAAAAAGAAAATCCTATATATATGAATACTATTTAATCGATCCTAATAAACATAAAAAATCAAACAACCAAAAAAATCCTGACTACAACAGTCAATATATAAACAACAAACAAGGCCTCACTTTGTACAAAGAGGATGGGGGGATGTCCAGCCACCTGCCACTCGAGCGAGCAAAATGCCTAGGACTTACAACAAGTGTGGCGCCTCTGCGCTTGATGGAAGATAATGACCTTATCACGCTTGCGTCGCTATTATAAGCCCTCCTTCATTAAGCTATACTATTGGCCTTTATTTATTAACAATAATATATATCTTTCCAGAATATAACGCTTTGTTTGTAATATAAGGATATATGAAACTAAGTCCAATCTTTCCAGAATATGGTGCCTGGAAAGAAAGAAAAAAACATGGTAATCATTTTTATACATAAAATAGACAAAAAACAAAACAAACCCATTCCCATTCAGACACACACACATTTTTACAGAGGGAGGGATAGGGTACTGCGAAAAGGGGTGGGAGAATGGCCCTTTTACACACACTCACATTCGCTCCACCACACCCTCCACACAGGACAATGGATATACAGGCCCTAGTGAATGTCCAGCATGCCTTCACTAGGCAGATCCAGGGCATGAAGGATTGTCCTTACTTGGAGCGACCAAACATCTACTCAACAAAGAAGGAGGGAAAGGTACATTATAATCTGTACATGGAAAGTAATAGAAAACCTAGTATCAAACTCATCACACACAACACAAATGAGATGGTAGCTATCTCAACCTCAAGGACTGGTTGTCACTGCCCATAGGAAAGTGCTGCCCCCACAAGAACCAACCACGATCAAGACCCAGCTCACAACCAGCCTGGGGTATAATGGTCCCAAAATTTTCAATTCTTTACCAAGAAACTAAGGGATCTCACTGGCTGCCCCGCTGACAAGTTAAAGTCCAAACTGGATGTCTTCCTAGGGACAGTCCTCGATGATCCACCAGTCCCATCGGTGGCTCGATTACCTCTCCTTCGAGCCTGCACCTATTTATTTTGGGGTGCCTCAGGGCTCAGTCCTTGCTCCCCTCCTCTTTCGCATCTACTTACTTCCTCTTGTCTCCCTTCTTCGCGATTTGGGCCTGTCTTTCCACCTATATGCTGATGACACTCAGATATACCTTTCCTCATGCCCTGTGTCCTTCTCTCAATCAATTACTGAGCTCCTTTCAGCCTACACCTCCATAAACGAATGGCTTTCTCTCAACTTTCTCAAATTTAACCACAATAAAACTGAAGTTCTCCTTGTTGGTACCTCTTCGATGGTGGAGAAATCTAAAGCTCTCTTTCCCCTCCATTAACCTTGGGGAGACCAATGTTGCCTTCTCTGATACCATCAGTAATCTTGATATTATTTTCGATGAGCAACTCTCATTTAAACCGCACATCCATCATATCTGTAAGTCTTCCCTCCATTTCCTCCGCAACTTCTCATGTATTCAATCCCATTTTGATCGGCGTAGCCTTGAGACTGCTATTCATGCCTTAGTAACCTCACACTTAGACTACTGCAATTCTCTTCTAGTAAATCTCCCTTCATCACTTCGCCCCCTACAACTAGTTCAAAACTATGCTGCCCGGCTCCTCCTTCACTGCCCCGGTTCTCTCCTAAAATTCTTCTCATCACCTACAAGGCCCTAAACCTCGAGGCTCCACCTTATCTCTCGTCTATCCTCTCCCATTGTCAAACTCCTTGGACCCTCTGGTCTCCCCTCGCTTCCCTCCTGAACACTCCTCATTCTGTCCTCTGCTCGATGGGTGACCGTTCCTTCTCAGTTTGTGCTCCTAGACTCTGGAATGCTCTTCCTGCCAAAGTCTGACCCTCTCCCTCCCTTGCTACTTTTAAATGTCTCCTGAAGACTCATCTCTCCAGAATTGCCTTCTCTCCCCTGTAAACTTTCTTTACACTCGCTACACAACCTGCGCTCTGGGAGGGCTAACGGCCCTGAAGGGCGCATTATAAATACCTATTATTATTATTATATACAGCTCTGCAGAGCAGCCTCAACTCTGTACCGGACCATCTGAACCTACTGCATAGGAATAATGGGACCAAAAGCAGCAGTGGACTATCACAACTGTGAGGAAGTTACCTCAAGATGAATCTAAGTAAGAATGTTCTTACTTATTTCCAAGAATTATTCCTACAGAAATGATCTTAAATGAGCAGATAAATACATAGGTATAACAAGAGTGACTCTATATATTTGTTAAATTAAAGTACATCATTTGTTCTATTAGAAATATATAATTTATTAGTATAGAACTGAGGCTCATCTACATACTTTTGACAATAGTTATACAATATTATTATTTTTCTTCTTGTTTTTAATTATAAATGATGTACTGTACTACTATCTTTTTTCTGGTAATTATGGACCTCAATGTATTAAATATTGGCAAAGAATCAAGTAAGAAAAGGGCTTCGCTTCTTAATTGAAGATATCATCAACAAGTATCCTGATCTTCATCTGATCACTCAGCATAAGACTGTCATACCTGTTGCAACCCACTAATAAAGCATCTACCATCTAAACCAGCCAAAGGAGATGTATCTTTATCAATCACATCTTCTCCAACACAAATTGATACAGACCAAGAGTTTATTGAAATAGGGTTATGAGCTTCAGAAAATAATTAGAATCAATACATGAAACACCAGTAAAGAAAAGTTGAGCAGAATGTAGCCCACATTGCACAAAAAATAAATTTATAAAAGTAAAAGAGCAGTGAAAAAACAAAATCAAAAAAGCAAGTGATAAAGAAATATCATCTGGAAATGACATTGACGCAAACACAGAAATATAAATTATTCAACAGCTAAAAGGAAAATTTAAATGAAACTACTAGGAGTGAGAAATTGACTATACTCAGTGTTCTCTCTCTGACCTAGACTAGAAAAAAAATAATAGATACATTCAACATGGACAGGCAAGCTAAGAATTTGGTTACAGAAAAAGGAATTCTTTCTACACCAAATCCTTTGTTAGGAAAACAACTAGCTGTGGAAACTGCCACTATGGTTAAGAATTCTATCATTCTCCAGATGTTAGCAGAGAAATGCCCCAAAAGTTGGATTCTCAAAGTTTTCAGAACTTCAACCAAAGGAGTGTGTGCTACCAGGAACCAGTGGCACATGTTCTGTTTGTGTTTGTACTCAACATCAAAATCAGTATTTAAGTATGATATGACTGACTGGACTAGATACAAATTACATAATCACTACAGACATTTTTTAGCCCTTCTCCAATGTAACCCAGCGCAGCTAAAGTGTTTTGGGGGGGGGGTGACAATGCCCCGGAAAAGACATTTGTAGACCTATTAGCTATAAAGTCTGATTAAAAAGGTCTTGATGAGACTGAGTTGATGCAATGGGTTTTGACTGACCCTTTAACTTGAAGTCTCAGAAGTTGTCAATTGATGAATCTTTCCCCTATTTTCATAATCAGCTACAGGATCTACTGCAACATGATTTTTTTTGCTAAAGCCCAAACTCATTTCTTAAATAAAATAAAACAAGAGCAAGGTGAACATGAATTTGTGATTGTTGGCAACTTTGCAAAGAATTACTCTTTTGTAGTTCAGGATGCAACTCAATCATTCCTTTGGAATAATTGCCAAGCAACATTATACCCATCTGTTGTTGTTTACGCAAGTTTTGTAGCTATTTCCAACTGCTATTTGCATGATGTGATAGCAGTTCACCTATTTCAAACACGATTAAAGGCTTTCTTAAAAAACAAACATAAGATGACAAAGCTATGTGAACTTCAGTGATGGCTGTGCTGCCCAATATAAAAACTGAAAGACTTTCTAAATTTTTATCACAAGCAGAATTTTTAAGTAAAAGCAGAATGGCACTTTTTTGCAACAAGCCATGGTAAAGGATCCTGTGATGGATTGGAGGAAATGTTAAGAAATTGACAGTCAAAGCAAGTCTTCTAAGAACAGGAGATAAAACTAAGCCCATTTGGATCCAAAAGCCCTTTACAACTTTGCAATGACAGCTTTTCATTCCATCGCCTTCACCTTTACATCATCAAAGGAGATTGAAACTCACAGACCAAAGCTACAGAAATACTTGTAAAATGCAAGAACTATACCAAGTAAAATAATTTACCTAATATAATGTTCTTTGCATGTTAAATGGATAATCTTAAATTTGATTTATATATATATATATATATATATATATATATATATATATATATATATATATGGGAAATATCAAGAAAGTTAGCGTGTGATAACTATAAATGTGAATATGTACCACGGAAGGAAACTGAATAAAAGGCAGATGGAGTTAGTACTTTCATCTATTCGACATTTTCAAACTCACAATGGTAAGAAAAATAAGACACGCAGTATATATACTAAGCGCGTTTCCCTATGAGGTCAACATTTTAATTCTATCAGATAAGTCAGATTTTAGAAAAATTGATAAAATTGGATCTAGCAAAAATAGCCCTGGGCTAATGTTGAGATTACTCTCCTTTGTGTGGGAGATTAAAAATGATTCCAGGATATTTCTCTTTATAAAATCATTACTATGGATTATAGTATCAGTTTTTGACCAGTTAATTCCGTGTCCCATCTTGGAATTGTGGACAGCTAAGGCATTATTCAGATATCCCTTAATTACTGCATTTTTGTGTTGTTGGGTTTTTATGGAAACATTTTTGGAAGTTAAGTTTGGCCTACATAGAATAAATTACAATCTAAACACGGAGCTGCCCTCAGGCAGCTCCACCGAGAAAATGGAGTTCTTCCCCCTTGTGCTTGCGCAGGGGACCCTCCATACTTCTTTAACCGGAGAGGAGGCTTACTCCTCTCCTAAGCCTACGGGTGTAGGGGACTCCCCCTCACCCCATTCTCTGGAGGTGCTTTCGGGCACCTCCCTAATTCCAGCGGCAGTCCCTCCTTTGCTTTCTAAGGGGACTGCCAAGAAAACCAGCAGGCAGCCCATTGCCGACCGCCCCTCGTGTAAGCGGCTCGGTAGGGCAAACCCCCCTAGGGGGGAGAGGGAAGCCAGGCCCCTTCGGTCGCTTCCCTCGAAAGACCTGCTGGCAAGAATATTAAACCTTGCCGGGGTCAAGGCCTGTGCCTCCCCACAAAAGACTCATGATGCTGCCAAGGGGACCTGCGATGTCCTGGGAGGGGATGGCCAACTGATGGTCCTTGAGGAAAACCAGCCTCAGACTGTAGGGCCTTCCATGGGAGGGAATCCGGGCTCGGCGTCAAGCACCGAACCCGAATCCGCCCCTATGCAAGGTCCTCCTCAAATGGCTGGGGATTCTGAGGCAGTACAAGCAGCGAAGGGATCTCCTCCGGATGATGCCCCTGCGACCACCAGGACCTTTTTCATTTCGGAGAAGGACCTGGCTGAGGCAGGTACATCTGGCCTATGGGCTTCTACCGGCGGGGGTGAGAAGCGGGTTCATTCCCCGCCCTCCTCTCCAAAAAAGAAAAAGACCAAGACCAGGAAGACAAAGAAGACTCGGGGCTCTTCTCCATCCGTGGGGGTGGATGGGTCTGCTGCCACTCTGGCAAGTGACCAGGCCGAGATCGGCACCTCCGGCCCCTCTGCCCCCGGTTGCGGAGCCCCTGACTAAGACCAAAAGGGCACCGGGCGGAGCCTCAATGACATCGGGGCCCCTCATTCAGAGGTTACCTGGCGTTTTCGAGCCCGCTGGCTTCAAACGCTTCCTCGTTATTCGCTCCACTGATGGCACCATGTTGTCCAAGGGCAACATGATCCATCAGAGGAGACGATTAGCTAGTGCAATTGGTAGACAGCCGAAGGTGACCCGTTTCTCGGACAGGAGCCTTCTGGCGAATGCGGCGAATCCCGCCGAGGCGGCCAAGATAAGTGCTCTTCGGACACTTCATGGCACCCCGGTGAGTGTGACGCCGCACTCTACCATGAACTTTGTGAAAGGAGTAGTTTATGCGAGGGAACTCGTTGGCTACTCCATTGAGGACGTGTGATGAGAAAACAGGGAGGGGCCTCGAGACCCACCCCTACACTCTTCATCACGTTCGACTGTGACAAGCTCCCTGAGTCGGTGCCGGTTGGTACCGCTACCGCGTGAAGGCATTCGTGTCACTGCCACGGCGGTGCTATTACTGTCACCGCTTCGGCTATACGAATCGCTCATGTATACGTGCAAAGTTGGGGTCACCCGAAGTCTTTGTAAATTGCTCCAAGGTCGCACACGATAAGTCCAAATTGTGTGTGGCCAAGTGTGTCAATTGCGGAGAGCTGCACCCTGCTTCCTCGAAGCAATGTGGTGCATATCTCCTTGAGAAAGTTGGGTCGCCAGATAGCCCCTTAATTAAAAAAAAAAAAAAATCCTTTAGAAAGAAATCCTGGCCGTTCAGGCCCAGGATCGACTCTCATTCCACGAGGCTAAGGACTTGGTCCTGGCACGTCATATGCCTCAATAGTTAGAAAGGCATCGCTGCTCCTGGCCCATCCAGGCCAACGAGCATGGTTGTTTCCACGCCCATTCAGAGCTTTTCTGCGGGCTCTACCCAACCCAGGCGCTTCCCTGGTAAAGCTGGCGGCAAAAAGGGTTCATACCCAGCCCCGGTAAAACCAGGGCTTCCCCCTCTTCCCCCTGCGTGACCGTTTCCCGTTAGGCGAAACTGCCACGCGCCTCCACCGAGTCGTTAGACTCACAGGAGGCAAGACCCCTGAAGATGGTCGCTAGGCCATCTTCCAGGGTTCCTAAAGTTGTTCCCCGAAAGGAGGACAGCAACAAAGGAGCTTTGGCTCCTTCGTCCACGCCCTGAGGTGGAGCGAGTGGCTCGGAGACGGTGGTTCCTCGAAAAGAGGGCCCCCCGCCTCCGGAGCCGCAACGCCCGCCTAAGGTCTCGAGGCGGAGGGAGGAAAAGACTCGCATGGCGAGCCCAACCTCCCCCAATAAGTCCTCAAAGGCGACAGAGCCTTCAGCGCTTTGTCCGGCCAACAGCACCCGGGGTTCTGCACCCGGGAAGCGTACGGCCATTTCTGTGAGGGTCTTCAGTTCGAGGAGGGCCCCCGCTTCTCCTCCGAGCTAGGCCTGGAGGGCATATTCCTTCAATGGAATTGCCGTGGACTCCGGGCCAACTGGGAGGAGCTGCGGAGGCTCGTCTCGACCCGTTCCCCGTTAGCTTTCTTTTTGCAGGAGACCATGCTAGGCGTGTGTCCCCTGCCTGCCCTCCCGGGGTATAAGGGTCTTGCGACCCCACCACTTCGGGATGGGCATGCTGGGGGATGCGCGGTTTACACCCGGCATGATGTCTCTGTTCTTCCTTTGTCTTTAGATACCTCCTTTCAGGCAGTGGCTGTGCAGCTGCACCTGGATAGGAGGTATACTATCATTTCTGCGTACATTCCACCGTCAGCTGACTTCGACGGGGGACTTCCGCCGCGTCATGGCACGGTTGCAGGCATCCTCTCTGGGGAGATTACTCCATAAATCCCAGTGGACAAGTCCTTGCCGATCTGATCGAAGAGCTTGAGATGGGTGTCCTAAACGTGGATGAGTTTATGCATCACTGTCCTAGAACCGCTTCATTTTCTTGCCTTGACCTATCTTTGTGCTCTTCGGATGCACAGCCTGATTTTGATTTGGGGGTGGTCGATGACCTCCATGGTAGTGATCACTTTCCAATTCAAATATCATTTTCAGGGCAACTGTCGCCTGAGAGACCACCTCGGTGGTGCTTGGCGCGGGCGCGGTGGCCTGCATTTCAGGAAATGACTGAATTCTTTATCTCAGTCGAGGAGTTTAGGTCGGTAGATGAGGCCGTTGAGTTCTTCTCCGGCAACCTCATCGCCGTGGGCCTGACTACTATTCCGACCGGTTTCCGCCCAATCTCTCTAACCTCTTGCATGTGCATGTTGATGGAGAAATTGGTAAATGTTAGACTAGCCTTTTTCCTGGACAGCGGAGGCCATCTGTCTTCCGCACAGTGCGGCTTCCGCAAGTTCCACTCCACGTCGGATGCTCTGCTCCGACTGGAAAATACCGTCTGCGAGGCTTTCCTTCGTAGACAGCACTACGCCACGGTGTTTTTCGATCTGGAGAAGGCCTATGATACCGCATGGCGATACGGTATCATGGAGACTCTCCACACGTTAGGGGCGAGGGGACGCCTGCCAATGTTTATATCTGAATTTTTGCGAAATCGTCGATTCCGCGTACGGGTGGAGGGAGCCCTCTCCGGCCCAAAGGAGCAGGAAAGTGTCCTCAGTGTCACACTCTTTGCCCTGAGCATCAACGGCATCACCTCGGTGCTGCCGGAAGATTTTCTCGCTACACTACGTGGACGACCTTTCGATCTCTTTTGGCGCGGCCCAGATGCCAACTCTGGAGCGTCGACTCCAACAGGCATTGAACCGCGTCTCTCGCTATGCCGAAGCGCGCAGGTTTCGGTTTTCTTTGGCCAAGACTAAGGTGGTGCACTTCTGCCGCCATCCACGGCTTCACCCCGACCCAGATTTGTTTGTTAATGGGGTGCGCCTGGATGTGGTTGAGTCGCACCGTTTCCTTGGTCTTGTATTCGACCGACGCCTCACCTGGGAGGCTCATATTCGCAGCCTTAGGGTATCTGTACCCGCGCCATGGACATTCTCCGTTCCGTGACGTTCAGCGCTTGGGGCGCTGATAGGACTACTGCCCTACTTTTTTATCGATCCTTTGTTCGTTCGAAGCTCGACTACGGATGCGAGTTTTATGCATCCGCAGCCGAGCGTTTATTGCGGAAGGTGGATTCGATCCACCACACCGGCCTTCGCCTTGCGACCGGTGCCTTCCGCACTTTTCCCATCGAGAGCCTGTTGGTCGATTCAGGGGAGATGCCACTCGCTCTGCGCCGCGTGCAGTGCATCACCCGCCTGTACGCGCGAGCCCGGTGCCTCCCTCAGTCACCGACAGCTCTCACTGCTTCCGCAGCTGATCTCGATGATGCCTATGCCGCCTAGAGACGCCAGTCATACCCTAAGCCCTTTGGGTTTAGGGCCAGGAAACTCCTTCGAGAGGTAGATATAGCTCTCGGGCCGGTGGCGCCCCTGGTTCTGCCCAGGACGCCACCCTGGAGGGTACCACATTTGGCTATTTGTGGCCACGCCTCTGCTCCCAAAGCTTGTACGGCGCCGGGAGTATTGCGTTCGACCTTTTTGGAGCACACATCGTGTCACGTTGGAACCGTGCCAGTGTATACGGATGGCTCCAAGTCCCAAGAGGGGGTCGGCTTCCACGCCGTATCCCCTCTGTTTGAAGTCAGCGGGGCTCTACCAGGCGCTGCGTCTGTCTTCACGGCCGAGCTGGTGGCAATACACCACTCGGTACGGGAGATTACGCGACGTGCCCGGTTCAGATACTGGATTGTGATCTATAGCGACTCACAAAGCGCCCTGAGTGCTCTCGGGGCATTGGAATCTCCGCATCCCCAGGTTTGCGATATCCGTGACGCCACGGTTTTGGCGAGCCGGGCAGATGTCGAGATTATCTTCTGCTGGGTTCCTGGACATGTAGGAATTGCGGGGAATGAGGGCGCCAAAAATTCCGCGAGGACTCTGCGACCGGACCAGCGTTTCGCTCTTCCTCACACCGACTACATGGCAGGAATACGGGCAGCTCTTCGGACTGCTTGGCAAAGAAGATGGGAGACGGTCGAATGGAACTTAAAGTTGCATGCTCTGTCGCTGCAACTGTAACCATGGACCTGCAACCGGACCAGCGTTTCGCTTTTCTTCACACCGACTACATGGCAGGAATACGGGCAGCTCTTCTGACTGCTTGGCAAAGAAGATGGGAGACGGTCGAATGGAACTTAAAGTTGCGTGCCCTGTCGCTGCGACTGTTCCCATGGACCTATCCCCCAATGCCGCGGCGGCTTCAGGTTGCTTTCTGTCGTCTCCGAATCGGACACAGTCGTGTGACGCATCATTATTTGATGGAGCGCTCGCCTGCGCCCTATTGCAACGACTGCGTAGTCCCCCAGACTGTTCGGCACATTCCTGTTGAATGTCCCAGTCTGGGTGATCTTCGCGCACGATACCTGTCCCGGTACCGGGATGGGCGGGGTCGCTACCGCCTGCCCCTTGTACTCGGGACGAGTGCGTGCACTTTGACTGGTGGACTTGTTGACTTTTGGGGGGAGGCCGGCCTTCTCCCTTTCATTTAACCACGTTTAATTGTTGTTTTTGTTATTGTTGTTTCCTGTTCAATTTTTTAAAGTAGCCTAGAACTAGGCTGTTTGTTTACGGCGACTTATGCCTAAGTCGGCAGTTGCCAGATAGCCCCTTTAATAAAAAAATAAATAAATAATAATAATTTCCTTTTACTCTACTTTTGTTTCTTTAGGTGTCCTTTCACCCTGAATTTTGTCTGAAAGCTGAATTCAATGGTAAAAAAGAGCGGAGGTGGGGGAGTTTGAAATGGATGTAATAGAATTTGAAATTATACTAAAACCATTTAGGTATTCAAACTTGGAATGAAAAACAGTCAGCTAGAAAATGATATACCCCAGGGTGTCTCTAGCATATAAGTACAAGTCTTAATTTGCCAACCTGGCAAAGAGGGATGTCAAAGTTATCCCATTACTTGACCAGTCAGACACACCCACCCTTCCATTATTTCTGATAGCTGAAGGGAAGAAGTATGATAAATTTCCAGATCCCCCCTCCTCTCCACTGTATACAGAAGACAGATAAAAGAGTATTTTGTAAGATTCTTGCATGATTGAAACTCATGAAAAGTAGTGTAAAAGCTGTTTGAAAGAAGGATTGATCAGAGACAGGTAAAGACATTTTGAGTTTTAAGAATTTAGTGAAAGTTTTTTATATTTAGTTCGCCAGAGGAGAAAACCAGGATTTTTCTTACCATTTGGGAAGTAGTTTTGCATTGTAAAATTTAGCATAATTATTGGACAATCTATTGTATATATTTTTTGTATATTGTAATAAATAGTTTTCGTGTCTAGTTTTTCTTGCTCCACTGATTGAGTTACTTCATCTGGCATCTAGAAGGTGTGGAAGGTCAAATTTTCCAACATGCTTTGATAAGATAGGTATTCTGATCTTCATTACCTCATTGTCCTAAAGGATCCAGTATTTAGACAAGCGCTAATATCTGCTTCATGCTCAGCTGTTCTACTTAGAACATAAAATTTTCTCACTAAAACCCATTGGCTTATATCCAGGTAAACTATCTGTTGAGATAAAAGTATTCTTAACCACTAAAACCCCAACCCCCACCTCATAAAAACATCAAAAGAATGTTGTCATTTATAATATCCAAACACCAAAGAATGCATACAAGGATGTTGTTTATAAATAGAACTAAAATACAGTAGTACCTTGAGAGAGAAGTATAATTCATTCCTGGATCGAGCTCGTTTCTCAAATCAATTTTCCCCATTATAAATAATGGAAAAACATTTAATCCATTCCAGTCCTCCCAAAAAACCCAAATCAACCCTAATTAATTGGAAATAACATGTTTTTAATTGCTATAAATACACGCATATTTGACTTGTACATAAAATAATATAATAAATGATATTAATAAAATAAAACGTGGTTTTATTATGAGTTAAAACCTTAAAGATACTTACACTTAAACTAAACTTAATTGAACTTAGCTTAACCTTTTCTTGTTTTGTTTTTTAAATAATTTTTTACTTTTCTTCACTTGTTTTTGCTTTTTTGGCTTCACTCTCAACAGTCTCACTTTCTACAAGGCCTTTTAAACAAAACCCTATCCAAGGAGCTTTGTTTCTGCCTCCCTTTCAAAATGTTGCGGAATATGTAAGCCAAGTGTCATTAAAAAGAGCTGAAGCATGACCAGTAGCCACGTTTAGGTGTTTCTTTTCAATGAAATGAGAAAGCTCCTTTAATTTCCCTTGTAGAGATAACCTCCAACTTAACCTCCTCCTCGCTACTGATCAGTTGTAAGACCTCTTTATGTTGCAGTGGCTGTAGCTCCTTCAACTCCTCTGTTGTGAGTTCCTCTTCATGTTCCTCAACAAGCTTGTTGACATCTACCTCCAGCCCCATGGACTTTCCGAGGGACACACTCTCAGCCAGCACATCGGGCTCAGACTCTGGCTATAGATCGAACCCTTCAAAATCCCTTTCAGCTACACAAGCAGGTCACAATTTCTTCCATGCTGAATTTAAGGTTCTTCTAGTCACACCCTGCAATGCCAAATCAATAATTTTCAAGCAAATAACAATGTAATGCTCCTTCCAAAATTCACGAAGGGTAAGGTTGGTATTTTCAGTAATCTCAAAGCAGCAGAGGAACAAATGCTTGGTTTAGAGCTTTTTAAAATTTGAGATGACCTGTTGTATCATTGACTGGAGGATTGGTGGGGAGATAGAGGACCTTAATGAACTTGAATTCATCAAGAATATCATCTTCAAGTCTCAGGGGTGAGCTGGAGCATTGTAGAGGATAAGCAAACATTTCAATGGGAGATTATTTGGTTATTTACTAGCAACTATTTTTTTACTGCATGACCAAAGACCAGATTTACCCATTCAGTAAAAAAATGCCTGGTGACCCATGCCTTTGCTTTTGCTCTCCACATAACTTGGAGTTTTCTTTCAAGATCTTGTGAGTCTTGAAAGCTTGTGGGTTTTTTTGAATGATACACCAGCAGTGGCTTGATTTGGCAGTCACCGCTGGTATTAGCACACAATTCTAGTGTCAGTCTATCCTTCATGGGTTTATGGCCCAGCAGCTGGTGGATCATTCATTAACACACTGGGAATAGCAGGGTTGTTACCAAACACAAGTTGGTTAGATGAGAAGCCAGAGCTATCAGTGAGTACATTCCTTTCTGCTATAGCCCAAGCTAGGGCTACTTCCAAGTCACAGTCAGTATCAGCCATGATTTTACTGACACTATCGCCGATCACTGTGTTCTGTCGCTCACACACACCATTCCTCCACAGACACTCTGCTGAAGTCATAACCTTCACATTAAATGCTTCGCCCAAAGATCACATGTCACTTATTAAATTCACAGCCATTGTCAGGCAAGATTTTTCTTGGTGCACCAAAAAGAACAATCCAACTGAGAAATAGACCTCTGATGACAGTAGAAACACATTTATCTTTTATTACAGTACTGCGTTGCAAGATCTATCATCACCAAGAAGTAGTAATGACCTCAAACCTTTAAGTCCATGGCCACTACTTATTAAACTTGGACACCATTGGAATGCTAACTATCAGTCTAGGTTTAGGTTTCTTAAAATGAGCACAAACTTCACAAATATTAGTAACAGTAGTGATTCCCTTCTCTAGTTGGGTGTTCTTTAATGAGAGTAATCAACTTCGATGATGTTGGATGGCTAATCTGTTTGTGTAGTTTAAGAGCAACCTGCTTGGCATCACCACTATCACACACTAAAGTGATACTCTCGGCCTAGTCATATAGAAAGTGGCATATAGAGGACTTTAACCGAATAGTTTTACTGCATGCTGTTACCGTGTCATTTGGGAAGTTCAAACACATCTTTCCATTTTTCATTGAATGTTTGCTTAGTTGCAAAAGAACATTACAGGATACCACATCAGTGGTTACAGTAACATTGATTCCTCCAATTGAACACGGAAGAGTAACCTACTTTGGTGAAGAATACATAATACCATCACCAAAAGTAAACATAAACTTTGATTCTTCTTCCATCACACTGTTTTGTTCAAACTCACTAAATTCTTTACGGTAATCCTTCAACCATGTAGAACCACGCACAGTTGCTGAACATCCACAATCCAGAACAGTACAACCTTTTGCTTCATTGACTAGCATGTGTAGTTTCTTGGCATGACTTTCCCTACTGGTAAATCCTAGAAATAATGATAACTGCACGGTCTCAGACTGACTACAACTTCCCAAATAACCGCTAGCCCCACTATTCTCATAGGCATCTGGACAATCACGTGCCCAATGAAACCGGGAGTTACACTAAACACCGGGAAACACTGCTATCTGGATCGAGAGGGTTTTTTCTTCTACTACCAGACCACGGATGGTTGGCAGCATTGGGTGGAAGCCAGCGGCTACTTCCCATCATTGTAACACCTTGCGAAAATGGTCGCCCACATTAGTTACCGCATGTGTAAAGTGTTGCTTCACTCAAACTACTCTGACATTCGAACACAGGTTCATTCTTTACCTCAACATTAGCTGGGGATATACTTGACTTTGAACCTATTTCACCGGAGAAAATTCATTTCAGGGCAGATTTCATGTTACTATATGTCACATCTGTAATGGTGGACATTACTAGCTGCTGTTCATTGTCTGACAAATTACAGGAAGCCAAAGGCATAAATGCGATTACTGAGTCAGGTAGTCATATCCTGCTTGGTAAACTTGTAGTACACATGTTCAAACTTGATAACAAATTTTGAAATGTCCACAGCTTCAGATCTACAAAAATTATACATTTCCTGGAAGGCTGCAAACTGTCGCCGCCCTTTGTCAACCAAGAACAAACTATCATTCTTCAAATTGGATTCATCTATCTCAAAGGACACAGCCCTAGCCTGGCCAGATAAGACAAATGGATAGCAAGTGCCTACTTAGTTTTAGGTAGCTCCATCAATTCACACCAAATATCAATATCTCTCTTCCAGTTCTCATAAACTAGATCACTTTCAAGTTTGGGAGGCCATTTTGTTGAACAAGACGCCATGTTTTTTATGCTTTGCTACCAGTGACAAATATCAACTGCACAGACTCACTGCTCCAAGTAGACTGCTTGCCGGGGCAAGCCCACAGGCCAGCACTGATGACATCCTATATGCACGTGATGTGCACAATAGTACAGACGCACACCGTTGCTCATAATGATTAATACAGGTTAACAGTTGTAATAGAACTTCCACTTCCTAGCTGTTGTATGGAGCACTAGCATAGCGGGAGAGGGTGCTGTAAAATTCCCCAGCATGCAACAGCCTCCCTCTACTCTAACCTTGTCCCATAAGGGCAGCCTCACCGAAAGTGGGGTCCCACTTAATTGTGGTAGCATTGGTGGGGCCTACAGCACAGGCCATAGGATCAAAGTTTTCTCCCTCAATCTCCCAAGCGGTCAGAGTGAGTAAGGATGCCATCTTCTCCCCAGGGAGTTCTAAACAACAATCCATAGGGTGCTTTATACTTTGCCCAGGGTGTACATTTCATCACCCTACCCCTGAACGATGTATATTTCATCGCCCTGCCCCTGAATGATGTATATTTCATTGTCCTACCCCTGAATGATGTATGCTTCATCTTCATCGCCCTGCCACTGAAAGATGTATGTTTCATCCCCCTGCCCCAGGACGATGTATGTTTCATTGCCCTACCCCTGAACCATGTATGTTTCATCACCCTATCCCTGAATGATTTACATTTCATCGCTCCACCCCTGAATGATGTATGTTTCATCGCTCTACCCCTGAATGATGTATATTTCATTGCCCTGCCCCTGAATAATGTATGTTTCATAACCCTACCCCTGAACCATGTATGTTTCATCGCCCTATCCCTGAACAATGTATGCTTCATCTCCCTATCCCTGAATGATGTAAGTTTCATCGCCTTACCCCTGAATGATCTACGTTTCATTGCCCTACCCTTGAATGATGAATGTTTCATCACCCTACCCCTGAACGATGTATGTTTCATCGCCCCACCCCTAAATGATGTATGTTTCATTGCCCTACCCCTCAACCATGTATGTTTCATTGCCCTACCCCTGTTTCATAACCCTACCCCTGAACCATGTATGTTTCATCGCTCTACCTCTGAATGATGTATGTTTCATCGCCCTACCCCTGAACCATGTCTGTTTCATCACCCTAACCATGAAGGATGTATGTTTCATCACCCTAACCCTGAATGATGTATGTTTCATCGCCCCACCCCTGAATGATGTATGTTTCATTACCCTAACCCTGAATGATGTATGTTTCATCACCCTAAACCTGAATGATGTATGTTTCATCACCCCACCCCTGAATGATGTATGTTTCATTGACCTACACCTGAACGATGTATGTTTCATCACCCTAACCCTGAATGATGTATGTTTCATCGCCCTAACCCTGAATGATGTATGTTTCATTGCCCTACCCCTGAACGATGTATGTTTCATCGCCCTACCCCTGAACCTTTTCAAGCGTATTCAAATCTTGTGTCAGATAGTGAGCTGAATATTCCAGAGGTATAACTAGTAGGAGTTTGATGAATGGTTATCACCAGGTACATTAAAATATAAAGTACATTCAACCAATGGTTATAGCAAATTATAACTTTGTTGAAGAAGAATGAGACCATTATGATATTTCCTGTGTGCCCATACTTTAGGGACACCCTGTATAAATAACCCTATACTTTCTACCCATGAAGATTAATTGTTTGTTTTTCTTAAATCATTTATTTATCAGGTATAATTGTATACAATCCTGGAAAAACATCTATTTTTGCTGAGCTGATGCTTTTATTAAAGTATTATTTATTACTTAATCCATTGTAAGAGGCTGGCCTCCCTTTTATTTGACTCTCTTTGGTTTGTTGCATGATACCCTGCTGGGGTACAGGTGGACCCACCTTTCCCCGATGCTGGAACATGCTTCCTTCTTGCTTTTATTTTGATTGTTTTGGGGGAAGAGGGCTGTTTGTTTTTTTACTGAATTTTATGGATCTTTATGTTAATCTAGTCTAGTATTAATCTATCAATTGAGTGCGGTTACTTTTACTCTTGAAAGCAGTCGCAAATAGGTGCTATAAAATATATGTACTTAATCCATGAACAAAATTTTTCACGGATGAAAACATCTTTAATTTTCATTTAGAATTTCTTCAAAGATATCACATTTGAAGCAATACAAGAGGTTATCTTTAAAGAACCACTAAATTGTGATCTAACTGATAAAAAGGTTAGTTTCTTAGGGGTGGGGGAGTCCTATTTTCATTACATCTTTCCTATGGAGAATGCCTATTACATTATCCAGTCTTCATTCAAGTGAATTTGCTTTTACATGTTTCATAATATACTTTATTCTTAAATCATTCTTCATTATAGAGAAAACAATGGGAGAATTACTATAATTTTTTCATTTTAGGATGTTTGTGAAGAAATCCACAGCAAGAAAATGAAAGAAGAGTTTGCCAATTCATGTGATGAAAAAGAAATGATTTTGATCACAGGTCAAGAGCAAGCAATTGATGGTTCTTATAAAATGCTATCACAAAACTGCCCCATCAAACAGGTAATGCAGTGAATTACTTCTTAGATTTCTCAATCATAATTTCACTATTAATGATAGCTTACACACACTACTGCAATGCTAGCAAGAATATAAAACCTGGATGGCGAGTGAAAGTATGACAGTCTGTCTCATCATGCACGTTATTCATGATGGTAGGTCAGGTTTATATTTTCAGATCCCGCTTTCTTACCCAAATTAACAATATCAGTATTTTATTTAAGTTTATATCAGCTGCTTGAACAAAATTTCCTTCTCAAAGAAGGTCTTGCATAATTTAAGTTAGTGATTGTCATAGAACTACCCAGGACTTGTGAATTCTATTAGGCTTACTTTTAGAAGCATTTTTTTAGTCCGCATTTCAGCTCTCCTAAACTTAATATACATCTTTTATTGTGCTCAAGCTCATTTATGAGTACATGGTCTTACTCGCCAGCCTCTTTACGTCTATCAAGGCGAGTGGCCCATAGGAAGGCCACCACACTCTAGGGGTGGCCTTGTAAAACACTGTAAAACACCACTGATTGTGCAGCACTTTCAAAAATCCAGTATGCTGTATATATGCATATTTTGTGTGAGTGTGGGGCATATTGCAGTGGGGTAACTATAACCCCTAAAATTTATATTCTAAAATAGATGCCTGAAACTTGAAATAGCCTGATTTAATGTAAAATGTACAACACATTTCCTGTAACTGATGAATATCCCTTTTAAAAAGGGTACACAAGTTTGATTTCAAGCACCTGTTCTTTTATAAACTGTTCTCGGAGACTTATAACATGTACAGTTATTCTTTCTGACCATTCTTGTTTTGATTTTTTGTACCTGCTTTTGTCTGTCCTCTTTTTCTAATGTACCTTGGTTATAACATGTTCCACTCTTGGACATTATCATCAACTGCTTTCACAGACAGCGAGGTCGATATACAACAATGTCACACTTAGCATAACTGCAACAGGGTCCACAACATCCTTATCCATTACTGCCATTTTATATTGTGCTTGCATTAGCAAAGCATTTGAGTGCATGCCTTCCAAGGCCAGCTGCCCCCATCCTGGCTAAGTCGACTTTTTGTCTGCTGAAGACTGAATAGGTATTCTTCCTGACCTGCTGTTGAAAGTAATGCATCCTTATTCCTTATTCTCCTTACATACATGTTGGTGTCATCATTTTGCTCCTCTCTTCCTGAAACACTTTATTCATGGTGGTCATCACATTGTATTCTCGTTGAGCGATGTGGAATTAAATATTATATTTATTTTAAGGAGGACATTGGAGAGCTTGTGTTGAAAGAAGAAATTACTGATGAATTCTTTGAAGATAAAACTACTCTCACTGTTGCTAATGAGAAGAGACTTGCTTGGAAAAATGAAACCTCTCCGGCAAACACTTACACCGAATTGTTGCAACATGATGATCACCAAGGAAAGGTATTACATATTTTTGTTTCATGCTGTAGGAATTTTACCCCAATAACAAGACAAATGATTGTTTTGACAGCAGTAATGTTCTTTCTAAATATCATCATGGCTTGGCAGAAAATAAGAAAACTAGTATTCCTTCTGTACATCTTCTTTAACTCTTTTTCACTGCTTTCTTTATGAATCCCTTATCCTTTCATTCCTTTATTTTTATTTTACACCTAAGTCTTGGTGACACAGCACACCATAGATTTTTGGCCACTGGGTGGAGATAGGTAGCCTGATTGGTACTGTCTGGCCCAACCAGTCATACATATGCCCACTCTTGATTGCACTCCAAGGATGTGTGCTTAGCTCTTATCACCTGACATTTCTTTGTCCTTATGCCCAATCATTATATAATAATAAAAAAACATAGTTTAGACTTTAAAAGGGACAAAATGGACTGACAAGAATTGGATATGTCTTGGATTGAGATTGTCATAACTAATAGGGGAGATATTGTCCCAATTACAGTGAAGTTAAGACACATTGGCAAATTAAAGTTCCATTTTCGGTAGATTTCACACGACAGTTAGGCTCTACATGCCCATGGTTTGGATCCAACAGTAAACTGTAGGTCTTTGCAGAGAAATAAGACATCTTAAATGAGTGCAGATCAGTTATAAAATCCCTAACTTGGGGTAGGTGGGAGCCATCAAGCAGCTCCCTCTAGTGAGGAGTTAGCCCATCCAAAGGAATAAAGGTATTGGAGGATGGCACCCCCGCCCCCAATGTTACACTTGATACGGGAAGAGCCACGCATCCTCCTTATCCGAGTACAAATTAGGGAAGCCCCATCACTGGGTTTACTTTAACTCTTTGATTGGGCTGGGGTAAATTGTTGGTGCGCTTCCTCCCTGCTCCCTCTCAGCACTACTTTATCTTTATTTATTAGTAGTACCTATTCTTTTTTTGTATTGTTATTAGGACTATTCCCCCTCAACATTTTGTCTACCCACACTTTGTACTAGGAGCATGTTCTCATCTGCAGCACAAAGTTCGGTCCGCTAGCCATTGTGGACTGTATGCCATCCTGGAATCACCTAGCACCATGGTAAGATAATAATAGCTGATCACCCACCCTGCTTGATAGTGAACCTGCCTATCTCTGCTTCTCTTTATTACAAGCCTGCCTACCCCATTCCAAACATGCTCTTCTATCTACACCCCGTAAGAGGCGCGGTGATTTGCCTTCCTGGCCGCCGTACTGATGGGACTCATTCCCCTGTCCAGCCCCAGCTTAGCCTCTTCTCCTTCTTTCTGACAGCCTGTGTTTTTACCCTACTTCCCCACTCTCCCTACAACCTCTCCCACAACCTTCTCGGGTCGGCATCTAATTTCACAGGGTAGACACCGACCAGCTTCCTCTCCCGACTATCCCGGATCAGGGCTGATGGGGAAGGGGACAATTTTCCCTCACTCGTGAGCTCCAACATGGGTGCCCCGTAAGGGGCGTGGCGATTTGCCATCCTGGCTGCCGTGCTGACGGGATCCAGCGCCCCGTCCGGCCCCAGCTTAGCCTCTCTTCCTTCCTTCAGATAGCCTGTATTTCTCCCCTACCTCGTCGCTTTTCATACAACCTCTCCCACAACTTTCTCTGGTCAGCCTCTAATTTCACAGGGTAGATGCTGACCTTCTTCTCAAGCCAACCGTCCCGGATCGGAGCTGAGGGGGAAGGGGACAATGTTCCCTAACCCCTGAGCTCCGGTTCGGGATGGGTTTTTTTTAACAACCTGCTTCATCCCCACCCATACCTTCCTCACATCCATTTTCCTCTCCCCTTCACATTCTATCAATTTTACGCCGTGTTTAAGGTGGAGCCGTCATGCCGATGGACTGCCAGGCCACCAGGCGGGAGGGGTGATCCCAAATGGCAGCGCCTGGCTCTGCCGAGCCTGCAAGCATCTCTTGCAGTGCAGGCAACTGTGAGAGGTGGTGAGCTATTGCGTCCCGTGTAAAAAAGAGGGTCACCATGCCCAATGATGAAGATAAAAAAAAAAACCCAACCCCCAACTTCCCCTGTAACATCAACGGAGCCGCCCTCGGGCAGCTCCACCGAAAAAATGGAGGTCCCCCCCCCCCTGTGCTTGCGCAGGGGACCCTCCATATTTCTCTAACCGGAGAGGAGGGGACTTTCCCTCACCCCATTCTCTGGAGGTGCTTTCGGGCACCTCCCTTTTTCCAGCGGCAGTCCCCTCTTTTCTTGCCAAGAAAGCCAGCAAGCAGCCCTTAGCCAGCCGCTTCCCATAGAAGCGGCTTGGTAGGGCAAACCCCCTTAGGGGGGAGAGGGAAGCCAGGCCCCTTCGGTCGCTTCCCTCAAAAGACCTGCTGGCAAAGATATTAAACCTTGCCGGGGTTAAGGCCTGTGCCTCCCCACAAAAGACTCTTGACGCTGCCAAGGAGACCTGCGATGTCCTGGGAGGGGATGGCCAACTGGAGGCCCCTCCTGTGATAGACATGGTCCTTGAGGAGACCCAGCCTCAGACGGTAGGGCCTTCCATGGGGGGAAATCCGGGCTCGGCGCCAAGCACCGAACCCGAATCTGCCCCTATGCAAGGTCCCCCTCAAACGGCTGAGGGCTCCGAGGCAGTACAAGGAGGGGAGGGATCTCCTCCGACAGGTGCCCCTACGACTACCAGGACCTTCTCCATTTCAGAGAGGGACCTGACTGAGGCCGGCCCATCTGGCATGGGGGCTTCTGCCGGCGGAGGCGAGAAGCGGGTTCATTCCCCGCCCTCCTCTCCAAAAAAGAAAAAGACAAAGAAGACTTGGGGCTCCTCTCCATCCGCGGGGGCTGCGGGGACGGATGGGTCTGCTGCCACTTTAGTAGGCGACCAAGCCAAGATCGGCACATCCGGCCCCTCTACCCCCCCGTCCCCTCGTGTGCGGAGCCCCTGACTAAGACTAAGACGAAGCGTGCACAGGGCGGAGCCTCGATGACATCGGGGCCCCTCATTCAGAGGTTACCTGGCGTTTTCGAGCCCGCTGGCTTCAAGCGCTTCCTCGTTATTCGCTCCACTGATGGCACCATGTTGTCCAAGGGCAACATGATCCATCAGAGGAGAGGATTAGCTAGTGCAATTGGTAGAGAGCCGAAGGTGACCCGTTTCTCGGACGGGAGCCTTCTGGCGAATCCCGCCGAGGCGGCCAAGATAAGTGTTTTTCGGACACTTCATGGCACCCCGGTGAGTGTGACGCCGCACTCTACCATGAACTTTGTGAAAGGAGTAGTTTATGCGAGGGAACTCGTTGACTACTCCATTGAGGACATCACCCTAGAGCTGGCCGACCATGGGGCGGTCAAGGTCGAACGTGTGATGAGAAAACAGGGAGGGGCCTCGAGACCCACCCCTACACTCTTCGTCACGTTCGACTGTGACAAGCTCCCTGAATCGGTGCGTGCCGGTTGGTACCGCTACCGCGTGAAGGTATTCGTGCCACTTCCGCGGCGGTGCTATTACTGTCACCGCTTCGGCTATACGAATCGCTCATGTAGACGTGCAAAGTCGGGGTCACCCGAAGTATGTGTAAATTGCTCCAAGGTCGCACACGATAAGTCCAAATCGTGTGTGGCCAAGTGTGTCAATTGCGGAGAGCCGCACCCTGCTTCTTCGAAGCAATGTGGTGCATATCTCCTTGAGAAAGAAATCCTGGCCGTTCAGGCCCAGGATCGACTCTCATTCCGCGAGGCTAAGGACTTGGTCCTGGCGCGCCCGGCTCTGCCTGGGACGTCATATGCCTCAATAGTTAGAAAGGCACCCTCTGCTCCTGGCCCATCCAGGCCAACGAGCACGGTTGTTTCCGCGCCCATTCGGAGCCCTTCTGCGGGCTCTACCCAACCTGGGCGTTTCCCTGGTAAAGCTGGCGGCAAAAAGGGTTCATACCCAGCCCCGGCTAAAACCAGGGCTACCCCCTCTTCCCCCAGCTTGACCGTTTCCCGTAAGGCGAAACGGCCACGCGCCTCCACCGAGTCGTTAGACTCACAGGAGGCAACACCCCTGAAGATGGTCGCTAGGCCATCTTCGGTGGTTCCTAAAGCGTTCGCGCGAAAGGACAGCAACAAAGGAGCTTCGGCTCCTTCGCCCACGCCGCAAGGTGGAGCGAGTGGCTCGGAGACGGTGGTTCCCCGAAAAGAGGGCCCCCCACCTCCGAAGCCGCAACGCCCGCCTAAGGTTTTGAGGCGGAGGGAGGAAAAGCCTCGCATGGCGAGCCCAACATCCCCAATAAGTCCTCGAAGGCGACAGCGCCCGGGGTTTTGCCTCCGGGAAGCGTACGGCCATTCCCGTGATGGTCTTCAATTCGAGGAGGGCCCCCGCGTCTCCTCCGAGCTAGGCCTGGAGGGCATATTCCTTCAATGGAATTGCCGTGGACTCCGGGCCAACTGGGAGGAGCTGCGGAGGCTCGTATCGTCCCGTTCCCCGTTAGCTTTCTTTTTGCAGGAGACCATGCTAGGCGCGTGCCCCCTGCCTGCCCTCCCGGAGTATAAGGGTCTTGCGACCCCACCACCTCGGGATGGCCAGGCTTGGGGATGCGCGGTTTACACCCGGCATGATGTCTCCGTTTTTCCTTTCTCTTTAGATACCTCCTTTCAGGCAGTGGCTGTGCAGCTGCACCTGGCTAGGAGGAATACTATCATTTCTGCGTACATTCCACCGTCAGCTGACTTCGACGCGGGGGACTTCCGCCGCGTCGTGGCACGGTTGCCGAGGCCCTATCTCTTGCTTGGAGATCTGAACGGTAGGCATCCTCTCTGGGGAGATTACTCAATTAATCCCAGGGGACAAGTCCTTGCCGATCTGATCGAAGAGGTTGAGATGGGTGTCCTAAACGTGGATGAGTTTACGCATCACTGTCCGAGAACCGCTTCATTTTCTTGCCTTGACCTATCTTTGTGCTTTTCGGATGCACAGCTTGATTTTGATTGGGGGGTGATCGATGACCTCCATGGTAGTGATCACTTTCCTATTCAAATATCATTTTCAGGGCAACTGCCGCCTGAGAGACCACCTCGGTGGTGCTTAGCGCGGGCGCGGTGGCCTGCATTTCTGGAAATGACTAAATTCTCTATCTCAGTCGAGGAGTTTAGGTCGGTAGATGAGGCCGTTGAGTTCTTCTCCGGCAACCTCATCGCCATGGGCCTGACTACTATTCCTAGGACGTCTGGCTGTTTTGCACGCCGACCACTCCCATGGTGGTCGTCCGAGTGTGAGACGGCCCTCAAACAGAAGCGTTATGCCTACATGCGCTATAAGCGCCGCCCGATCGATTTCACTGTCGCTGAATTTCGTCGGGCTAGGGCTAGGTTCCGGTATATTTCGAAGCACGCCCGCCGCTCTTCTTGGCGGGCATGCGTGTCTTCACTTAACGGGAAGACCCCTTTAGCTGTAGTGTGGAAGCGAGTCAAAAGGATTCGGGTCAAGTTCTCGCAGGATGCCCCTCCCGTTCTCCAGGAGAATGGGACCGCGTCCTTGGCGGAATCCTTAGCGTTAGCGACCGCTTTTTCCGCATTTCCTAGCCGTGATGCTGCTCCGCCAGCATTCAATGCACGTCGTGATGTCGCGGAAGGCCGCCGGCTGGACTTTACCTCCAGAGGCGGAGAACCCTTCAACGACAAGTTTACTGTGAGTGAGTTGCGTCCCGCTCTCGCTTCGTGCGTGGACACCGCCCATGGTCCGGACGATGTCCCGTACGCCATGCTTCGACACCTGGGTGAGCGAGGCATGGCCTTTCTGTTAGATTTGTTCAACAGGATCTGTGTGGAAGATCTTCTCCCAGACTCCTGGCGAATCGGTACTGTGCTCGCCTTTCGCAAACCGGGGAAAGATCACTCTACTCCGACCTGTTTCCGCCCAATCTCTCTAACCTCTTGCGTGTGCAAGTTGATGGAGAAATTGGTAAATGTTAGATTAGCCTTTTTCCTGGACAGCGGAGGCCATCTGTCTTCCGCACAGTGCGGCTTTCGCAAGTTCCACTCCACGTCGGATGCTCTGCTCCGACTGGAAAATGCCGTCTGCGAGGCTTTCCTTCGTAGACAGCACTACGCCACGGTGTTTTTCGATCTGGAGAAGGCCTATGATACCACATGGTGATACGGTATCATGGAGACTCTCCACACGATGGGGGCGAGGGGGCGCCTGCCAATCTTTATATCTGAATTTCTGCGAGATCATCGATTCCGCGTACGGGTGGTGGGATCCCTCTCCGGTCCAATGGAACAGGAAGAGGGTGTCCCGCAGGTAAGTGTTCTCAGTGTCACACTCTTTGCCGTTAGCATTAATGGCATCACCTCTGTGCTGCCGGCAGATGTTCTCGCTACGCTATACTTGGATGACCTCTCCATCTCTTTTAGAGCGGCGACTCCAGCAGGCATTGAACCGTGTCTTGCTATGCCGAAGCGCACAGATTTCGGTTTTCCTTGGCCAAGACTAATGTGGTGCACTTCTGCCGCCATCCACGGCTCCACCCTGACCCAGACTTGTTTTTTAATGGGGTACCCCTGAAAGTGGTTGAATCGCACCTTTTCCTTGATCTTGTATTTGACCGACTCCTCACCTGGGCGGTTCATATTCGCAGCCTTAAGGACTCTTGTACCCGCGCCATGGATATTCTCCGTTCCGTGAAGTTCAGCGCTTGGGGCGCTGATAGGGCTACTGCCTTACTTTTTTATCGATCCTTTGTTCGTTCGAAGCTCGACTACAGATGCGAGTTTTATGCATGCGCATCTGAACGTGTATTGCGGAAGGTGGACTTGATCCACCACACCGGCCTTCGCCTGGCCACCACACCAAAGAGTCCGTGAGGACTCGGCGACCGGACCAGCGTTTCGCTCATCCTCACACCAACTACATGACAGGAATGCGGGCAGCTCTTCGGGCTGCTTGGCAAAGAAAGTGGGAGACGGTCGAAGGGAACTTAAAGTTACCTGCCATTGCACCGCGACTGTCCCATGTGTCCTATCCCGGTACCGGGATGGGTGGGGTCGCTACCCCCTGTCCCTTGTACTCGGGACGAGTTCGTGCACATTGACTGGTGGACTTATAGAGTTTTGGGGGGAGGCCGGCCTTCTCCCCTTTATTTAACTAGTTGGGGTTTTTTTGTTATTTTAGTAGGTCGCACGTGCCTGCGCCGGGGTGAGGGGGACCTCCCCCCGACACCGGAGCTTGCTTCCTGCTTATTGCCTTTTTCTTCGTTTTATTTTTATTGATGGGTTTTTTTAGCATCCTCTTTTAAAGATGCCCCCTCCCACCCGACGCCGGAGCTTGCTTCCTGCTTATTGCCTTTTTTTTCTGTTTTATTTTTATTGATGTTTTTTTCATTTGTTTTGTTTTTTAGCATCTTCTTTTAAAGATGCCTAATATTAGGCAATGTTGAATACGGCAACTAATGCCCAAGTAGGCAGTCGCCAGATGAACCCTTAAAATTAAAAAAAAATAATAATAAAAAAAACGCCTGGTGACCGCTGCCTTCCGCACGTCCCCCATTGAGAGCCTACTATTCATCCTGGGGAGATGCCCCTCGCTCTACGCCGTGCACAGTGCATTATTCGCCTGTACGCAAGCGCCCGGCGACTCCCTCAGTCACCAACAGCTCTCACTACATCCGCAGGTGATTTCGACGGTGCCTATGCCGCCTAGAGACGCCAGTCATACCCTAAGCCCTTTGGGTTTAGGGCTAGGAAACTCCTTCGAGAGCTAGGTATAGCTCTCGGGCTGGTTCTGCCCAGAACGCCACCCTGGAGGGTACCACCTTTGGCTATTTGTCACCACGCCTCTGCTATTGCGTTCGACCTTTTTGGAGCACACCTCGTGTCACGCTGGAACCGTGCCAGTGTATACGGATGGCTCCAAGTCCCAAGAGAGGGTTGCCTTCCACGCCGTATTTCCTCTGTTTGAAGTCAGCGGGGCTCTGCCAGGCGCTCTGTCTGTCTTCACGGCCGAGTTGGTGGCAATACACCACTCCGTATGGGAGATTACGCGACGTGCCCGGTTCGGATACTGGATTGTGATCTATAGTGACTCACAAAGTGCCCTGAGTGCTCTCGGGGCATTGGAATCTCCGCATCCCCTGGTTTGCGATATCCGTGACGCCATGGTTTTGGCAAGCCGGGCGGATCTCGAGATTATCTTCTGCTCGGTTCCTGGACATGTAGGAATTGCGGTGAATGACGGCGCCAAAGAGTCCGCGAGGACTGGGCGACCAGACCAGCGTTTGGCTCTTCCTCACACCGATTGCATTACAGGAATACGAGCAGCTTGGCAACGAAGATGCGAGGGTAATTTAAAGTTACGTGCCATTGCGCCTCGACTGTTCCCATGGACCTACCCATCGATGCCACGACGGCTTCAGGTTGCTTTCTGTCGTCTCCGAATTGGACATACTCCCGGGAGGCACTGGCATTTGATGCAGTGCTCGCCAGTGACGACTGTGTTGTACCCCAGACTGTTGCGCACGTTACCTGTCATAGTACTCGGGACTGGTTTTTGCACCCCGACTTGCAGACTACGACTTTTTGGAGGAGGCCGGCCTCCTCCACTTTATTTGACTGTTTGTTGTTGATCGCGTGCTTCTGTGCCGGGTGGGAGGCGGGCCTACCCCCGACGCTGGAGCACGCTTCCTTGTTACCATTTTGCCGTTTTGTTTTGTTTTTAGCCTATGATCTTTTTATCTTTTTGTTTTTTAATATACCCTAGTCGTGATGTTCAGCACCTGAGGTACTTATAAAGCTGCTCTGCTTTTCTACCGATCCTTGTCCATTCAAAGTTTGACTATGGATGTGATTTTTATGCATTCGCAGCCGAGCGTGTATTGCACAAGGTCGACTCGATCCACCACATCAGTCTCTGCCTGCCGACCGGTGCCGGCTGCACGTTCCCATTGAGAACCTATTTTTCGATGCTGGGGAGATGCCACTCTCTGTGGGCCGTGCACAGTGCACTTTGATCCTGTACGTGCGAGCCCGGCGCGCCTCCCTCAATTGTCAACGTCTCTCACCTCACCCGCAGCTGATCTCGACAGTGCCTCTGCCCCCAAGTGTAAATTAAGGAAGGTTAAAGTGGTCCACTACACGAGCCTCCGTCTGGTGACCGCTTCCTTCACACCTCCCATATTGAGAACCTAATTGTCGATGCCACTCGCTCTTTCCCGTATTATGCGCTTGTACGCGCGGGCTTGGCGTCTCCCTCGACCGCCAATGGCTCTCATTGCATTTACAGCCGATCTCGACGGTGCCTATGCCGCCTAGAGACGCCAGGCATACCATAAGCCCAAACTAAGCGCCCTTTGGGCTTAGAGGTAGGAAATTTCTTAGAGAGCTTCGTGTAGCTCTCGGGTCGGTAGCGCCTCTGGTTCTGCCACCCTGGAAGGTACTACCACCTTTGACTATTTGTCGGCACGCCTCTACTGCCAAAGCTTCTACAGCTCCAGGAGTATTGCGTTCGGCCTTTTTGGAGCACACTGGAACTGTGCCAAGAGAGGGATCGGGAGGATCTTGGTCAAATGCAAACATTCCATTCTTAGATTTTCTTTTTTTGATTCAATAGTACCCTTTACTCTTATTTTGTATTCTTTGTGTGGATTGGGGGGGCGGGGCTCATAAGCATAGCACCAGACTGATTCCAGATAGTTTACTAAGTGAATAAATGTGTTCATGTTTAAAATGAGCATTGACGCTATGTTGGGAATCTACTATTTTATAACCTTATGAGCGAGTGCATTCATTTACACGAGTCAAGTCGGTGGATCTCACCCCAACCTGCCTTGTATATTCACTTTTATATGTGGCATTTAACTATGCTGTTCCTAGCCATTAATTTTGGCAGTAATATTCTACTGATAAGGATAATTATACTTCATTCATGAAGCTGTAGTAATGAAATTTATTAAGTAATTTGTTAAATACATAACGTTGTCATTTATCTTCAGATTGAATGTCTTCCCACCAGTAAGAAAGAAATTATTTCAAACTTTATTGATATTTCCCAATCGCCATCTAAAGGCCTTACTTATGACAAGAGATGGGACACTGTTGAGATCGCCCAAGAAGGTTCTCTTGAAAGCCATTTGATACTACATAAAGAAAGTCTTCTTAAATGTACCTTCACTAGTGAGAAGCCCTTCATATGCAGTTTGTGTCCCTATCAAGCTGCAAGAAAAGAACATATTGAGAGACATTCAAGAACCCACACAGGTGAGAAGCCTTTCAAATGCAGTTCTTGCCCCTATCAGGCTTCATCAAAAGGAGCTGTTAAGAAACATTCATACAATCACGCTGATGAGAAGCCTTTTAAATGCAGTTACTGTCCATATCAAGTTGCAAGGAAAGGAGATATTGATAAACATTTAAGAACCCACACTGGAGAGAAACCATTCAAATGCAGTTCTTGCCCCTATCGGGCGGCAAGGAAAGGACATATCGAGGCACATTTAAGAACACACACCCGTGAAAAAAGTTTCAAATGTAGCTCCTGCCCCTATCAGGGTGCAACGAAATTTGCTGTTGAGAGACATTCACGCTCTCACTTAGAAGAAAAGCCTTTCAAATGCAGTTCTTGTTCCTATCAAGCTGCAAGAAAGGAACAAATTGTGTTACATTTAAGAACTCACACAGGTGAGAAACCTTTCAAATGCAGATCTTGCCCCTATCGGGCTGCAAGGAAGGGGGATGTTGAGAGACATTTAAGAAGTCACACTGGTTGTTCAAGGGCAGCCCGACGTGTTCCTTGCTTGCTCATTGGAGAACACCCTGAAGAAAGTTAAACCTCTGCTGAAGTAGCTTTCAATAATGAAGAATAAACTGCATGAGCAATGGTAGTAAAATGGTCAGAAACCATAACGCAAACTTCCAAGAAGTTGACCCATGGAGACAAAAAGTATATAACAGCGCCCCAACAGATCAATCAATTTGTTCTGAAGCCTCAGACATAGCTTGCATGCGAGTACGGTAGTTAGTGGGGGAATGTCATTAGAACAGATATAATAATGCTCCTTTTGACTCCAGCCAAAAGCCACCCGTATTATAAAGATAACAAATATCTTTTCAATCTTCCCCCACCCCCACTAACACATTTCTGGGCCAAGGGTGAAGATACAAGGCACAAACCTTCAGATATACCTTAACTACCAGGGAATCGCACACAAAACAACTATACAACCCTTGCCCAAGGAGCTATTCTTTATGCCCTACTCTTCAACTTCATTGCTCACAATATGCCACAACCTCAATCACCAATCTTCGGCATGAACACTTAAGCAGCCGACATCTCTATCACAGCACAGCATCGACACCACAACCAGAACACTCCAACAATAATTAATACACTGGGACTGGCTCACTCGAAATCGGATGACGGCACCCGCGGACAAATCAATAACTCTATTCACCCCCAGCAACAATGAATCAAACGAACACCCCCACATTTAAACTAAATGGACGAGTACTCGCCCTGAACAACTCCCCCCCCCCCCTACCCTTCTAGGAATCACGATCGACACCCACATGACCTCCAAAGCACACAACCAAGATAGTAAACAAAGCCACGAAGAAAATGAACGCCCTCAGAACACTTAGTCAACGCTACTATTTGGTAAATAGAAGGAATCCTTCACTATACTATTCAAACAATTCACTTGAATAAACAACGCACTCGCTCATCACAGGATGCACAAAAACCACACCACGCTGAAACCAACATATTACCCAGTAAAGTACACTTAGACATGATGGGCAGAGCACAAAACCCTCACCATCACAGCCAGGACAAAAAAATTAGCCCCAGCACCTTCCAAGCTAAGCTCAATAACTGACCCCACCATTTTCCAAACCACACCATAATAAAACATCACACTCGCTTGCATAACCACATCCTAAACGAGCAACCCTCACAAATCCACTCCACGGTAAACACGATACTCACAACTACGTGCTGACCACTCACCCATACCACAACAATATAAACATCAACATGCACTAGGTGCAATCTAGCCGCACAAGACCCCAAACACCATCGATTGCATTAACCTCACCTCGCACGCAACGTGTCCACTATCACATCACTAAGGGACGGGTAGCTCTCTCCTGGGTACGTTGTGGGTTTCCTGCGCGCCGCCCGCCTCACTGAAGAGGTCGGGGAGAAAACAAGACCCCCAGGGAGATGATGAAAGCAGCACCAAACTAGACAAGGTTATCATCTCTTCTTCTCTGGCCACTCGGGAAATTGATGGGGGAAGGCTTTGATCCTCCTGCCTGTCCTGTAGGCCCCATCAACGTTACTACAATTGGGTGGGGCCGCGTCTTTTGTGAAACTGTCCTGAGGGGACCAGGTTAGAGTTGAAGGAGGCTCTTGCATGCTGTGGGAATTGTAACCGAATAGGGGTGGTCTTGCCATATCCACTTGAGGATGGCATGACCACTCTTCAACACTTCAAAGTGGCTAGAGCTTAAAAAAATGCAGCCTTTCCTACTGAGCGCACCAAATTTGAGTATGATCCAGAAAAGATTGGTGTGGCCATCACACATCCTATACAAGAACATGAAAAACAAAAGTAAACGATATCAGCTGCACAAAGATAACAATTTTATGAAGAAGTGAGCATTCTCTTGAGCACAACTGGGAACCCCCAGCACCTCCTAACCACCTTTAAAAGTCTGCAAATGCCCTCTAACATCACCAATACCAAACAGGCCCCCATAACCACCATCATTGGAATGAAATGATTCAGCACTCTTTGGGTGCCAGCTGATTGGTGCAAATAATGTTTTCCTAAAAGTCATTGGATTGTAGTTGAAATGGCAACACTGAACTGGTCAATCAACCATTCAATCTCTTTTTGCCTGATTCAGTTGTATTTCTATACACCTGCTCTGACCTTAGATTACCTAACGTGACTAGTTGATTAAACCAGCAATTTATTTGTATCTTGTGATTAGAATTATAGCCTGAAGTATTCTAAGGTGAGTAGGTATAAACCTACTGTTTCTTGGGAATAGTTCCTTAAACTAAGGCTTTTCTACACAAAGCAAGGTGATTTGTAAAAAATTCAAGTGATGGCCAATCATTCAAAGGTATTTTTTTTTAAATGTTAACACAGTAATTTAACTATTAATAAAAATAACTGATAAAATTTCAATGTACGAATTTATAGTTCAATCCCAGCAAGAGCAGACACACAGTGGACTGGATTCCAATTGGTGCATGTGCTTTGCTAGTAGATCTTACACGGGTCATCACACACACACAGCCAATCACAACGCCGCTATCTTTCTTCTCCCGTCTGCACAACAGACAGTATTAAAAAGAGTCCTGCTGATGGGTAATTGTGTCCACTGAACCCTGATGCAGACGGGAGAAACGAAGGTCTTACCTGATAGCTGGGTAATATAAAAAAATAAATAGTTCCTGATACACCCTCCCAAATGACTGGTGCCCTCGGACTCAGCAGTGACTTGTCATGCAGATCATGTTTGTTTCATAATCCTTTCCCAAGCGACCGTTCAGTCCCAGCTTAGCCTTTCCTTCATCTAACCTCTATTTTCTTGCCTCTCTGTAGCAACCCCCCTCACTGCAGAGGGGTAGCCTGTTAAACCTAGTAGCTGGAGGAGCCCATGTCCTCTCGGCATGACTACGGGTTGACTAACTGACTGGGCTTGGCAAGTTGTGCTTTCCCTCCGATCCCTCTACGCATTCCTTTTCTACGAATATCCCCTCAAACCTTGGTATAAGCTTAAGGATCTGACCAGCTACTTCGTGTCATATCAGAAGAGAGGATTTGGAACCTCTATAAAAATACCCTTGAATTTTCACTGGATGCGAAGGACGCGGCACAGAAAAAAAAAGTTTGGAAAACAAGAATATCTACGGCTCGCAAAAGTAGGACAATCTATCAGCAAGTATGCTGCCAAGGTTATGCCACCAGAGAATGGTGACCTCGGTGTCCTCACCTGAAACTATGTGGCTGTGTGTATAACCGAATAGGAGGCGACATGGCTTAACTAAAATAAAAAACGAAGCGGTAGCTGGGTGGGGACCTAATACCTCAATGGCACCAAGGCAAAAAAAAAAAATATGCATATCAATACTTTAGTTTATTAAAAATGTATAATTACAAGCTATAAAGGAGAAGGGAAAAAAACAGCGAATTGGGAACCGCAAGAGGGATTTAGTGCTTAAAGAGGGACCGTCTGCCAAGAAGAAGCACAATCGAGCGTTACATGGCACGTATAGTATATGGTTATTGATGGGTTTTATTTTCTGTTAATAAGTCAGCCTAAATAGCGTTTCGAAAACCATAACTATAAATTTGATTGAAGTTGTTGCCTGCTAGTTTTTAGGCTTAAGACGAGAGCGAAATAAATTTTGAAATAAAGAACTGGGTTATAAGAGATATAAATATATTCATAGAATCAACGAATGTACAATGAGCTAAGTTATATTAGGTATACAATGTAAGATATGGTAAAATATTAAACATTCCAGGAGATCCCCTGGGGGTAATTCTTGTGTGGCTAAGGGCCAAGAATGAACAAACTTTGATATGTAATTTAACATCCCATTCGTCCTGCCACAATGGAAAAATATAATCTCATAGAGGGAGGAAATCTCGAAAAAAGCAATGAGTTATCCGGCGATACGTAGTAGGCTGAACGGGCTAACTAATCGCCGCTCGATGCCCAGGGACCTAACAAAATACAACTCAAAAGTGGCATGCATTCTGGACCAGCCAGTTTCAGATTTCTGAGAGTAAGGGATGGGAAACAATGAAAGAGCAAATTGCTTGTACCACGTACCGAATAGAGAGTGGGGGTGGGGCGGAATTACGAAATCTTTAAAGTAAAATTTGGATTAGTCAACGCTGAAAGTTCAGCGGCAGACACAGTTAAAAAGTCGTGAGTAGGTGGCTGCGGAGCTCGTGCCACTGTCCGACTTGAAACCATCGTAGGCAATGTTGTATATGTGAGGTCGCATGTTCTAGGAACAGGCTCCTAATGATGCAAGGGTCTGTAGGGCGCACATGTATTCACCTATAGGGTGTACATGTAGATAGCCTACAACGGAACCCGACGAAAGGAAGAGAAAGCGAGTCGAATGTCTAAGTAAAGGCTCTATTTTCTCTAATAAAGTGGTGGTTTCTGTATCTGGGCTTGTCAGACAGGCGCCAGAGAATAAATATTGGGAAACAATGTCGAGGTAATTAAGGGCGTGTGATAAAAGCATTTCACCATTCTGTAACAAAGATTAGCCAGAAGTTAAACAAATCTAGGTCTGATAATAAAGCTCCCTCTAGAAATATTGGACAATAACGAGCTACGGCAGTTTAGCCGCCATCTAATGAAAATTAAATGGATTAATTTAAGCCAATCAGGAGGCGAGCTAAGGGAATGAGCAGACAATCTCGTGCGCCAACGTCATTTGTAGGTGGGGCGTGAGGCTGACTATGGACTTTTCTCCCCCTTAATAAATGTGTGCAGAGAATAAAAACAAGTCATTTATTATTATTAATTTAATTGTTACAACTTTCATCAATTCAATAAGTCGATCATTATAATCGTCCGGTCGCTCTACCATATTCCCGCATTTGTTGTGAAATTGTACTCGGGCGGGGGGGGGGGTATTTCCTATTTCAGTGCAAGGTAAAATAAATAGACAGAGACTTGTTTACATCTATAAACAGATTCTTTTATTCATCCCAGCTGGTACCCTCCTCTTGGATTAAGTACAAAGCTACCTAAAGAGATATTTCCGTTGCGCATTCAAAAATAACTTGTTGCCATTGCCGGTGGCAAGTGTTATCCCTATCCTATCAAGCTCACCCTTATGAGTGGCAACGTTACCACTAACCGTAAACCAAACCCTCTATTGGTACGAAGGATTGCCACTCCAGAAGCGAGCCCAAAAACATACGAGGGTGGCAACATTATAATAAAGCAAGAACTCTCCCCCGAGGCCCACGGATGACTTGTCCATGCTCCACATGTTGGTGCAAAGTTTGGGAGATGGGGCACGGCAAAAATGGAAAGGTAAGAACATTTAGACGAACTCCCGAGGTTGCGAATGGTGTTAGGCATTTTAAGGGCTCAAGTCAAGGAGTAAAATTGGCACCAGTAGTCCAATTTGGATTGGACCAGGACAGTGCATAGTGACCACAGCGTTCGACTATCGCTGCCCCGCGACGTGTGGGAAAGGACATTCAAAATGTCTAAAGCCCAAAGAGGGCTTAGGTGCGGTGATCAGGATATCTTGGGGTTCAATAGTTACGCCTAGAAACCGAAACTCGGAGACGAACTCTATCTCTACACCTTATATGGAAATAGTTGGCAGTACAAGAGCCCTACTCCGGTGGAAATACATTGCCGTAGGTTTGCTAGTGGAAAAGCAGAATACCCCAAATTGTGCACTTTTCGAACCCGCATCGACTGCCAGCTGCAGAAGACGCGCCGCTGATGAAAAGCGAGGCGAGGAGGAGAATAGTGCCAAGTTATCGAGAACGAGATTGTCAATACAGCTTGTGGGAGAGAGGAAATGATATCATTGATCGCAATTATAAAACGTAAAACTGCCCTGAGGAACTCGCACCTCATGGGCTTTCAGGTCAGAGTAAGTGCGTCTAACACGCACCATAAAGAATCAAGAAGCTAAGAAACTGAATTAAAACGGCGAAATTCGCATCTCATGGGTCGAAAATAAGGCATTATACGGAAGGTTTGAGTTCATGGTAAAATTAAGAAGATGAGAGACATCGTTTGATTTATAGGCTAGAAATCCTTGTTGTAACGGCTGACGCTCCAGACAGCTCGGAAATGGTTAGCGAAGGTATTGCTAACCACCAGGCTGTCATTCACTAAGGATCCCTGCAAATTGAGTGTGTGGGGTATTATGGCCTGCATAACGACCCCGGATCTTGTTCATCCCCTTCCACAGCTTTGTGGTAGGGGTAATGGAGGAAAATTGATGATACGTAGCTGTTCCATGAAGTTCAGCGAGCCTGGCGAAGGGTTCTCTGAGGAAGCGCCTGAGATCGGTTTCGGTCAAACTTATTACACAAGGTTGGGTTCCACTGGAAACGGGCATGAGCTAACTTGTAGTTTTTGACGGCTGACACATACTCTAAGGTCTACCAGGGCACGGTTGAGCGATCCGTTGCGGGTCGCTTCGGGGGAATTATGGTCTGTTTGGCCGCGTTGTAGATAATCGATATGAATTCTGCCAACCACCGAAAATCAGTGGGACAAACCGAGTAACAGAAAGACAGGCCAACACAACTAAAAGAATCCGTCTGGACAATATAACAAGTTAAAACGCGGAGAAGTTAGAAAAGATCCCGATTCACAGTCCATTATAGTTACCACATAATAGTTATCTTAGTCATCACAATTACCATATCTTAGTTACCACATCATAGTTACCATATCTTAGTTACTTTACCATACAATACCTTACCTCATTTCACCTTACATTCGCTCTACTTTTCATTACTTTCATACATTGCATTACGTTGTATTCCTTAACAATTCTCAATTTAATTATATCATTCATCTATATAAATGTAATAACAGCTCACTAGTTATTTCTTAATTCAATTCTCATTGTGCATTCGTTGATTTTGGAAATATATTTATTTTGTTTATTGTCCTTTTTTCTTACAAACGTGGCGTCAAAAGTTTTCTAAATTCAATTCACGTCAGTGGTTAGGCCTAAATATTAACAGACGACTATTCCATCCAATTCATCAAATTTATGGTAATGGTTTTCAAATAGCTATCTAGGCTGATTTATTAACTAAAATCAATCCCACTAATAAACAAATACCATAATGGCAAGACTTCCAGGGAATTTTATTATATAAAAATGTTCTCCAATCAAATAATCAGGATGATTTAATCAATGTATATATATATATATATATATATATATATATATATATATATATATATATATATATATATATATATATATATATATATATATATTCAAATTGTAACCCATCTCAACATAAACGGGAACCAATTTTACTTTCAAAATGTATTTCCCCAAAATCCCTTTAGTAAAAGATTTTCCCTTATACCAACACGCACAAACGAACGCACGCCTTTAGCTGCCCGCTTTGAAGCAGCCACCTATAGGTTTTTAATGAACATTGCAGTAATATCCTAGACAGTTCTTAGAGCAAAATAAACATAAAAACCTATATTTCGTTATTCAAAGGAATGAATTGTTAAATGCTAACGCAAGTCTAAATTTGCAGACGAATTCCATAGGCTTAATCTGGGCGACGTTGGGAAAATACTTAAATTAAAAACAAAGAGTCTTGGGAAAAATATATATTATTAAATAAACAGTTAGATTATTTAAGGTTGAATTTATATAGTAAAAGTTTATGATTGGATTGGGAATTACACGTGAATTAAATTTGAATGAGTTAACGCAAATGGATTTACAATTTATAAATATGGTTTGGTAAATAGATAATTTCTAAATAGTAATTGGATGATAAGTAATTGTATTATAATTAATTGGTTTAGAAGTAGTTTATAAGTAAATTGGATTGATGAGTAATTGGATGATAAGTAATTGGTAAATTGGATTGGTGAGTAATTTGATAATAAGTAATTGTATTATGAGTAATTTTGATAAAAAGTAATTGGTAAATTGACTATAACAATTGATGATTGATAATTAGATTGGGTAAATTGGATTATAACGGAGTTGAATGGGTCTGTTCACCGATGCAGCACATCTAAGCGAATGAAGCCTCATGGTTTATTTTTAATTTTTACGACACTTGGGAGAGCGTGTGTACCATTCCCTCGATTAGTCAGGGTTACCAACCTTTCTTGAAATTATATATATATATATATATATATATATAATATTTACATTTGTAGGGGTGTAAACCGCGACACACCAGTTCATTCGTGCTCCACTTTACTTCGAATCAAGATCCCAATTCACAGTCCATCATAGTTACCTTACCTTACTTCACTTTACATTTCACTCCATACTTTTCATTCATTACGTTACATTTCACTGCCTTCCCCACAAATCAACTATACTATCCTACACTTCCCATCGTTTTTACAAGTCAATTATAAGTGAAATACCATCCTGTAATCCTATTTCAATTATACTTACGTTGTATTCCTTAACAATTCTCAATTTAATTCTCATTCATTCGTATAATTGTAATTACCGCTTACTTGTTAATTCCTAATTCATTTTTTTCATTGTGAATTCGTTGGTTTTATAAATATATATTTTGTTATTGTCAACTTTCTTATAACTTTGGCCTTCGAAGTTTTCCAAATTCAGTTCACGTCAGTTGTTAGGCCTAAATATTAGCAGATGACTATTCGATCCAATTCAACAAATTTATGGTTAGGGTTTTCAAATAGCTATCTAGGCTGATTTATTAACTAAAATTAATCTCACTAATAACCAATACCATAGACAGGTTTCATAATCCGAGAAACGTCAAGAAAAATCTTTGGTATAAATTTACCACACCACAGCATCGATGAAGCTGCTTGAGTTAGGAAGGTCGAATGAAATCCAAAATAATAGTAACTTTCTCCTCGGGAGGACGAATTCCGACAAGAGAAATGCAGTTCAAAAGAAAGGAGAGTAGCGGGACACACACACAAAAAAAAAAAAATACTTAGAAGTGAATGCCTGATGAAGATGAAATATGTGTTAGAGGAAGAAGGTATTAGTAGGTCGCGTGTATAGCTAAAGACGGAATGAGACGTTGGGAGGTACGAAAAATGTTATGCGAGCTATAGGGCATTCTAAGCGTATTAAATGACACAAAATGAGTGGTGCTAGCTGTCTTTTGTATATTATCTGAGTAAATAGGTATCTGGTTGAGAGCACGAATCAGATCAAGTCGAGAAAATATATAACAACGGAAGAGAGCAGAGTTAAAATCTGAGGGGTAAGGTAACTGGTACCCATCGGGTATTGTTTGTGCGTTCACATCTCTGTAATCACCCATAACATTAAATACGCCAGGTAAAGCGAAGGGGCACAATAGGACGTTGAATGACGAGCAATGCCAGATTCCATCACGAAATTAGACTCCTGCTTTATTGCCGAAAAGTCTATCTGAATCTAATTGTCACTGCCGGGAGAATACAGGTCATTCAGACATCTCAATCCGATCCATTACGTTGTGTTTGATAGGACTATCCTTCGAAATTGGGATGGTAAGACTATAAATCTCCTACAGAACGCGCTAGAATTGGGGCTCGTTCGGAGGTATGGAGACAGAAAGGAGAGAACATTTTGAAGAGAAAAAAGAACGAGAAACAGTTAGAGATGTACGGTCTATTATAACTTTGTGGTTGCGAGAGTTAACCAAGAGGTCATGGACATAAAAGCAATCCAGACCCAATATTGGACAAGCTACTTCGGCAACAATGAAATTCCATTAAAAAGCAAGATGGAGGCGCAGTAAAACTGGAAAATTACGCCTTCCATAGGTCCTTATATCCAATAATTTGCGTCTTTAAGGACTAAATCAGAGAGAGAACAAGCTTTATCCGTGTTAGACGTTGAGCTGGATCTGCATTCAGCACCAGTCTCAACCAGGTATGAAAAACCAGAAAATGGGTCCAAAATACAGAAGGGAGGACAAACTTAAGATAATGAAGAGGCGGCAGAGGAGCCCGACCTAGAAATTCCATGCCATTCTAGTTTGAAATATTTGGCTTGAAGAAATAGAAGAATTTGGAGTATTATGAATGAGAATGAGAAGAGTAAATTATAAAATTATAGACGAATGTATTGGATTTGAGTTAGGGGAGGAGATATTGGTTGTATATATGTGCAGTACTACAAACATTTTACGACTTGTACACATATTTATTGTGGGACCAGCACCAGAAGAAGCATGGAGATGAGAAGATCGAGCATTAGATGGAGAATGCGAAAAACTAAATGGTAATGTTGACAAGTCTATGTACATGTGCAGTGTTATTACCATATTTACCATGGTATCAGCACAGACTCTTTGATTTATAGTAAGGAAATTTAGGAGGGCAAGGTTAGTCGGAAGACAGATGAGAAAATGTATGTTACACCTCACCTCATCTGCTGGAATGCTACGTTAGTTTCTTCTTTGTGAGGATGAACGGCGCCTGTCGCTCCGCCCTAAATGCTCACAATGTGCTCCCGGTGTGTATCCTGGCGCAGTTTCAACTCACGGATATGATTTTTAGTCCTCTCCAACGCGTCAGTAAAATCCGGCATTGGGGAGTCTTAAAACTGGTTACGTTCCATGTGATTGTCGGAAGACTCCTTCGGTACCCGAACCTGCAAAATGGTGGTATTAGAATGTCAGTATGATTATTTAGTACCGTTCCGTAGTTAACATATGGGTCATGGAAAAACGTGGGCTGCCGTGACCATTTATGTTCCACATTATTAGGGAAAGTTATTAAGCTTATGGTCCTAATATTTTCAGGTATCCCACGCCTGAAAAAAAATTGTGAGGAAGGAATAAAAAAGTTGGAGGTGAGCACATTTGGCCTTGATGAGCTCCTCTTTTAAATGCCCCGAGAAACACATGCAATGCCGATCGTCCAATTGCTGGGTATTGAGTAATTCTAGTAGTAAATCTTCTACTTGTGACGTTTGAAACTCCTTTAGGAAAGCCTCCTTTCAACTACCGCCATGCACCTATCCCCCCACTGTCAAGTAGAATACTCCCTCAAGGGGTCAAACAGCAGGGAACTGTTTGACCAATCATAGAAACGTATTGCGCCAGCCACTGGAACTGGCTTTGTTCTAGCCAGTGGATGGATTTCTTGGAAGCCATGCTACCACCGCCAGTGTATAGGTGAACATTTGCATTGTGTGGTTATAGTCCTCTTTGTGCTGCCAGTGATGTTGAATTTGGAAACAATACAAAAAGATGCTACTCCTAAAATAACAAATTGCCAATAATTACGTTGGTAAAGCACTGTGTTCTATTCAAGGTTGACTCAATAATACACTAGGTATAACAATTATATATTTTGGGGACTGATAAGTAGTAGCTATACGGCGGCATGCTTAGTGATTTGTTTCACTGAAACGAATGGCGCCATGTTACATATTTCTCATGAAGTCTTCCATATTAATCTTATGCCATTTTACTGAGCATTGTTGTTTGTTAGTTGGTAGGTAGTCTTTCGAACCAGACCTGGAATGTACTTTTGGTAAAAAACATAAACTAATTTTGGTAGTATAGGTAGATGCTACTATCTATACTGGAATAAAAATGCCCCTCCCCCCAAAGAAGGAATATATATATATATATATATATATATATATATATATATATATATATATATATATATATATATATATATATATATATATATATATATAACCGTCTAATCAACAAATTTTGTAATTTTTTTCATTTCTTTCACAGTTTCATTGTTAATATAAACATGGAGAGATTTGTGAAGAGAGGCCGAGAGGACAGCAGGAGTGTGTGAGGGGAGAGCAGCGCTAGCATTCAATCCAGCACACCGGACCTCCTGGAGTGGCATCGCTTGTCAGTCAGATGGATGTCGGACATCTCCGACATTAGTTACTTCCGGGAGGAGGTGGAGGAGACGATCATCAAGACCCTGGACCAGTGGAAGAGAGCGATGGTGGCCGTCCCCCAAGCCACGCCCTTTTACCTACCCACTACAGGGAAGCATAGCTGGAACTCTTTAAAAAAAAAAAAAATACTCCTCTTCTCAGCTCAGCTGCTGTGGAGAGTCTGTTTAGCTCAGCGAGAGACATTTTTCCGGGCAAAGAAGTCCAGCCTGATCAACATTAACTTTGAACAACTGGTGTTTTCGAGGGGCAACATGCACCTCCTTGGGTACAAGGAGGTGCAGGAGCAGGAGAAGGAAGTGGAGGAAGAGGAGTAGTAATTTTAATTCTTTAAAAACTTTAAAAAGTGTTGTAATTTGTTTAGATGTCTTTAATCTTTAAGTACAATAACGAAAATTGAATCGTTGTGTCAGATTTAAAGAAAAATAAATTTAATAAATTAGTGTAATACTGTAATACGAAATAATGAAAATGTTTAGAAACTATGTCTCTACTTGTCAAATACAATTCAGTACAGTAAAATACAGATTAAATACTAAATAAGTCTAGTACTTAAGAGATATTTTTGATTTAGTGAATTTTGTATGATATAGTCAGAAAAACTGTAAAAAGTCTGAAATATACATATATTTTAATGTATGAAGCCTTGGTGTATTATTTCCTTGCATTTTTTTTATATTTTTGAGTTGTGGAATAGTTCTTTTGATGCGCACAGTAGTGTTTTAGAGGAACACAGAGTTTTTTTTAACTTTTTCACGTTTTCTGAGGAACGCACTACTTTTTTTGAGGGACACTTTAATAGTTTGGGGGCGATAACGCAGGAACACCCCGAGCGAAAAAAGAAGAAGAGGAACGCTATTCCAGGAATTCACTAACCGCGGCCGGAGGAACGCAGGAACGCTAACCAACAACTCAAAATTGAGGAACGCGCCCAGCTCTGATATATATGTCGTGGTATAGCTCTATATATCATACATACATCTATTATATTTGATTTTAGAGTGCGCGGGGTTTCCTTTTAAATGGCTTGGGTAGGCCGAGGTCCGGTTGCAAGGTCAGATCCTCGTAAGGGAGGGCTAGTTCAATAGATGCTACTTTAAACTTGGTATTGGCTGAGAGTTCCAAATCTTACTTAGTTATAGGCTTTCGTTATACCGCTATGATGAGCTTGAGGTTGGGAAAGTAAAAGGAGTCGGCAAAAATAGACTTTAACAAATATTAATAATTAAAGTTAATATGATACAATAATACACAGTTAATTAAGACACAGTTGCACAATATGATAATGGGTAATGGTAGACGGCAATTATAAATTTAGGGAAGCTAAAATATTCGTTACGATACCTTGTACACAAATGGAGGGGTTGGGGTTGGGCTACATTCAATGAACCCGCTCCTATACTTTTTCACGCTTTTGACCTTCGAAAATTGTTTGTAAGCTACACGAGGCCCATCACGTGGAGGCAATGCTTAAAAGCGACGTTATTTCTCCCCTCACGTGCTTGATCCCTCACAATATATATATATATATATATATATATATATATATATATATATATATATATATATATATATATATATATATATATATACAAAAAGTACAGTAGCGTAAATGTAACTATAGGAATAAAACCACAGTAATATGACTAATTTTATATGCGAAACCAGGTTTCGACGGAAACATCTGTCAAGACCGATGACGGATGTTTCCGTCGAAACCTGTTTTCGCATATAAAATTAGTCCTATTACTTTGTTTTTATCCATATATATATATATATATATATATATATATATATATATATATATATATATATATATATATATATATATATATATATATATATACATATGTGTGTGTGTGTGTGTGTTCTATTGAAGTCCACAGTTGTGGCAGCGTTATTAATTTTAACTTGTATTTTCTTAGTATATCTTACAAGTTTTTTAACGGGGTCTTCGAGGCGAGAAAAAACATCCGCGAATGGCATTCTTTATTCCTAGATGTCTTTCGAACATGTTAGGTCATCTTCAGGGAATGAACCGAAATGGAATTATTCACGTTACGTTACGTTATGCATATAGAAAGGACAGAGAGGGATCGCTGTATGTGATACAGGCGGTCAGGTACTCAGAGAGGAGGGTTGCGGAAAACATTAAAAAAAAGATAGCGAGAGTTGATAGGTCGGTGGCTTTACACAAATGCGTTGTGTTGTTGTGGTAGCGTTGGTTACGTGATTTTGGACTGGATGAGGGTTGGAGGCAGGTCAGGAGAACGAGGCTGTCTTCTCAGTTGGAAACGCGTTATTCATGATGCCTACTGGTTATGCGAAGAACGATACGGGTGGCGGGTGTTCGTAGGCCGCGAGATATCGCCGCGCCATTGCGTACCTTCTTACGTGTAACGCCGTGTATAGTGGGTCTCTGGTGAGTTTTTCGAGTTGTTTTGTGAGTCTGGTGTGAGCGTAAGTGTTGAGAGGAGCTAATTTGTTGTTGTTGTTGTGTAGTGTGTCCATTCTCGAGTACAACGGTGATCGGCAAGCGCGCTTCAGAGCAGAGTTCTGAATGCGCTGAGCCTTCCACTTCCACGTGTCGCTCGCAGCTACGAGCGACAGTGGGGCGCATGTGAGAATAGGTCGCACGAGTGCTTTGTATAGGTGTAGTTTTAGTCTTTTGCTCGCAGAGTAGAACCTACCTTGCGATACGTTTGTTCGTGAGGCTCATGCTTGTATTATGTTTTGGTGTATATTGAACCTGAGGGTCTTGTCAAGTGTTACCCCGAGGATTTTGGTGCGTTGAGTGTATTCGAGCCTTATTGGGTTTAGGTGGTTCATGTCTCGTGTATGTGAGTAGATTTGTAGGTTGTGCATGAAGTGGTCTCTAGCACCGTAGAGTGTCATCGGTGTCTTCTGAGGATTCGTGGCAATCAGCCATTTATCCTCGTAATCTGTCTTCTCGTCTAGTATTGTTTGTGCGTGGAGCGCGTTTTCTTCTCGGCCTCGGCCGCTGACAAAAATGGTCTCGTCATCGGCGTAGGCAACTGTGTATGTGTGACAGCAGTTATCTGGTGGGCGTGGGGTGTCATTTGTGAACATAATGTAAAGTGTGGGTGCCAGTACGCTTCCTTGGGGGAACGCCTGAGCGTGGTATGAAGGGTCGTGAGATGGTGTTATTATATTTTATGTGGCAGCTCCGTTCAGTGAGGTAGTGCGAGAGGAGCCTTCTGGTGCAAAGAGGTAACTCCGTAATGTTGGCGAGTTTCCAACGGAGTCCCTCGTGCTACACTTTGTCAAAGGCCTTTTCCACGTCCTTACTGACGGGAAGAGTCTTTTCATGTATCTGGCGTTTTTTTCTGTATTCTGTTGTGAGCGATAGTCACGGCCGCCTGAGTGGACCGGCCTCTCCTGAACCCGTATTGATGGGGGGGAGAACCAGTCCCTCTCTTCCAGGAACTCCCGTAGGCGGCAGTTGACCAGTCGTTCAAGTATTTTGCCTAGGTGCTCTAATAGAGCAATAGGCCTGTAGTTGTTAGTGTGTTTAGGGTCTTTGTGCTGTTTGTGTAGGAGTATGTTATGAGAGACTTTGAATATTTTGAGGAAGTGGCCTGAGGCTAGTGAGGCGTTGAATAGATGTGTAAGTGTGGGGTATATGTTTGCGGGGAGGTTGTGTATAATTGTGGCTGGTAGCCCGGAGGGACCTGGGGCGCGTTTTGGTGTTGTTTTAATGCAGTGTTTTGTTTCCTCGACTTTGATTGGAGTGGTTAATGTGGATGTGTAGTCGAGCACATCCATTCGTATCAGGGGGGCAGGCCTTAGCTCGTGAGCGTGAGCCCGACACCACTCCTGGATTTCCTGGAAGTGCTCCTGCGAGTGTGGTTTAGGTGGGTTGTGTGTGTGTACCGCGTCCCAGTGGGACCTAAATGCGTCCAGGATGACGTTTAGTGTATGTGAGTGTATGGTTGTTTACTTGGAGGGTGATGGGTTTGCATGGGTCAGTGCCTAACATCCTTTTTACGTGCCGCCAGAAGAAGGAAGGGTCCGTACAACGGGTGTTGTCCGCGATGCGGACGACCTCTTGCCACTGCCAGTTCCTGTCTAGCTGCACGTACTGTAGGATTCGGGCACGTAGATGCTCTATGTTTTGCTGTCGTGAGCCTCTGGTGTAGTGATTATTGTACTGTGTGATGAGTCTCTGAGTGTGTATTGAGAATGTGAAATGTTTTATGCAGGTTTAGTTTTTGTGGTGAGTGTAGGTTGCGTGCAGCTGTTATGGTGTTCAGAATTGAGCACCAGTGGTAGTCTATTAGGTCTGGATTGGTGTCCTCCAGGTCGAGGTTCTGTGGTGTATTTGCTGTTATGTGACTCCTGAATTCTTCCCAGTTTGTGTTTTTTTGTAATCGTAGAGAGGTGGTGTAGGCATGAGTATGGGAGATGTGGATATGATAAGGCATATCGGTATGTGGTCGGATAGTACGTGGAGACCGGGTGATAAGTGTGTGTAGAGTCGTGTGGCATGGTCTTTGCGGAAGACAACGTCCGGGGACGTGGTGCTTCCGTAAGAACCGAATAATGTGGGGAAGGCTGGGCTGATGTGCTCGCAGCGGTAGCGCCGCAAGGCACCGGCCAAGTAACTTCCCGCATCATTCGTGTTGTTTGAAAGGAGCGTCGTGTGAAAGGCATTAAGGTCCCCCGCAGAGAAGATAGGAAGGTTGTGGTTTGATAGGGCCCGGAGTGGGGCTTTTAATTTAACTGTAGGCGTGGTGGTCTGTAGTGGGTGGTGTCTATTATGGGTCCGGAGCTTGTCTCTATCTTGTAGGCTAGAAAGGAGGCGTCATGTCTTTTGATAAAGGAGTGGTGTATGGAGCGCTTTACTAGGATTGCTGATCCTAGGTGCCGCGCCTGTGGAGATAGCTAGGCGTGATAGCCTGCGATGTGGAGTCTATTGTTGGAAGGATGTAGACTGGTAGAGTTCAGGAGTACTATGTCGGGTCTTTGTGTGCTGAGCACCCAGTTGGTGACCGTATGGCGAATACCGTGCCAACTGCGTACATTTAGTTGTACGCTGTTTAGGCGACCTATTGTCGTGGGCGGAGTGCGCGGGAGGCTGACTTACCCGGTACTGTACCCCTCTCCTTGGTAATTGCATCAGGATGCCTGAGGGGCGAGTACTTTTACCCGTGTTGGCTGTTGTTTGTGGGGGTTGACGGCGGTGTTATTGGGTTGGGAGGCCGTGGTGGAGGGAGGAGTATGTTCTGTGGAGTGAGGTGTCAAAGTAGTGGGCTTGGAGAGGGTAGAGTCTTGGTAAGGAAAGTCAGTAGCAGAGGTGGATGGAGTAGAGCTGGGAGATGAGGGGCTAGAGATAGTAGGAGAGGTACAGATTATGAGAGGTGGGGTGTCGGGGGAGAGAGGAGGTTGGGTCGGAGTGGGAACAGCAGGAGGGGTGGGGGGTATCCCGTGCTTGTGTGTGCGTGTGTTTTTTTTAGGTATGTTTTTTTTGGTTTGGCACGGGGTGCTGTGGGCTGAGCGAAGGTGGGGGTTGAAGCGTCAGTGGAAGTAGGGTTGGAGGCTGTGGAAAGGGGGCCGGAGACGGTTGGAGGGGGGTTCGTGGCAGTGGAGGTTGCCGAAGGGGGGAAGGTAGGAGGGGGTTTTGATAGAGAGGTGGAAGGAGTGGGGGCAGGAGAAGGGGTTGGGAGAGAGGCGGGAGCAGTAGGAGGAGGAATATGTAAGGAAGGGGCAGGGACAGGAGGACGGGAGGCGGTGGGAGCGTGGTGAAAGTGGGAACGGTGGGTCCAGGTGGGGAGGTGTGCGTGCCCACCAGAGTGGGGAGGAGTGCGGGTCTTCTGTTTTGTGTTCGTCTATTAGAGCGAATACCTTCTCAAGGAAGGTGATCTGCTCTACACCGTTAGAGGCGAGTAATGTGTTTAATATATTTGCGTATAGACGGGGGTCGCCCCTCGACATGTCTTTTGTCACCGTTGAGTGCAAGGTGGCCAGGTGTAGTTTCGTGTTTTCGTTAGTTGTATGTGGGGTGACGGTATGTGTGTGGTGTGGGGTGGGGGTGGCTGTGTGGTACTGGGTGTCGGTAGTAGTGGGGGTCTCTGAGTGTAGGATGCTGGAGAGGGGGGAAACGGGATGTGTGGGTGAAGTGTAGGCACTGCTGGGGAGGTTGAGTGTGTCTGGGGTGGAGCAGGGTGAGCAGACAACGTTGCACCGGCAGCTGCGGCGAATGTTCTAGTGAGGAGAGGGGGTGCGTGGACGGAGTGTGTGGTTGTGTGGATTGACTGTGGCCTTACTCAAGTAAGGGCATTTAAGGTTGACGGCGACGTGGTCGCCGCCACAGTTTGAACAGAGGGCTGTGGTTGCAGTGCATGTGGTGTAGTGATGCCCCACTACACTGCACTTTGAGCAGATTAGGTCTGCTAGGCATGTATTAGTGGTGTGTCCAGTTTTGTAGCACTGGTGGCATTGCGTGGGTCTTATGTTGTGTTGTGCTTCTATGTTTTGTGGGTGTGTGAGTGTACGACAGACCTTGATGCCTTGGTCTAGCAGCATTTTTTTTGTGTTTTCCCTGGACAGTGTGACCACTGCCCAGTTTTTTGTCCTGTTAAATTACAAGTCTTTGATGACCTCCTCCCCATACTCCTGTCTGAGGTGTGTACGGAGGTCATCGTTAGTGAAGGCCAACCATAAGGGATTGGTCCTTGTGACTCGTATCTGGTATCTTTTCAGGATACCTTCCGCGAGTTTGTGTAGAGGTTGTGAGTGGCGAGTGTGTCGGCTGTGTTTTCGTTAAAAGTTAGCGCGTCCTCCTGTGAGCGGAAGACGAGCTTGTGGCCTGTACGTAATTTTATGATGTTTGTGATGGGGGTGTCATGAAGGGCGGCTAGGCTGAGTAGTGTGTAGTGGTCTATTGTAGTAAGTGTCTTATCTGTGGTGTGTGATAGAATTAGATGGGAGTTGCTGGATGCCATTATTGAGACTTTGGTTCTTTCTTTTGGGGCGCACCCCCGCCCCGCCGATGAGAACCCCGTGAACATGACTCGGATGTGGTGATGGGTGAGTATGGACCTAGTTGGGCTCCTCAGAGGGTATTAAAACATGGTGGACTTAATGATGACTGAAGCAGGTCGTTGTTACCGTCCACGGTAAGGCTGGTGAAAATCAGGGGTAGTTTTGAAGATGACTTCCCCTCAACTTTTCCTCCTTTGCCTGCTAAGACTTCTCTTAGAACGTAGTGAAGATTCTTCCAAGTGGTGTCTGCGAATTATTGCGGGTATACAAGTTTATTTGAAAAAAAGCACAAGACATTATAGATCAATCTATATAATGTATCAGTAATAGTGATGAAAAGAGAAAATACATCGCTGAGAAGGAGAAGAATTTTAGTATAAGGCAAAGGTACAGATAGAGGGGTTCTCCTGGAGCATTTTACACAGGAGCTCAACTTTTTGTATTTTAATTATTTACTTTAACACTTTAAATATTACCCCATAATAGGGTTTAGTTTGTATAATCTAATTATTATTTTATATTTCAATGTTTGTTTTGTATTTGCTTATTAATTATTTAAACACTTAAGTTCACATTATTTTTGCCTATCGGTATCTATTAATTATTTAAACACTTAAGATCACATTATTTTTGCCTATCGGTATCTATTACATTCGTTTATAATTATGTCTATATTTATCTAACCACTTTAGACTTGTCCACTACGTTATTATTCCACATTTACTTTTGCTATTTCCTATTTTTAACATTTGTTTTTAATGCACACTTTTTACTACTTAGTAATTAGCGTACTCTCACTTATTAATTTGTTAACTTATCAATAATGTATTCACATTTAATTATTTGTTACTACTTAGTACTTAGTGTACTTTCACTTATTACTAATTGATTTGTTAACTTATTAATATTGTATTTACATTTAATCATTTGTTTTATTTTTGGCCACCACAACTTAGTTGCTTATGTTTTAGAATTGTACACTTTTTAAATCACATATAAATTAGTTGTATAAGTAACTATATTTATAATTATTTGCTTATGCACCGTTTTTGACCTTATTATTATTTACATATTCACTTTGTGTATTAATTTACTTATTAAACCTATATTAATTTTAATCTTTCGACTTTCACTTTTAATGTTTGACACTTTATACTTATTCACTTTCTGTATTAATTTACGTATTAAATATATATTAGCTTTAATCTTTCGACACTCACTTTTTATTGTTTGACACTTTTTACATAATGTCCGACGTTTTCATTCCGCTTTTTATACGTTTGAAGGTCGCCGCGTTGACCGTGTGAAGGCTCGTGTCTGGAATGTAAATGGTTCCGCTACACATTAGACCTTCGATTTCTCTTGGGGACCAAGGTCCCTCGAAGGTCCATTTAAAGTCCCCGTTACGAATTCCATGCACTATTTTTAGTTGATTGCCTTTTTCAGGACGCCGGTTGATGCTACCGAAGATCTTCAGTTTAAGTTCCTCTCCGTCGAAGAAAAGCCCTTTTTCAAGGACTTCGGTTCTTTCGGTGAGAGGCACTCCTGGATAACTTTCGTCATCCTCTGAACAATCGTCGGTTTCCGTCCGTCCATCTTCTTCTTCTTTTGTTGTTGTTTTAACGTTTCTCTTCTTGCGTTTTGGCTTTTTTTGGGCTGCTTCTGGGGGGTGTTGGGTTTTTATCCATTTCCTGGCTATCTTTTTCTTTATTTTTGGCGATCTCTGGTTGTTTTTTCACTTCATCTTGTTTGGGCTTTTCCGCTGGTGTTACCGTTGGTGCATCCACAAACTTGATGTTAAGGACATCCTGAGATGCTGGGTTCGGGGGGAACCATAATTTCTTCTTTACTCCATTATGTTGGAGCATAGTATTTAGCTCCTCCGAAAAGCTTCCCGGGCGTGCAAGGTTCGCCAAGTGGGCGACGATGACCATAGTCATGATTTCCTTGCACTCCATAGGAAGGACCAGTTTCGGGGAAGCTCTTTCTGGCGAGATCGTCGTTGGTTGGGCAGAGGCTGCTGCGGCGTAAGACCCTGCGCTAGACTTTACCTCCTTTTCCAGTTTCAACTTTTGTCGTTTTTCACGGATTTTTTCTTTGCGAAGGGGGCATCTCATGGCAAGAGCCCTGTGTTCCCCTCCGCAGTTCGCACATTTTTCCTTTTCTTCCTTGCATTCTCTCCAACCGTGGCCGGTTCGAGAGCATGCCGCGCAGGTTTGCTCTTTTTGGGGGCAGTCCCTCGTTGTATGGGATTCCAATGCGAGACATTTTTGGCAGTTTTCCAGAAGTATGTACTCTTCTGCCTCAATTTGTTCCGGAGCGATCCTTAGGTAGAATCCCAGCAGACCGTCTCTTCTAGCTTTCTGCGCCATTTCTCTGTTGGTAAATATTATCTTGATCAAGTTTTTCCCGATTTTCTCCACTTTGGAGATCTTGGCCCAGGACTGCTTGTCTAGCAGCTCGGCCTTAATTTCTTCAGTGGAATTGTCCAGGAAAAAGGGGTCAACTCGTTTTAGGATAATGGTGCGACTCACGAGTAACTCGTGGGGGACAATCGCCTCTAATCCAATTTCTTTAAGGGTGGCCCTTGCGTCTTCAGAGACAAGGACTTCCACGTCCTTGCTCTTCCAGCACACCGGAGCCCACCCATTAGACGTCTCAAGGAGATGGGTTAACTCAATGTTGAGTTTGCCGACTACCTTCTCGAACACGGCTTCCCTGGTCGGTTTTTTGTGCCCCGCTATTAAACGAAGGGGGATCCGTTTGGTGTCTTGGGGGGCCGGGGGACCCATATCCCCCTGCAAGCACTGCTGCCCTTCCCCCTACTGAGCCTCGCCTGTGTCACTGGGAGGTAGAGGGGCTCACTGCCAGATGACGGGTGCGTGATTTTTTCGTTTTGGTGGGGGGTTTTTGGCTGTCCTTGCCCAAAACTTTTCCTCCTTTGCCGGGAGGAGATTGTTAAGAACACTGCACTGTACTGTACGTAGGTACTCTACTCTACCTACTCTACTTACTCTACTTGCGAATTATTCAAAAATTGATACATTATATATAGTATTTCTACGCGAACATAAGTATTACAAAAATTGGCCAATCATGGCGCGGAAATTTTTTAAGGGGAGACTAAGCGCTGCATTAAACATATAAAATTGGAGGGTTCAGATTATCTGACTATTTGTCGCTCTGATCTACTTCTCTGGCAAAGGAGGCAGGGGAAAATCAAGTTTGAAAACATGCCTCTTTTAACGGCGGTCAACTCGGAGACGCCGAGATGTCGAGAGTATGGTTTCTGGCTTAAGTTGCACGTTAATTCCCCGTTTCTTGATTTGAATGATGATATATCATAGATGGGCGCAATAACGAAAAAAAATGTATCACGATAACCGATAAATCGATAACAATGACCTTATCGGCGATATCCGATAATCGATAACTGACGATAAATTTATCGTCCGCTAAGGTGATAATCGAAAATCCAAAATTGGAATACAATTTTGATAATTGGCTATATATAGCGTTATTTTATAATACAATAATAACGATATTTGAATACTGTTTCTTAGTTCTTACCTGGTGAGGCTCTCCTTCATCTCCTCATAGATTTTGAGGATCCTCCTCCAAGCTCGGACCAAGCTATTTCTGACTCCGAGCAACGCGCGGCTCGTTCCTGTGTTAAATAGGAATCAAAAACTGAAATTATCGCTGGTTTGGAACCAAAAGTATCGGCGATACCGATGAATCGATAACGCGGGAAAAAATATCGGATAATCGATAACCCGTTATCGTTATCGCGATAACGCCCACCCATTATATATATATATATATATATATATATATATATATATATATATATATATATATATATATATATATATATTCGACCATTGTGTATTTTGCCTTAATTAATTTCCTTTGGCAACTTTATCTTCTTTTAACTATCTTTTTTATTCCATCTTATAGATGGTGGATTACTTGTCCAGTATTCATCTCTTTTTTAAATGAATGTGTTTGGTAAAAAACAAACTAAATAGCTAAGCTTTCTATCTTATTCGATCATCTTCAGAGCGTTTTGAAATGTTCTTACCTCCTTTACCGATGTAATGAGTGGAGTGAGGATCTGGCAGAAAGTGAAAGAAAACGATATTTAAGCGGTATTTATTCCTCCTTGGTTAAACGTAACGTTAGAGGAAATGAGCCACTCTTGTGCGTGGATTTTAAAAAATAGTTTTAATGTGAGATTCCAGCTTGTCACTTGACTATTGATGGCCAGCTTATCTTCATTATTAATATGGCTTTTAAGATGTTAAGCCTCGCTTTTGTAACCTCTTTTCTTTTAATAATGGTGTTATTAACGAGCTTATCTCTCGTTAGTTTAATATTTTGGACACCCTCCAAATGTTTCTTAGGCCCTCCGCTTGGTAGATGCATAGTTAACCGTCTCGAAAGTGTGGTAGTTGTCATGCCACAGTCTTCATCGGGGCAGAAGAACTCGTAAACAACGTTGGTTGACTTGAGATTCGAGGAGTTAGGGCAGATGTTATTTTTCATCAGAAGCTTGCTGGCTTTTGTTGTTTTATAATAGATGATGAGTTGGATTTTATCCGTTTGATTTTTAACATTGATGTTACGGTTAATAGTCTTCTTGATGTTTTTTCATCTATTTTATAGGCGGTGGACATCTGTTTTTTGTAATACACTCTGATGTTGTTGACTTCTCTATGATTACTTTCAGTTTTATCCGTATGTTTGTAATGGTTATATATATATATATATATATATATATATATATATATATATAACGATCCGATTTTACATTATTTATATACCTAGTGACCTACCTAACCCGCCCCTTCCAGTTTTTCTTCACTATCTAATAGAATTTCTTCTAAACTATTATACCTTACTCATATACATCTTAAATAACCTGGTTTCTTTAACACTTCCTTGTTCCATCATTGATTCTCTGATTTTATGGTACATTCATTTGACATGCCTATGTATCAATAACCCACGTGGTTGACATGAACTTTAAAATGAAATATTCAATTAATTTGACATCAAGTTTACTATGCAACATCATCCTGAAATACTTTGCTCATTCGTTTGTGTTCGGGCAGTGTTCTCTTCTATTAAATGGCGCACTGACTTAAAACATTTCCTGATTTTGTCAATTGAAGATATATTGACCGACTATCTAATAAATGTTCTACTCTCGTCTTTACTTTCTTATTATCAAACCCTCTTTAAGTGGTCTTTTATTGACAAATTCCATGGATAACTTGCGATGGATCTAAAGAGGGTTGATCAGAAGTACCAACTGCGAACTAGAATTAATCCAGACCGTTCTCTTCCTAAAAAGCTAAGACATAATTTATTAGGACGAACTTAGTAATCCATTAAAAAAAATATATTTTATTCAAACAGTTAAAGGTAGGATAGCTTTTCTTTTGTTGAAAATAAACAAAGTTAATAGAAACATGCGGCAAAGTTGTACCACCAAAATTGGCAACACCACACAACAAATAAATTTTCATACCGCCAGTTCCGTTTCTAAGCGGCTTCTTTTTTCCTTCCATTTTCTATTTGTACAACAAACTTTTAGTGAATTTTAAATTATTTTTCACCTCGACTCCTTTTAGGAGCCATACGTTTATTTATTTTGGTGTGAATCTGCTTTCCCATAGTCCAGGTATATGTAGTTGCATGGTAGAACTTTTGACGAGCGTCAAGTTCTATGCGATGTCGTTGACACTCCTTTTGATGTCATCTTATGAACTCTCCTTTTTGATGTATCTTATGGAAGAATTGAGTTCGATTCACTCGGTTGTTCTTTGATAGTCCCTTGTAGCTTTTGTCATCCATTAATGCTACTTTTTTATCAAAATCCTTTTAAGTATCAACTTTTATCTTTCACATATTTAATAATTGTGATTCCTTACTTTACACAGACCCTTCTCTTTTCTCATCCTTCTATGTTATTGGGTCAGATTTTCTATTTGTTTTGGAGTTTCAGCAGTACATATTACGATAATTGTAAAGATTAGTGGTGCTTTTTTTTGTCTCCCTCTAGCTAGGTACTTTACCCCATTCCTTTAACTGGTAAACCTGAAGATCTGCAGTGTGCCCCCAAAAGTTTAGGTAAACATGAAGATCAGCGGTGCGAATGATGAGACACAAAATATAGTAACACTTCAGATTCGGGGCGCACGGTAGATGGCGCTGTTAGTTGGCTACAATTTTGGGCTACAGCATATTTCTTATGATGTCAGACGGTACTGTCAGATGTGAACAATATCGGGTAAATATGTAGATTAGCAGCCCGGCCGGAAAAAAAATTTGTGTGTAAATATTATCGTTCACTCGTGTTGGAATATTTATGCGCGTTTGAGTCCTTTTCGAATTATTATTCTATAAGTAATTAGGGTTATATACTGGGGGGCTGTGCCCCCCAGACCCCCCCCTCCAATTTAATGAAACTCAGGATCATAGTATTGTAGTCTCCCCATTGTGTTTACCCCCATACGAGCCGTCAACTTAAATGTACTCCAAAAACATGAAACATTTGGAACACGGACGAAATAGTACGTCACATCGTTCACATCGATAATCTACATATTTACCCAATATCGGCGTATATATAGGGGGGCTGCGCCCCATAGACCCCTCCAATTGATTGAAACTCAGGATCATCGCTGGGTGGTCCCCCTGCCTTGATATCTCCCCCACGAGCAGTCACCTTGAATTTACTGTTTTTTTTCTCCCTAGCAGCTTTTTACTGGCAAAAAAACCTAACCTAATAACAAACAATTCTTACTTTTATAGGTTTCTTGATTAGTTTATGCGCCTTTAAATAATCTAAAAGTTTTTCACGATTATACAAAGTAAAGCCGAATTCAAATAACAAAGAAGCACATGGAGAGCACGAAAACACAATAACGAAAGAAAAGCATTTGCAAAACAGGTCCTATTTATAAGCTACGATGTTGCCAGTAAGAAGCTGTTATCATTCGCAGTAAATAAAAAATGGTGAGAATGGATGGGGAGAAAGAAAAGTCCAGACACTACACAGAGCTCTTTATTGATGTCAATAAAGAGCTCTGTGTAGTGTCTGGACTTTTCTTTCTCCCCATCCATTCTCACCTATACGTCGAGTCTTTCATGCAAATAAAAAATACTGAAAACAATAAATGACTCAAGAAACCTTACCTAACTTAGAAAAAAACTATAAATGAGCAGAGCGCAGATATTTAGTAAATAATAGACTAAAAGTTACAAATCCCCAAAACAACAAAAAAATATAACGCAGTGATTGTCACAACTCACGCTACCGTCTGACATCATAAGAGATATGTTGTAGCCCAAAATTGTAGCCGACTAACAGCGCCATCTACCGTGCGCCCGGAATCTGAAGTATTACCCAAAATATTTCATCCAGGTTCCAATATGTTTGACCTTTTTGGAGTAAATTTAAGGGGACTGCTCATGGGAAGTTTATCACTGTAGGGGTACCCCCTTACCATGATCCTGAGTTTCAATCAATTGCAGGGTGATACAGCCCCCCTGTATATAATCATAATTGTTTATAGAATAATGTTTTAACATCTTTTTAATGTTTTTATTTAACCAAATGCATAAATATTCATGCACAGGGAACGAAACACACACGCAAAAAATTACACTTTTTGGGGTGCACCTCCGATCTTCATGTTTACCAAAGTGTATTTTTTTTTGGTAATCGAAACAACACTAAGTTGTGTTTATGTTTCGTTCACCCGCACATGAATATCCACACGTTTGGTTAAATAAAAACATTTAAAAAAAATGTTAAAACATTATTCTATAAACAATTATTATTATATACTGGGGGGCTGTGCCCCCCAGACTGCCCCAATTGATTGAAACTCAGGAGCATAATAGGGGGGGGTCCCCCTGCAGTGATATCTCCCCTACGAGCAGTCCCCTTGAATTTACTCAAAAAAGGTGAAACATATTGGAATAGGGACAGAATATTTTGTGTCCCATCGGTCACACCACTGATTTTCAGGTTTATCTTCTTTATTATTTAGTAAATGACTGCACTTACTAATTAATATTGTAATGAATTTTTCTATGCTTTATTATTTCATTTAAAGATAAAACTGCATAACTTCTCTTAATGTTAAAAATAAATTTATTTTTATACTGGCAATCCTTATTTCAAATATTGGCAACTCTGCACTCAAGCAGTTAAAAGAGCATGAATCTTAACCATTAGATTTGTTCGCCTTTAATACCATTGTTGTCAATTTAATACTTTTGTATAGATCATGGCCTCACTTTAAAAGTAAACATTTACGACAGATGGGGAAAATAGGAAAAGAAGTGTGGCTCGATTATAATAGTGAAAAGTGGAGATGGTTTAGCCTTTGCCACAAAATGATTATTTAGATAACATAATTTTATGGATGACAAAATCCACAGGTGCCTATCAAAGGTCATCTGCATCTGTCAAAACCCACCCACAAAATGCATCCATAGGATTGTGAAAAACAAAATAATTCGCAGAAATGATTTGGTTCAATAAAAATGTTAGAACATTATTCTATAAACATTTAGGATTATATACTGGGGGATGTCCCCCCCAATTGATTGAAACTAAGGATCATCGCAGGGAAATCTCCCCTATGAGCAGTCCTCTTGAATTTACTCAAAAGAGGTGAAATATTGGAACATGGACAAAATATTTTGCCTCCCATTGGTCATGAGCGTGTGCCGTGGGTCTTCAGGTTTACCTTAGGAATATTAGGCAGCACTATCGTTTTTGTTATTTTGATAAATGTGCGATCGGCTCTACCTGTTTGTCAAAATAATAAAAAGATGATAGCACTGCCTACTTTAGGCTATTTACACCAAAAATTAACACTTATAGTTACTTTGGAAATGAGGGGCTTCGCCTTTCTAAATTGTTGCCCCTAAACTGAAGTATTACTAGAAAAATGTACATAAAAAAAATAAGTTAAATTATAAAAACATAAGAAAAGAAAGAGACTGCAAAAGACCATTCATAGCCTACACTAGGCAGCTCCTGGCAGGTAGAGATCAGAAATAGTGGCGAAGAAAGTGTGGTATCAATTTTAAAATCCTGTTTTTGTTCCTAAAGGGAATCTTTTACATTAGAACAATCCTGTTGTATAATGAGGGGCTTAGCAAAATACTCAGTGGATCGACAATGGGATTAATTTGTGGTTTTGTAAAAATTCTATCATTTTATCGGTCACAAATTAACAAACCCAAGTGTTCTGCAATTTTCCAGACAAACTTTGCATACAGCTTTTATTATATAAACAGCTTGAGCTGGCACAAGATTTGGTGCAAAAAATATAATTTCAACAAAATATTGAATTATTTTTAAATATAATTTCAGGGATATTAAAAGCCACAAGGGCCTATCAAAGGTCATCTACTTTATAGTACTGAAAGTAGAATGGACTTGGCAGATAACAGAAATAGGTTCCAAAGTGATAGAGGTGAGGTCATTCAGGTTGGAAGAGGCGCTTCAGGGATAGGGGGGTTAAATTTGTTCTATACAAATGCTCGAGTCTTAGAAACAAGAAGGATGAGCTATTTAGTTATATTAGTGATGAGGATATAGATATATTAGTGTCCAACAGTTCACACGCACAACAAGTCTTTTTTTTTTTTTTTAATCTTCCCACACATTTTTCAATGATCACATCAGTCACTTTTCTAAGATTGATTGTTATGTGATTCTTGTGTTTTTTTAGTAGGGTCTTGGCAGTATTTCAAGTGCCGAACCATTGTATTTTGGTGAATAGGCCTAATAGCCAAGATGTAGATTTCACTAAGTAATTTCTATAATATAGTTATACACAATATTTTAATTCTTGATATTCTGAGGCTCATTGAAAAACAATAAAAACCTACCACACACGGTGCTGGCTGAAACTACAAACTTGTAGACTAGAAACTATAACTATCTGTTGATTCTGTACAAGTAGCAACATGTTGCAACAGGATTGTTTAACACTTTCACTGCTGTGGCATGTATCTATGCATGCCATGGCTGTTTCTATTGCAGCCGCAGCATGCATATGTGCATGCCACATGAGTGCCAAATAACTTTCAATATTAGCTGTGGCAACCACATTTGCTTGGCAGTGAAGGCAAATACCTATGTTAATGAATGGTGTGGCTACTGAGAAAGATTGTGGTGCATGTCAGTGGCTTGTAAGTAAAATATTTTGTCCACTGTTTAGTTTCAAGCCAAATTTTTTGACATTGAAGCCAGGTTCCGACATGAGAAGCCAGTTGGATGATGGAACCCATTATTTTTTTTATTTAAAAAAAATATATTTCAAGTATTTTTTTATTTTTTTAAATTATTTTATTTTTATTATTTACCTTGAATTTACCTTGAATCCCGGTCGATAGGTACCCTCTTGGGTAATGAGACCGTACTGTTGTTTTTAGTTGATGTATGCAGAACGGATTTTTCAATATGTGAATATATAACTGTGTAGGTCTTTGTGGTTTTTCCATTCTTTTTCTAATCTTGACTTAAAGATATTTACAGTTTTGCTGGTTACAGTTTCTGTTGAGAGTTTGTTCCATATTGAAGTGACTCTTGTCGGGAAGAAATTGGCTCTTGGACCAGACGAGCTCTGCACTTGGTACTTAAAGCAGTGTCCTCTTGTGTTAGTCGAGAGACCCGGAGCAAACATTGACCTGTCGCACAGCTTACAGTGGTTTCCTATTTGCAGTTCGTCATGTCCATGTGAAATCTTATATAGTTGCATAACATCTGACCTCTGTCTTCTAAAGTACAGGGTAGGTAGATTAAGGGCTTTTAGTCTCTCTGAATAGGAGAGATGAGAGATACTGTGAACCATCCGTGTTGCTCTACGCTGTACCCTCTCCACCATATCTCTGTCTCTTTTAGTTTTTGGAGACCAGATTACTGATGCATACTCCAGATGGGGTCGAATAAGACTCTTGTACAGGGGGAGGAAGGCATCTTTGTCTAGATATTGGAATGTATGCTTAATTGCCCCAAGTATCTTGTTGGCTTTGTTGACTTGAGCTTGGACGTGGTTACTAAAGCTTAGATTGCAATCAATAAGGACTCCCAGGTCCTTCTCTTCCGTGGTGTTCTGTAGTGTGTGATCTGTTCCATCATCTCTTGTCATTTTGTACTTGTGCTGGGGGTTGCTATTTCCCATGTGCATTACTTTGCATTTATCAGGGTGGAACTTCATTTGCATTTTAACTGACCATTCTTGTAGCATTTTCAAGTCTGCCTGTAAACAGTTAGTATGGGAGTTGCCTTCACAGTTTTGGACAGCTGCATATATCTTTGTGTCATCTGCAAAGAGCGATATGAAGTTTTGTAGTTTGTCAGGTATATCACTGACAAATATCATAAAGAGAAGGGGGCCCATCACAGATCCCTGTGGTACGCCACTTGTAACTGGTTTCCAACATGATGCTGTACCACTTACTACCACTCTTTGCCTACGCTCCATCAAAAAACCACGGATCCACTGCAGGAAGTCACCGACGATACCAAGTGACTTCACTTTTCTAAGTAGTCTTTCATGTGGGACTGTGTCAAATGCTTTTGCATAGTCTAGGAAAATGATATCCACTGGTAAGCAGTGACTGAGAGCCTCTGTCCATATATCCAGCGCTTCTAAGAGATTTGTTACTGTGGATTTTCCCTTAGAGAAACCATGTTGTTGGACACATCTAAGATTATTGGCTTTGATATGTTGTATCATTGCCTCCGAGATAATTCTCTCTAGCATCTTGCACATTATTGAGGTTAGAGATACTGGGCGATAGTTGGCTGGGTCAGCCTTATTTCCCTTCTTGTAAATGGGAGTGATGTTCGCTTCCCTCCACTGTTCTGGAAGCTCGGAGTTGGTGATGCTGGATTGGAATATTGCTGTCAGAGGTTTGGTTATTTCCTTTGCTACTTCTCTAAGAACTCTAGGGTGTAGGTCGTCGTTTCCTGGAGATTTATCAGTTCGAAGTGAATTCAGTTGCTTAAAAATCATGCTCTCTGTAATTTCTATTGTTCCTAGTGCCTCATACTGGAGAGGTTTAGGCTCAAAGTCTGGAATGTTAATTCTGTCCTCTTGTGTAAAGGTCTTAAAGTATTGCTCATTTAGTGTTTCGGCTTTATCTTTATCGTCACTTACAAAGTTACCATGTGTATCCTTAAGGTCACCTACGTCAGTTCGAGTTTTCCTGCGGTTGTTGACATAGTTCCAAAAGGCTTTGTTATTGGTCTTGGCCTCCTTTGCTAATTTTTTTTCAAATTCCCTACGGGCCTGCCTTGATGCATGTGTAGCTGAATTTCTAGCTTCTGTGTAAGCTTTCCAGTCAGGTTTGCTCTTTGTATTCAGATATCTTATCCATGCTTGGTACTTTCTCCTAGCTTTGCGGAAGGCATCCTTGTTCATCCATAGTGGTTTGTTCTTACTCTTTAAATTTTTTGTTGGTATATGATCCCTCACTGCCTTCATGATTCTTGATTGTAGTATATCAATGGCTTCTTGTGTCGACTTGCCCGCAAGCAATTCGTCCCATTCAATGCTTAGATCTTCTCTCATTTTTTCATAGTCTGCCTGCTCATAGTTCCATATTGTCCTCTTCTTTTCCTGAGGTGTTGTGCAGAAGATGAATTTGAAGTCCAATCTGGCATGATCACTTGCTCCTAGTGGCTCATGATGTACTAGTTGTTCAATCATTTCTTGCTCATTACTAAACACAAGATCATCCAATGTTGGAGTCTGCTCATTTCTATATCTGGTTGGCTGGGTGACGTGCTGATGTAAATATATATCTCGTACACATTCAACGAATCTGGATGCAGGATTGTCTGGATTTTCTATGTTCGGCGTTTGAGGTGATGGGTTCCAGGTGATGCTCGGATGATTAAAATCTCCTGTGATGAGTAGATGAGTTTTCCGTTTGTTAGTTGCCCACCTGAGAGTATCATGTAACGCTGTGTCTCGTGTAGTTGCAAGTAGAGGCGAACCAGATCTATAGATGACCCCTAAAAGCAAGTTGTTGTTGTGACTTCCCTGTATAGTTACCCATGTGCAGTCCTGGAATGAGTCCATTGGTGGCTTGATCTGTTTAGCATTAAGTGTAGATCTTACATATATACATGTCCCTCTGGTATTTTCTGCATATAAATCACTGGTGAATATATCGTATCCCTGAATTTGCATAACAGATAACTCTGGCACTTTCCCATGTTTGGGTTTAATTTCTGTTATTAGTATTACATCATATTGCTTGTCATTTACTAAAGCACAGAGCTCGTCATATTTGTTCATAAGTGAGTTATCTGTATTGGTATAGGATATTCTTAGTTCTGTTCGCTTGTTTCCACCACTTTTCTCTTTCTTATTATCCACCTTTTGTTTGGTTGTTTTACTCGTTGGTCCTTCAGTTGTTCCCTCAAGTTTTTTGACTCCTCCAATTGTTTCTTGGTTAGGTCAGGACGTATATAAATCTGGTTGTGGATAGGGTGCGAGCTATTACGTAATTCTTTGGCCTTGATCAATATCTGCTTCCTCTCATTTAAGCTGGCCATTGTTATCCTGAGTAGTCGGGCACGTTCACAGTTTGGCTTTCCCATCCTTTGTGCATTATTGATGTTGATCTTAAGTTTAAACTCTTCCTGAATAAGTTTGGTTACCCTGTTTATGTCACCCTCCTTCGAGTTTGTCTCAGGTAGATTATGTATGATAAGGTTGAATTTCCTAGCTTCTTGGTCTTCCTTCTCATTCAATTTCAGATCTACTTTGTCAGTCAATGATTTTGTTACTGTGTCAGTTGTTTTGCTGACTATTTGCTCAATTAGCTGTTCTTCAGTTAATCTCCCAAGCCCTGTCTGTTGCGGGTTTACCTCTAAGCACTGCTGTGTTTCCTCTAGTCGAAAAATTCTGGCTTCTAAAGAGATGTTGTTGTCACTCAGTTCCCCCACTTTCTCTCCTAGGTTCATCTTCACATCGCTTAGTTCTTGGCTCACTTGGTTTATTTTCTCATTCACCTTCTGTATTTCACCTGTCATTGCTACTATACTCTGGTAGAGCTTTTTCGCCCCCCTTTTGCAGTTTTGGCAGTACCAGTGGCATTCGTCTGGTTCATCTGTTAATACTTGGTACAGGCTGTCAGAAACTTTTGCGCATTTTGTGTGGAACCAGAGTACACATATTTCACATTCTATGGCCTTGTCACTCTCTTTTACCAACTCACCACATTCACCGCACTTATATGCTTCCCCTTTAGGGATAGTGTTATCTTTATCCATGTCCTTCTGATTATTTGTGGCATTTCTTTTGCCATTACATTCGGTTTTACTAATTGTATAATTATTTTGGCTTATTATTTTGGGTCGTTCATTAAAGCCGAAAGTTTGTTAAAACCAATGGAAATAATGAACAAAGTTTGTTATGGATATGTAATACATATGTAATTACTAATAAAGTTAAGTGGACTACATAATATAGTATTGATACAAACCTTGCACTTTAGGAGACATGTGACACACCAACACTCACTCAAGCTGGTTGTAACGCTTGCCTGTTAAACCCAATGGAGTTCTGGAGTTCAGCCAGGAAATTTGGTTTGTTATATTGAGGGTTTACTGTATATCTACAAATTTTAGAAGTTGTTGGCAGAACAGCTTGGCAGTCAATGTGTTAAGCTATATGTGAGCTTTGTCTTCCCCTTTCACTACTTTAACTATATATTATTGGCAGTGAATTACAATTTTTATTGAACTCTTAGAGTTCAAGATCAAATTGATATCAAAGCTATAAAATTTCAATGAATTGACAAACAATTTGTAAATATGGTGTTCACTTATAAGTTAATTACATGAAAAATACCAAGATAAACAACCATTTTATGGGTGTTTCTAATAGCCAAGAGCTGTACCTTTGTTTTTTATATATTAAAAAAAAGGTAATTTTAATTTCTATAGGTCAAATTAGGAGCTTAAGTGTGAAAAATATGTAGAATTGATGGACAACTTTTAAATATGGCGGTCACTTGGGTGTTAGCTACATGAAAACTGCTAGCATAAATAAACTTCTTTTTTTTTTACTGATTCAAATAGCCAAAACATAGGCCTTCATTTTTCACATCTATATTTTTTTTTCAATTTTGATAACCCAGAGGTCAAATCTTCACCTGAAATTGTTGCAAATGTATGAATTTTTAAAATTTTTCAACCTAGAGGTCTAAAACTCATATTTTGATTCCTTGTCTTTTTCTGATTCTAAATATATATACTTTTATATAATTATGACCATTATACTCTAGCTATAGGTGACCAAATGCTAGTGATGTCGCATGTGACCTCAAAATGCCCAAGGTCATATCTCCTGAACTGTTGGTTGGATTGACCTTAAAAATTCACAAATGGGTTTAGGGCCCCCCAAACTTCCTATGAGCAAAATTTCAGCAAAATCTGAGAGATGAGGGTGTTGGCACTGGTTGATCTGACAAGAGACTGCCCCTGATTAAGAATTTTTGGTACCCATGATAGCCATTACCTGTAGAAGGAGAGATGAATTATGAATCAGTATCAGATAAATAATCTTAATTTAATACTTATTTGTTGAAATTATAAACATAAATATGAATTTTGAATAAAATAATAAGTAACATATATTTCTAAAAAAAAGTATAATTTTTCAAAAATAAATGCTACAAGCATTAGAATATTGTCAAAAAAGAATAGCTATCTCTATTTTTATTAAATATTAATAATTATATTATAGTAAGAACAGATCACTGATTGAGAATTGTGGGTACCCATGATCAGGGGTGGGTTTGCCCGTTTAAACCACTTAAAAAACCCCATCAAAACCCATGTTTTTTTTTGTTTATTTCTGATTTTTATTATAAAACTGTCAAGCTTTGAAGATTTTATTATATCTATTAAGCTTAAACATCAAATAGAGTTAATGTTATTATGATAATGAAAACATTTACACTAATAACACTTGATTATGATATACCAAAAAAGTAGAAGATATAAACATAAAAAATAATGCTGAACATTATGCATTAAATAAGTAACAAAGTGACAGCTGCAAAATCAGTGATGCTGTGGCATTATGGAAGGAACTAATACAAAAGCTGAAAGAAATTCCTGTTCCTGACAACTTATTACCAAAGGTAGACAAGAGGTATGATCAAGCCATCACCGATCCTAGATACAAGGGGCGGTCAATAAGTTTTGCAATTCGGATATAAGGAAACGAGATATGAGGAAAGGGCTTTATTATTTTTCAATATAACTACCCTCGACTTCAATGCACTCGAGCCATTTGTCCCTGACGCTTCGAATTCCCGACAACCAGAAATCTCTCGACTGCTGTTCAATCCACTCCTGGACCGCGATCTGGACATCTTCATCGTCCCCAAACCGGCATCCATGCAGTGCAGCTTTGAGCTGGCGGAATAAAAAGTAGTTGCTAGGGGCCAGATCTGGACTGTAGGGGGGATGGTTGAGCTCCTTGAATCCGCACTTGCACAGGGCAGTATGTGGACTTTGATGATGTTGAAGTCGATCATGGGGCGTGAGGTTTCTAGGGACCCAATGGGCAGAGACCTTGGTCATGGCCAAATTGTCGTGGATGATGTTGATAACACTTCCATGTGATATTCCAAGTTCTCGCTCAATTTCTTTGACCTTCACCTGTTGATTTTCGAGGATCATCCTCTCCACACGGGCCACATTGTCCTCGTTGGTCACATCTGACGGGCGTCCTGGATGGGGGTCATCTTCAAGGGACTCCCAACCATGGCGGAACTCCCTATTCCAGCGAGCAATGGTTGCATAGGAAGAGGTGGTGTCGGTGTACACTGAACCATGTATTCATGGGTCTCTTTTGCATTCTTGCCTGCCTTGGTAAAAAATTTGATCACTGCGCGGTGCTCAACCTTCTCCATTTGTTGAAAAATTTGTGACTGACGATCTGCGATCAGCTACTGCTTCTTAAATAGACAAGGCAGGAGCGTGCGGCTGCAAGTCCTGACTTATCATAACTTGTCCTAACACCCCCAGCCATCCCCTTTCCTCTGTTTTGCCCTACCGATTTGCAAAACTTAATGACCACCCCTTGTACCATGATATCAGTCTTACTGAAGATGAAGACCACAGAGCTATGAAACTAGCTGAAGAAGAATATCACCATGTTCTTCTAATAATAATGCAACTTAAAGGAAAATCAGCACCTTTCAATAGGTCATATCGATTTTAGAAAACTATCCTATCTACAATAACTCCATGCGCTTGGTGTAAATCACTAGAAAACAAAGTAAAAAAGCAGGATCTCGAGGATATATTGGGCTTTTTAACAGCTTCTGAATCCAGTGTGAGTGTAGAGAGGGTGTTTTCTGCTTTTTGATAAGTACATTCCAAGTTAAGGAACGCATTAGGTACAGAAAAAAGCTAAACTTGCGTTCATTCATAAAATGTTCAATTAAAATATGCCTTTAGATTCAGATAATATGAAAAGGTCATTTGTTAACAATACGTCAAATGTACATTTTTAGGTTTGATTTTATTGGTCAATTTAGCCAATCTTATTTTTTATTTGTTGTTATTAATGAAACTGATACAATTTTTTTTTTCAAATCTAAAGGATAGTATTATATGGAACATTCTAAGTTAAGAAACAGATTAGGTACAGGAAAAGCAACTAAACTTATATTTATTCATAAAATGTTCAAATTAAATATGCCTTTAAATTCAGATAATATATATGTCATTTGTTAACCATATATCAAATGCATATTTTTAGGTTTGATTTCACAGGTTAATTAGCTATTCTTATTTTTTTATTAAAGTTTTGTTAACTTGTTATTAATGGAACTGTGATATATTTTTTTAAAATCCAAAGGATAATATTATAGGGGCATTCTACATGAAGTGTACACACTCTCCTGACACCTTAGTCACAGAATCGCATGAAATTTACATCATTTGTTGGTTATGATGAATAAAGTTCACATACTAAGTATGAAGCCTATCTGATCATTGTGGTCATATTTATGGGCAGATCAATTTTTGGTTGAACTAAGGGAACTTAAAGTTGCGTGCCATTGCGCCGCGACTGTTCCCATGGACCTATCCCCCAATGCCGCAGTGGCTTCAGGTTGCTTTCTGTCGACTCCGAATCGGGCACACTCGTGTGACGCATCGGTATTTGATGGAGCGCTCGCCTGCGCCCTATTGCAACGACTGTGTTGTCCCCCAGACTGTTCGGCACATTCTTGTCGAATGTCTCAGCCTGGGTGATCTTTGTGCACGACACCTGTTCCAGTACCGGGATGGGTGGGGTCGCTACCGCCTGTCCTTTGTACTCGGATGGGTGGGGTTGCTACCCCCTGTCCTTTGTACTCGGGATGAGTGCGTGCACATTGACTGGTTGACTTTTTGGGGGAGGTCGGCCTTCTCCCTATTATTTAAGGAGGGTTTGTTTTTTGCGTGTTTTTTTTTTCCTTTAGGTTGCACGTTCCTGCGCCGGGGGGGACCTCCCCCCGACACAGGAGCTTGCTTCCTTTCCCCCATTTGGGGTGTTTTTTTCATTTCTTTAATTTTATTTTAAAGTAGCCTAGAACTAGGCCAGTTTTAATACAGCGACTAATTCCCAAGTAGGCAGTCGCCAGATGAGCTCTTAAAAAAAAAAAATGGTCAAACTGAGTGACCCCAAACCTTTGAGAGGTCATAACTTTGTCCAGAATTAACCAATCTGAGCGATTTTAATAAAAAAATGTTCAGGTGAAAGAGATCTTTCAAATGAGTGAAAGAATGATGTTTCTATGACAATTTTTTGACATGATGACCTTTTTGTGAACTCTGACCCTATACCATGCCAAAGTGCAACTCAGATCATCCCAAATTTTTTCCGAAAGTTACCTCTTTCTATCCTCCATAGCTCCAGAAAAAATAAAAATGGGATCTCCATCGGTTTAGAATCTATGGCCAATTATGTGACACTGGGTATACCTACTAAAAGTATTATTGATCCAGAAATTATGGTGATATCACATACCTACATAAGCCCTAACCATGACATCTTTCCAAATCAATGTAACATGAAAAGCAGTCTTTAACTGCCTTTCATTAATCCTTAACTAATTAATGTATGTTTTTCAGATACCAATGTCATTTATGTCTTCAATATATAAATTAAAATAATTTCAAGATATCTTCTAAACTACCTACTTAATATTAATTGTGAGATTATCTGCAGATCCTAAAATAATTTACAGGTGTGTAATTTTGTTATTTATTTTTGATAATTTTGAAATGCCTGATGATTTTTATACAGCTACCTACCTACCTACCAAATTATTATATTATTAGGCATCTTAAATGAACACCCATTAATTAATAGTGACTTTTGATTGATCACATATTTTTACTATACCAAGCTATTTCAAATGAGAGAAGGCAATTTTCACCAAATCCTTTAATTTGATCAAAACTGAATGTACCTACAGAATATAGGTAGCTATACCCTCCAAAAATAGGTATGGAAGAAAGATTAAACTAAGAGTGTAATAAATCTATTCTCAGCAATGCATTATGATGTAGCCATTAGCTAACTTAATAGCTATTAGGTTAGGGTTGAAGCGCTGTACTGAGAAATCATGAAAATAATTAAAAATAATGTTGATCATTGAATAGGTGCCTACTCTTTTCTTGTATTTTGTCCACTTCTCTGTGAATTTATGAAGAATTAAATCTTAAAAAGTGCTAATGGAAATGTTTGTTAGTTATAAACCAGTCTACCAACCTACAGCCCTTTGCACCTAAACTTTGACCTATCTTTACTAAGATATAATACCTGATGATTATTATGCACTTCTTTCTTTGCTTACCAATTTTCTAGGACAATGCAATGATTGAAGCAGCTATATTGATATTGTATATTGACAATTTTAAATATAATTGCTTCAATCATTTATATAGGTGTTTATTTGAATTAATTTATTGTATATTGTTTATAAACAGTAATTTACTATTTGGATCTTTTTCAGGCTTGTTTTCATTAAGATGGTGAATCAAAAGTACTGCAGCGATCCACTGAAGATCCATAGATCCCTGCAAAAGAAAGACCTAAGCTTAGAAGTGTTTCTGCTCAGCTTTTGCAGAAGTTCTCATCTCTTCTTAGCAAAGATGATAAGCTTTGTTCTTTGTTCTATAGCAAAATACTCCAGAGGAGTCTGGAACTTCAGCATCTGAACAGGAGTTCAATGAGATCCTAGCCAAAAAGAGGATTCAGATGTTGATGAAGTTGAAGTTGACTTACTGAACCAATCATTGTCTTTCATTGGTGAGAGCCCCTTTTATAAAAGGAAAGCTGAAAGGCATACCACTTACATGTTACGAGAAAGTTCGATTTGGTCGTGGGTAGTAGTTCAGGAAAAAAAGATGTGCTGCAAAGATGTAATGTGAACTGTATGCCAGAAGTCATCCAGTCTCTAAAGGAAAAATATCGGTAATTGAGCTGTACGGATCAAATCAGAATTCTAACCATATTTGCAACCAGTATGAGCGTTAGAAACCTCATGAACGAGTTTGATTGCTCTCAGAGAATGGCCTTACAAGCTCACCATATACTAAAGGAGAAAAGAATGTTAACTTCACCTAACCCTAAGCTCGGCAGTGTGTTTCCTGAGAAACTAAAATCTTTAATCCTCAAATATTATTGTAGTGATGACATAAGTCTGGTTTTACCAGGAAAGAAGGATTGTCTAGTAGTGCGAATTGATGGGGAAAAGCAAAGGTTACAGAAATGACTCATTCTCAACAATTTGAAGGAACTTGATAGCAGTTTCAAAGTGAAGTGCCCTGAGGTAAAAGTATCATTCTTAAAGTTTCCTATGCTACGGTCACATGAGTGTGTTCTTGCGGGAGGCAGTGGAACTCACTCAGTATGTATATGTACAATACATCAAAATGTAAAACTGATGATGGTTGGATCCAAGATGTCTGATATCACTGATCTACCCTATTACCATCACCTAGTTGCCTCTGTCGTATGTAATCCAGCCCATCCAGCATGCTACATGAGATCGTGTGAGTACTGTCCACCTGTGGATCAACTATGAACAGGAGAATGTGGATAATATTGAATTCAAACAGTGGACATCAACTGATAGATCTGAGCTGGTAATCATGGTATTATTGCTTGATGATTTCATGGATAGATTTTGTGATTGTGTCAAAACTTTGGTGCAACATGATTTTATTGCAAAATCACAAGCACAGTACTTGGAAACTGTGAAAAACAATATTCCAGATGGTGAATTTGTAGTAATTGTTGATTTTTCAGAAAACTATTAATTTGTAATACAAGACGCAGCCCAGGAATATCATTGGAATTGCGCACAGGCGACAATACATCCTTGGGTGTTTTATTACATTAAAGATGCAAAACTCTGTCATGACTTGTACACCATAATTTCAGAGTGTAACATCGACGATAATGTGTCAGTGCATCTATTTCAGCGAAGGTTGATAGAGTATCTGAAATCAGTATTCAAAATGGTAAAGAAAATTTATTACTTTTGGGACAGATCTGCAGCACAGTATAAAAACTGTAAATCTGTCCAGAATCTTTGTTAGCATAAAGAGGAATATGGTATAGACAGTGGCATTTTTTTTGCCACTAGCCATGGGAAGGGTCCATCAGACAGCGTAGGTGGCACCATCAAAAGGGAGGCTACTAAAAAGAGCTTGAGAAGACCCTATGACAAACAGATTGTATCACCAAGAGATTTGTTTCTATTTGCTGAAACTCTTGGGAATATGAAGTTTGGATATGGAACTCAAAAGGAATATGAACAAGAGGAATAACTTTTGAAAACCAGACCTGCCATCAAAACTATTCCAGGCACACAAAAATTTCATTCGTTCATTCCAATATCAAAGGAGGCTCTCCAAGTTTGCCCATTTAGTCTCTGTGAGACTTTTAGATTAGAATCAGTCACAAAAAATATTTCATGTCCAGTGTTCAATAGAAAACTTGAAGGCTATGTCAATGATTTACAATGGACATTGGTGGCTTGCTTGCATAACCGAAGCTTTGGCAGAGTCATGAGAAGTTACTTTGAAATTTCTTCCAGTTTTTGCTTCCCTGAAATAGAAGATTCTTGTACTATGGACATCTCTGACATTTTGGTGTCAGTAGAACCAAAAACTGCAACAGGAAGAAGCTACACGATTAGCAAGAAGGAGTCTGATGCAACAAACAAAGTGATGGCTCTGCTCAAATGAGTACCTAGGTATTTATTAAATAATGTTTTATCTAAAAGTTTTTGTTTTAAATAATCTTTTGTCTAGTGATTTGTATTAAATAATATTTTGTATAGGTAATAAAAATTGTAATATTTGAAAAGTATTATGTTGTCTCACATTTCTGAAATGATAAAAATAATCTCTTGTTTTATTGAATCTAAGACTGGAAAAAGGCAGGGCAGCCTAGGAAGGGGGAGAGGTTGTGTTTGGAAAAATTGAAGTTGTACTTTGGCCAGGGTCAAAGGTCAAAGAGTTCAAAAAAGGGTCATCATGGCAAAAATCTTCGTAGGAATGTTATTCTTCCACTCATTTGAAAGATTTTTTTTTCCTGAGCATTTTGGTGCCAAAATTGTTCTGATTGGTTAACTCTAGCCAAAGTTATATATGACCTCTCAAACCTTTTCAGTCAATGAGTTTGACCAAAAATTGACCTAGCCATGAAAATGGCCATGGATGACCCAGAGCCATAAAAATTGGTGTGATGTTATCTCACCAGACTCAACTTGTATGCAAATAAAATCTTCAAAATCCATGACATAGTGTCAAGATTTTGCTAAAAAGTGTGTATACTTCACATAGAATTGCCCCTATATGGAACTTTGTATGTGATATTTTAATTTTATTTTAATCAGGATTCTCAGGAATATAATAAATCATAAATAAATAAATGGACCCCGTAAGCGGCACAATGATTTGCTTTGCTGGTGTGGCCTCGAATGGTGGCAGCTGGCTTAGCCGGCCTAGGAGTGATTAGTGTTTGCATCCCACACTCAACAGGGAGGGTACCCATGACCACAATGAAAATCTTAAAAAACCTTAAATCTCATCTCTGACACAGGGATTGAGTCTCTGGCTAACCTGGACCGTCTTAAGGAGCTACAGCAGACAAGCCAGATGAGGTAGTTGCTCTTCGCTCATCTGCTCTTGCTGCTGACAAACCTAAAAACTTCGCACTACACACTTCTATGCAGAATATTGCAGCAGAACCTACTGAATTGAGCACTGTAACTGAATGCACTCATGTGGTTTCCACAGATGAGAACAATACAGACAACCATGCTGGAACTATAAATGAGAATGAAGTCTTTAGGGAGGTTCCTAAAGGACAATCTAATGCTGAGGCAGTGGCTCCGCCCACTACTACCCAATACACTAGAGACTCGAATGTTGTACCACTGGAACCTTACGTACCACATTCCACTCATAATCCAGGTATGTCCATAGCTGAGAATCCTTGGATTCCAGTAGTGTGGCATAGAAAGTGATGACAGTAACAGCATCAACTTCAAGCTACTTTTGATTATAGTTGTGCAGTCACAGCTCTAACTTCCTACTTTGAGAAATACTTCCTCATCCCGTTTCCTGGATTAGAGTTAGCTACAGATGTAAATAACATTAAACTGGATCAAGACATCCAGTCTAAAGTTGGCCAGATATTAAAAATCATCAAGGCTACAAAAAGTTCTCTACTGGTGGAGGCCCAAACTAGTGTGCAGGCGACCAAGATCAGATCATTAAAGTCTCTAGCAGGAAAGCAAATCACTGTTACCGCACACTGCCACTATAACACTGTTAAGGGTGTAATTCGCACCCATACACTACGGCAGTCATCAGAGGAGAAAATACATGAACATCTGAAGGACCAAGGTGTCATAGATGTCAGTAGAGTACAACAGAGATGAGATGGATAATTAGTACTACCTGACACTTATATCCTCACTTTTAACTTCCACTCCTTTGTATCACTCCTGGGTATTTGTTGAAGTGGACCAGTACCACTACCGCCCGCAGCACTGTTATAAATGTCAGGACTTTGGCCATGTAGCAAAACATTGCTGTAGAGAGGTAGACACATGTGCCGATGTAGTGGTGGAGTTCATTGCAAGGTTGCATGCACAAGTAAAGTGTTTTGCTTCCATTGTAAGAGACCTCACTACAGTAATGATAGACAATGTCCAAAATACAAATGTCAGAAAGATGTCTTGGACCTACAGATGAGAGAGTGAATTCCTCATTTTGTAGCTCTCCAAAGAATCTTAGACAAACACCCTATCTATGAACCTTTATACTCTGCTCCTGCCTAAGAGAGCAATGTCGCAATTAACAGTACAGTTGCCTCAGCAAGGACCGCACCTAATCTTCATACAATATCAACCACTGCACATACTCCTTTCACATCCATGCCACAGAGATGGCATCAGCACTCTGATGCTATCATGGATGTGTATGTGGAGCGTGAAACAGGACCTACTCCTCTTGTAAAAACTATGGGATCTCCTCCAAAATTACAGTCTGCAAATAGAATGGATGCATCTCTATTTTGAAGAAAGCAAAGAAACAGAAAAGCTCTTAAGAGACCATCTGCGTAAGTCTGACAACCCTCACACTCAAACGCGACTACCTCTATTCCACCTAAAAAATAACAGCAACCCAAGCTCGCCTGGAACACAACAGTATGCAACTTCAAAACTGGAAACACCAAAAATCCAGCCTAGTGAGACTTCTGAGACTGCCCTACATCTGGAGACTTGTACTACTCACATTACCCTCCAAAAAACAGTCTCCTTACTTCGCCCACAAAAACCTCCACAACCCCAAAATATGTTACACCGTCTACCCAAAGATCCCTATTGGCACGCGAGAGACTCAACTTCCATCCCACTTCCAGAAGGTAGGTTCTCCTACCTACCAAAATAATGCCTTCAGGCTTCTCTCCATCTACCATTCTGCAATGGAACCTGGCATCATTTCGTACCAGGTTTCAAGACTTAAGAATTTACAGACATAGGTTTCCTTCAAGAGCTATAATGTGTTGCTTTTATCCAAATTATGATTATATTGTTATTTAGTTAGATATTTATGCTTTTAATAGAAATTTATGATTTTAAATGACTTAAATTTTATTTTTATTCGTCTTTACTGAAACCTTCTGATCTCAATATAATAGATATATCTTATTTTCGTGTGCCCTATATACTCAAGATTGCTTCTTATAATCCCAAAAGTTTAACCACATAATTCTACTCCAGATTCACTGTTGAATAACCCTATGGTGTCTACGGTGGTAAAACACCTAATATAATAATAATAATAAATGGAAAATATAAATTTGTGTAACTATTTAGTATTATTGCTCCTTTAACCATTTTGTTGCTTAAAATGTTTCAAATTTAAACCTGCAAAATTCTGTATTTTTATACTTTTGGGATCTAGAACCAATCTTTAGTTATATTAGCTAGCCAATATGTGTGTGCACTACTTGTAAAATGACTAAAATTAGTTAGAATAAATTAATTTACTATTAAAACAAAAAAACTAACATTGTTTTTTTAAACATTAGTTTGGGTTTTTTTTATCATAAAAACACCCCAAACACTACAAGCATTAGAATCACTTAGAAAAAGAATAGCTATCTCTATTTTTATAATATTAATAATTAATTAGTTTAATAATTATATTAAGGTAAAAACATAAAAGTAACAGATCACTGATCAAGAATTGTGGCTACCCATGATAGCTATAACCTGTAGAAGGAAAGATGAATTATATGAGTCAGTATCAGAGAAATAATCTTAATTTGATACATATTTGAAATTATAAACATAAATATACATTTTGAATAAAATTATAAGTAGCATTCATTTCTTTAAAAAAAAAAGTAGTAGTTTTGAAAAAAAAACCCAAACCCGGGTGTTTTCACATTTCAGTTGAAAAGGACAAAAAAAACCTGAGTTTTTTTTAAGGGCTGGATTTTTTGATTTGTCAACCCTGCTTTGCTAAAATCTTAGTAAATGGTCAGATATTCCCTTTTTAACTCTTCTCAACAATTTTACAAACTATAGAAGTTAAGCTTACCGGCTTAAAGTTATTCTGGTCCTCTTTACTTCCCTTTTAAAAAATTGGCACTGCATTTGCTAATTTCCAGTTATTAGGTATTTTTCCAAACTCTAGTGATCTAGTAGTGAGCTATTCCAATACTATTTAACTCCAATATAAGCCCATTTAATTATTTCCCTGTTTACATTAACAGTATTCAACACTACTTCCCTTGACCTAGAATTATCATCAATTAATCTATCTTGATTCTCTTGTGTAAATACTGAAGAAAAATCATCATTAAGAATGTCTACTATTTCCTCCTCAGATTCTTTCTAAACCCTTTGATATCTAATAGGCCTCATTTTATCACTGTTAGATTTGTTATTGATTCTATAATAGCTAAAGAATTTTCTTGGATCTTTTATTATTTTGATCTAAATTAATTTCTACCACCCTTTTGCTCTTCTTAATAATCTTATTTAGCTCATTTCTGGTTGACCTATAATGATTTAAATTGTCAAGATTAGGTACTTTGTTTCTGTAATCTCAGCTATGCCATTTTCTTCTCAGAAATTTTCTTAGTTATCTCCGGATTCCACCACAACGACTTCCTACATTTCTTCCTAATAGCCTTTATTGCAATACACTGCTCCTGGACTATGTTTAGTATAGTCTTAAAAGTGTTCCACATCTCATAAGTATTCTTTTCCCTGAATTCTATATCGCATCAAGTTGCATAATTTATAGTAGGTAATCCCATAAAAAATGCTTAAATTATAAAAGAATAAACTAAAAGAAATGCTAGGAAAGCATGGGAAAAAGAATGAATTAAAAATAAGTAAATAGTAGGTAATTTCATAAAAAAAAATGCAGAAATTGCAAAAGGATACAAAATAAAATGTACATAAAAATGAGAATTAAATACACAAATAGGTGGAAAAGGGTAAAAAGACAGTTAAAAAAACCCCCTGTTCATTCCTGGATGATGTCAGTGAACTTGGAGCAAAAGATGGTTTGGTTGACTGCTAGTTACTTTCTTCTGTAAAAAATGATGGATGGAAAGCCCCCCACACCACTTACATTGTGTTTTTTTTGCGCCCTCCTCCCCTCCCAGTTCAGTGTAACATATCTGGAAAGTGGATGAAACATTATGAAAAGGAAACAAAACTCAAAAAATAACACAATCTTCTATCGCCTGAGGAGTTTGTCGGAATCAGCCAAGGAGCTTGTCATAAACTTTACAGATTCCACAATAACTGAAAAAAAACAACAACAAACAACAAAAACTTTTCTTTTAACCTATCTGCTGCTTGAGGGCCTTTTGAGGCTGCCAAAATAGTAGCAACATTTTCTATAAAATAGAAGGCTCTTTAAGAGATAACTAATGTAATAATTAATTTCATGAGTGAACATCTATTGTGCCCTGCTTAGATACTGTTTTGTTGCGGCACCTGTGTCACCACATGTGATATCAGCCCTCTGAGCACCCATTACACCTCCATGAAAACTGTTTGAGCCCCTTTTTGCCCTTTTCCATATTTCTTTTCCTTCACATTAACCTATTAGTCGCCCGAGGGCCTTTATAAGTCCTCATTTCAGTGCTATGTAGCTAATGGGTTAACCCATTTGTCTGGTTTTCATACTCTTTTACCAATAAAAAAAAAATATAAATAATGCTATTGCGGTATGTGGATTAATAAGTAGCTGTGCCAAAATTGGTAGAAAAGTCTAATAAATAATGACCTACATTTTTCCATTTTATGAATATTTTTATTCAATGCCCCTTCCTTATCCATCTTAACCATAAATTAAATATGACATTTATAGTGATTATTTGTTAAAAATTCCCCACAATAACCAGCTATTATAAGATCTAATATATTGCCTGAGAGCCATCTAGGATAGATAAGTAAAGTATATTCAAAGTAAGCAAAACTATTCTTACATGTGCAATTATATTGTACAAAGTACTTTGATGCATATGCTCCTCTATGATCATGGAAATGGGGATAATGCATAAATTATTTGTGCATTCTATTGTTTCCAGACATTTTTTTACTGTATTTGTATTTCATCCCTCCCCAGGAGAGGGCCATATCTGAGCATGCTATTTTCCTTTGTTTTTTTAATATAGATTAATTAATTCTGGTGTCTTATTCCCTTGATGGCAGTTGCCAGATAGCCCTCCTTCCCTCTCCATAGTAAAAAAAAGAAGAAATAAACCTCATTCCAGATTGCATTATTACATTTGAGTTGACCTAAGAATGAGAGGGTGATAGCCTCCATTCTTAGAATTCTTGTCTATGTCCCTTTGGAATCATTATTTTCAGGGTTAAAGTGCCAAAAGTATCTAATAATAAATTAATGGTTTTACAAGCTTATTTAACTTGTCTTCTTAAACTTTAATTATATCATTTTAATAGCACTATTCCATAAGTAAATCCATTTAAAAGCACTGGTAAATAATAATCACTTTTAACTTGTTTGGAGCTGGTAGTTGAGTTTTTGTGCCAAAGGTAAGGATAAATTTTAATATTTTTGAAAAGGCTCTTATCTGTACATATAATTTTTATGAATATAAATTAGGTCATGAATGCTAGTGTTTATCCAACTTTTAAAAAAATATCTACAGCTTCAACTTATGAGCAAATTTTTAGTTACAAGTTACACATGATATCCTTTGTTTCCCACTTTTATTTTCCCTGGCATGTTGTAATTTCATGGCCTCAATTCATTCATTTTTCTTCAGTGGGTGCTCTTTTTTTTATAGTCCCAAGAAGAGAGAGTACCCCTGAAATAGTTAGCTAACAGGTTTCATGGAAGAGGATTCTTCCAAACAATAAACCCTCCTCCTCCTACCCATATTTTTATATTGCTTATTTAAAATTGAGTTTTGTTAGGAAAATTATTTTTATTCTATAAAATGTTAATTAGTTTTTGTATTATTATTTTTTTGGGTGTGGAATGAATTGATGGGATTTCCATTATTTTTTATGGGAAATTAATACAAGAAATACATATTAGACAGCTAAAATCAAAGTCAGAGACTATAATATTGTAATTCTATGAGATTTAATGAGTTAAACTCATTTCTCCCATTCAAATAGCCTTTTATAAATAAAAAATAGTTTTTCAAAAATCCATAACTACTTTTCCAGTACACTTATACATCCTGGTGTATGAATGGTTTGGCTTACTTTGCATGCCAACTCTCAGGAAGGCTGCCACAGCATGTGGTTTCAGAGATCTAGAGAAGATATGTTGTGAAAGGAGTTCTGAGATAGTCAAGATAGGTAATGGATATTTTAAGGTTGATGAAGGTTGCAGTATGGACACTGGGGGTGGGGTGGGTGTCTGGATTGAATCTGTTATTGTATGTGTGCAGAGCTGGGTAGGTATCCTCATCATAGTGGACCACTGAAACTCTAGTTTAGCCATCTAGTGTGTCTTCAGATTTGTGGATATGGGGGAAGGGGTGCTCTGGTGGAGTAGGGTGTTTTGTGGCTGATTTTGAAGTGCTTCGCCACTCCCCCCATGGGGGGAACTTGCGTTTCGCTACTAAGATTAAAATTTAAAATCTAAAACTCAGATGAAATTATTATTCAAATACTCAACAAAATCCCCTTCTTAAATTATAGTTAGTGATGATGAAGTATGATGATGAGATTAGTTTTCTACCAATGTCTCAGACTTTATATACTACAAATTTAATACAAAAAATGTATATTTCAGTAAGTAATTACAAAATGAGAGTATATTTATTGGGATATAATTAAATTGAAGTAAAACTAAGACTAGTAAAATATGGCAAAATGATAAGAAATGAGATTATAGATACCTATATAAAAATATTTTGGGGGTTGGGCAAAAAACCTGTTGGCTCAAAACTTTGACTACCCATCCAGTAAGTTGACATTGGTCCAACGTATGCTTACTGTCTGGGTAGTTGGTTCGAATTTCAGACTGGTAAAAATAAAGATTTAAGTTAAGTTAAACCTCAATGAAATTATATAAAGGTGTAATATTTTAACTCGCTTAAAAATATCTCTGTACTAGAAAATTTGCTTAAAAAAATATATAGCTTTTAAAAATGACAATATTAAATAATAGGTAAATTCTGCATTATTTGCACTAACTTAAAAAGATTCTTTAAAAAAATATATATATCCTATAAAAATGCTACAACTAAATTAATAGGTACTAATGTATTAATAAAATAGCCTTTTACAAAAAAAAAAATTATAAGCTTTAGTGTTGAGAAAAGCCTCTCAATACTTACTTGGGTCTATGGTAAAGCAGTTACTGTTATTGCTACTGGTTGTATTATTGAAGGATACAATTTAATTGCTTCTTTAACATTCAGTTTTAGTGTCTGGTCAATATTCTTAATTTTTTTCTAAGGCTTTCTCAATATTTGACCTAAATTCCTCAAAATAAGCCTTTTCTGTTTCATTTTTATTAGAAACCTTTTGACGTTTCTTAGCTTTTTCTTCATTATCAAGATATCTTTCAAAATCCACTTCTTTGTCTGAGTTATCTGAACAGTCATGAGCACCAGGACATGGGCCAACTGATGTTTGAACAGTTATATATTCTGAATCTATTTTAATGTTATTCATTTCCATGCAAACCACAAGATCACAAAGTGCAAGCTTACCTTTCAAAATCTGCTCTTCATTCAAAGTTATTCTGTATTTTGGGTCCACATATATTCCAGCTAACAATACCTTGTTAGCATATTAAGCTTCTTCTCTATTTATCATAGAGTTTCTTATGTCCTCTGCCAGAATTCCACTAGTTTGAGATTATTTGAAAATTGTTCCTTTCCATTCTCTGCTAAATTTGCCAGGTGTCAGGTCAGCTGATTGAAGTTCCTTTGTAGCTATATATAGATGCTTGAGTAATGCCTTTAGTTGCTCTGTTTGTTTCCATTCAATGTCTCATTGTAACTGAAGGATTTGCCATATCTTAAAGGAATGGCTTTAATTCTACAAGACGCTGAATCATAACATATGTACTTCCCCAACGTGTTTCTTGATCTATTAATGCACCTTTTTCTGCACGTTGTTTTAAAATTGCATTAACCTTTGGGGTTCTTGCAGCCAAAGCTATGCTACATAATTTGGATATAATATTAGCAATGTTCCTTTGCTTTAGGCCATCATGTATTTCAAGTTACAAGGTATGGATTGAACATCGCATGTACAGTATTTCATTAAATCCAATGATATCATTTATGGCAATCTCTGTGAGTTCATCTGCATTATAAGAATCTTCTTCACTAATGGTAATGTCAAAAATATCTTCATCTACTTCACTCTCATTGAGTTTATCTACTGCACTGATGATATTACTTGCATTGTCAGTAACAATTGCTACAATTTGATCTTTTTCTAATCTCAAATTCCTTCAAATCTTTTCAATTAGCTTTCAAATACTTTCACTAGAATTCTGAGTTTCTGTATCTCTTTGCTAGAGTTCATATAGCTAAATTTCCCTCACCATCTACAAATTGCTATTTACTCATATATAATGGATTCTTTGACGAGTACAACCATCCAATTTTAAGAAGATAAATTTTTCTTTAGGTTTATTTTTGAGTGATATTTTCTTGTTTTCAGCTTGCTTCAAGATCATATTTCTGATATGTGTCTCCAATGACGTTCCAAGCTTTGTGGCAATCTCTTCATTCAATTTAAAAATTGAAGAAATTGTTCCAAATGGTACTCCATTTTGAACAACCAAGTTGATCAACCCTTTAAATTTTTCTCTTGTCATTAAAATTGTAATTGTCTTTCTTTGTAGAAACTTTGTAATTGGAGGCACATCAACTTCATCTCTTTTCAATGTAGAACAGATGTGTTTTTTGAAGTTCATTTTATTTTCCTCTTTTTCTATCATAGACTTGTAAGTACTTGGGTGCTTACTTTATAAATGCCTTTTTAAATTGAATGCTCTGGTTGGACCACAAGCAGCTTTTCCACTGTAAGCACTGATTTTAGCATTGCATAGTTTGTCTTCTGTTTCAATTTTACATATATAATGAGTTTTTTCATCATTGAACTTGAAATAGTCAAAAACAACTGATTTGGTGGGGTCCTTTATTCATATTAGAAAAGGATTAATTAAATTTACATTTAGAACTTTTTAAATGCTTTCTGAAATATAAAAATAGTAAAATTATGTGATTAGATACTAACAAAATTCTAAATATATATAAAAATAAATATAATATTAATAAAAAATATATATTTTATTATTTTAAATATAAAGTAAAAATATATATAAATATAATTGTCTTCTATTGCTATGAAATATGCTATTTCTACAAAATATGAGTTGCCTTGGTAGCTCTTCTCTACACTAGTGACCATTCCATACATTTGCCTAAAATTTGTTATATAAAGAGTCGGGAGTCTGTTTTTTTTTTTTACAAACTCCCGACTCCTTTATTGACTCCTGAGTCCGACTCCCTACCTCTGCAGCCAACTATTCTGGATCGGAGCTGAGGGGGGAGGGGACAATGTTCCCTAACCCCTGAGCTCTGGTTTGGGATGGTGGTTTTTTAAAAAGCTGCTTCATCCCCTTTCCTTCTCACTTAACTATCCATCTTTTTACGCCATGCCCAAGGTGGAGCCGCCATGCTGAAGGGCTGCCAGGTCATCAGGCTGGATGGGTGGCCTAAAATGGTGGCACCTGGCTCTGCACCCCTTGCAGAGTGGGCGACTGTGAGGGGTGATTAGCGTCTGCATCCTGTGAAAATAATAGTCACCATGCATAGATGAAATGTGACTGACTGAAGAAATGGATGATGCTGTGTATTATAGGGTGTGCCCCATTAGTAGGAATGGCATGGATAAATTGATGAGTATTGTGTTTAGCAGGGTATGTACACTAGGGTGAGGGAGGATATTTGTGGCATTGATATGCATTGACCCCTCCTGCTAGGGGAAAAGTTTGAAATTAGATTTGGTGCTATTTTGCACAAAATGGAATGATTATTATATTTTATCCTTGGGGGGGGGGGGAGTACTCTATTTACTCACTTGGTTGGCTGATCACTGTAAATTGCTTTGGTCCAGATAACCCCATTTGTTTTCATTTTTTTTAAAAGAGTTTCCTTCTTTTTGTTTTCAGTGAATATTTTAATTGAATTACACATTTTTCTGTATTAGAATCCCTCTTAGATAAAGTAACAAGGTCAACAGACCTAAGTCACATGCACTCACTTATTCTGACATGACCTTATGACCTTCAAAACTTTCAAAAACCTCATTGAAAAGTAAAATGGTTACCATCTGACAGGCCGACCTATTGTTTGACACAGTAACATATAGAGTCGCGTGCATGTGACTAAGCCATTTAGCCTATTCTTGCTCAAATATAGTTGACTATGACTGCTTTTGCACCTCTTGTGTTGGGATTTGCTTAAATGAATAAAGGTAATGTGAGATGTCTATTCATCAGTATCAATAATTGCCCCCTCAGGAAATTGTCAAGAGTTCCATTTTTCTGATACAAAAAGGCAGATTCAGAGGGGTTGAAGCAATGTTGGTTGTTAATTATTGCAGGACAGGTAAAGAAAAAGGTCCCTAATTCCTTTGGGGACGTGTATCTTTACTTATAATTTTTTGATGATTTTCTTTACCTCAAAGGTTTTGGAGACACTTTTACTTAACTTGAAGGTTTTGGGGATGTTTTTCTTAACTTTGAAGGTTTTGGGGATGCTTTTCTTAACTTTGAAGGTTTTGCAGATGTACAACTGTACTTAGATACTTTAGGGATGCTTTCCTTTACTTGCTCCATTATTGTTATATACTAACTGTACCAATTGTCCTTAATTTTCCCAATAAGTAAGTTATTTGAAACCATCCATGTACCATATATGACCCAATTTGAATTCAGTATATTAAAATAATATACAATTAGCCCCCTTTTACATCAGCTAAAAAATCCTGGAGTATGTGCTAAATGAACACATTACATAATCGAATGAATAGAGATTTATTCCACATCCCTTTTCTAAATAAAATTTTAATATATGCTTCTGCCAATAAATATTTGTTTTAGCAAAATGTATAATCCTCCAAACCCCATTCATTACCCCCCAGTTTGTAAAATTATTAATTTATGCTGAGTGGAAGACTGAACAACAATGGGAAGCCATGATATTGGCATCCTCCTTTCATGAAGCGCTATCTCTTACAGACAGGGGTACCAATAAACTGGCTCTTAATTATGTACTCTCACCACTATATGGCAATATAAGCCAATATTTAGTACTTTATATGTTTGTAATTCTTCTCTTACCTTGGGAATAAAGCAAAAGTACACAAATTAAATTAGATGAAATTGCAGATTATTTGTTAATATATATGGGTGGTCACATAGAGATATAAATGATTTTCTAAAGAAATAGCATAAAAAAAATCCGCTCATGTGTACAGTGTGTGGCATCAAAGAGGTTAAACATTAGTGTGATAATACTTGAGTCAGGGTTGGCAAATAATTAAAAAAAAGGGTTTTATTACTGGTTTTTTTTTTTTTTTTTTTTTTTTTTTTAAGTGAAATTTTTTTTTCTCTAAGAAATGAATGCTACTTATCATTGTTTTATTCAAAATGCATATTTGTGTTTATAATTTCAACATATGTATAAAATTAAGGTTATTTCTCTGAGTAATTAATTTTGGTCTTAGTCATTTGTGTGTATGTCCCACCTTCCACCCTGCCCCAATCTCCCAAGGCCAGGTCGGGGGATTATGGAAAATGGCAGCAATTCACATAGTAAATTTTTTAAATTTTGAACTGGCATTAATGTGAATTTGTATAATCTTTACTCATTGTGGTAAACCTTTTATTCACTTTTTTAAATACAATTATAAATGTAGCTTTTTAAAATAGGTTTCATGGGATGGAGAACTACTTTGGCTTAACATAATGGCCACTGTCATATGCTGTAATGGACCCATGATTTGGATACTACATTAAATTATGTCTCTGACCCAATGAGAAATAGTTAGTTACCCTTATTACTTACATAGCCTTATTGAATTATTTTTTTTTTTTCCAGGTTATAGTGATGCATCCAGAAAGTCTCAAGTAATTTTTGAGTTTGGGGCACTAGGTGGAGTATGAATTAGGGGTTGCATAATTCAAGTGCAACACCCTACAAGTATTTAATTTCTGCTATCAGGTATGCCATGATTTTTCTAATAGGACAACAACCAATGATTTCTAATACTTTAAATTGGCACTAGTCAAATAATACTTGTAGCATAGGTATTTTTTTTAGTTGCTGATTACATGAAACAAATTGGTCATAATATATGTAACTCTCTTTTGCTCATTGCAATTTATTGATTTTGTTACTAGATCATTTACCTTTTCTTTATGGTATTAGCTGGCGATGGGGCATCTTTCCCAATGCCAAACATTCACCCGCTTTAGTGATCATCTCCCGTAAGGGGCTTGGCGATTTGCCATCCTGGCCGCCGTGCTGACGGGACTCAGCATCCCATCCGACCCCAGCTTAGCCTCTTATCCTTCTTTCAAACAGCCTGTATTTCTTCCCTACTTCCTCACTTCCCCTACAACCTCTCCCACAACTTTCTCTGGTCAGCCTCTAATTTCACAGGGTAGATGCTGACCTTCTCAGCCAACTGTCCCTGATCGGGGCTGAGGAGGGAGGGGACAATGTTCCCTAACCCCTGAGCTCCGGTCCGGGATGGGGGTTTTTAACAACCTGCTTCATCCCCACCCATACCTTCCTCACATACCCTTTCCTTCTCACTTCACCATCTTTGTTTTTTACGCCGTGTCCAAGGTGGAGATGCTATGCCAACGGACTGCCAGGCCACCAGGCGGGAGTGGCGGTCCTGAATGGCGGCACCTGGCTCTGCCAGGGCTGTATGCACCCCTCACAGGGTGGGCTACTGCAAGGGGTGATGAGCTATTGCATCCCGTAATTAAAGGAGGGTCACCATGCCCATGATGAAATAAAAAATCTCCCCTTAATTTTGCCAGTTCCATCATCGGAGCCACCCTCAGGCAGCTCCACAAGAAAAATAGAAGTCCTTCTTCCCCCTGTGCTTGCGCAGGTGACCCTCCTAACTTCTCTAACCGGAGAGGAGGCTTACTCTTCTCCTTCGCCTACAGGTGTAGGGGACTCCCCCTCGCCTACAGGTGTAGGGGACTCCCCCTCGCCCCCTTATCTGGAGGTGCTGTCGGGCACCTCGCTCTTACCAGCCGCAGTCCCTCCCTTTTCTTTCCAAGGGGACTGCCAAGTTTCCCAGCATCCACCCCATAGCTGACCTCTCCTCATTAAAGCGGCTCAGTAGGGCAAACCCCCTCAAGGGGGAGAGGGAAGCCAGGTCTCTTCGGTTGCTTCCCTCAAAAGACATTCTGGCAAGAATACTGAACCTTGCCGGGGTCAAGGCCTGTGCCTCCCCAGACATGACTAGTGACGCTGCCAACAGGATCTGCGATGTCTTGAGGGGGGGGGGATGGCCAACTGGAAGCCCCCCCCCCTCCTGAGATAGACACGGCCCTTTAGGCAACCCAGCCTCAGATGATAGGGCCTTCCATGGGAGGGGATCTGGGCTCGGCGCCAAGCACCAAACCTGAATCCGCCCCTATGCAGGGTCCTCCTCAAACGGCCCTGCTTTCCAATGCAGTACAAAGAAGGGAGGGATCTCCTCTAACCGGTACGCCTATGGCTAACAGGACTTTCTCCATCTTGGAGAAGGACCTGGCTGAGGCCGGTCCATCTGGTCTGGGGGCTCCTGTCGGTGGAGGGGAGAAGTGGGTTCATTCCCCGCCCTCCTCTGGTAAAAAGAAAAAAAATAGAAACAAGACTAAAAAAAGACTTGGGCTCCTCTCCATCCGGCGGGGCTGCAGGGATGGATGGGTCTGCTGCCACTTCGATAAGTGACCAAGCCAAGATCGGCACATCCGGCTCCTCTGCCATCCCGGGTGCAGAGTCCCAGACTAAGACGAAATGTGCGCAGGGCTGTGCCTCGATAACATCGGGGCCCCTCATTCAGGTTTTCTGGCATTTTTGAGCCCGCTGGCTTCAAACGCTTCCTCATTATTCGCTCCACTGATGGTAGCATGTTGGACAAGGGTAACATGATCCATCAGAGGAGAGCATTAGCTAGTGTAATTGGTAGAGAGCCGAAGGTGACCTGTTTTTCGGATAGCAGCCTTCTGGCGAATGTGGTGGATCCCTCCGAACCGGCCAAGATAAGTGCTCTTTGGACACTTGATGGCACCCCGGTGAGTGTGACTCTGCACTCTACCATGAACTTTGTAAAAGGAGTAGTTTATGTGAGGGAACTCGTTGACTACTCCATAGAGGACATCACCTTAGAGCTGGCCGACCATGGGGCCGTTAAGGTCGAGCGTGTGATGAGAAAACAGGAATGGGCCTCGAGACCCACCCCTTCACTCTTCGCTGTGTACAGTGCATTATTCGCCTGTACACATGAGCCCGGCGCCTCCCTCATTCTCCCAACAGCTCTCACTGCATGCGCAGCTGATTTCGACTGTGCCTATGCCGCCGAGAGACTCAAGTCATACCCTAAGCCCTTTGGATTTAGGGCCAGTAAACTCCTTCGAGAGCTAGGTATAGCTCAGGCTGGTAGCTCGCCTGGTTCTGCCCAGGACCCCACCCTGGAGGGTATCACATTTGGCTATTTGTTGCCACGCCTCTGCTCCCAAAGCTTGTACAGCACTGGGAGTATTGCGTTCAACTTTTTTGGAGCACACCTCATGTGACGCTGGAACCATGCCAGTGTATACGGATGGCTCCAAGTCCGAAGAGGGGGCAGCTTCCACGCCGTATTCCCTCTGTTTGAAGTCAGCGGGGCTCTGCCAGGCACTGTGTCTGTCTTCACAGCTGAGCTGGTGGCAATACACCACTCGCTATGGTAGATTACGTGATGTGCCCGGTTCGGAGACTGGATTGTGATCTACAGCGACTCACAAAGTGCCCTGAGTGCTTTTGGGGCATTGTAATCTCCGCATCCCCTGGTTCGCGATATCCGTGACACCACGGTTTTGGCGAGCCGGGTGAATGTCGAGATTATCTTCTGCTGGGTTCCTGGACTTGCAGGGAATGAGGGTGCCAAAGAGTCCGCGAGGACTCTGTGACCGGACCAGCATTTCGCTCTTCCTCACACTGACTACATGGCAGGAATACAGGCAGCTCTTCGGACTGCTTGGCAAAGAAGATGGGAGACAGTCGAACGGAACTTTAAAGTTGTGTGCCATTGTGCAGCAACTGTTCCCATGAACCTATCCCCCTAATGTGATGGCTTCAGGTTGCTTTCTGTCTCCGAATCGGGCACACTCATGTGACGCATTGTTATTTGATGGAGCACTTGTCAGCGGCCTATTGTGACGACTGCGTCGTCCCCCAGACTGTTCGGCACATTCTTGTCAAATGTCCCAGTCTGGGTGATCTTCACGTATGATAGCTGCCCCGGTACCAGGATGGGTGGGGTCGCTACTGCCTGTCCCTTGTATTTGGGACTGATTCGAGCACACCAACCTGTAGACTTTTTGGAGGCCGGCCTTCTCCCTATTATTTAAAATTCAACCATGGATCGCCGTCTTCTCCGTCGATGGAGTTCGCTCTATATTTTATCAATTTGTTTGTTTTCTTTTTGCTTTTTGTTTGTATTTTTTGGTTGTCCTTTTTTTTTAATCTGGCTTTTAATATAGCCTAGATTTAGGCTAGCTTGAGTGCAGCGACTTATGCCCTAGAATGCAGTCGCCATTTGACATATAAAATAAAAATTAGAGACCATCCAAGAGCTCGTATCATGATTCTAACTGTCCCCTTAAGTGCAATTGTTTGGATTTGCTCCCTGCAGTTGGGTCGCCAGGTATACTTGCCAGATATTTCTTAAAGTTCTTTTTCATGAGCCCAGTGGCTCCTATAATAACTGGAATGATTGAGATCTCTCTGAAGTTCCAGTTTCTCATCTCATACACGAGACCTTGGTACTTGGTCACCTTTTTCCTCCAACTTTGTTCAGGCTGCCGTCATTGTGGACACTAACTTCAACCAGGGTTGCCACTTTCTCTGTCTTGTTCAATATTACAATGTCCGGTTTGACAGTTGCATTTTCTAGGTAGGTGGCTGTGGGGATTACATGGTTGTAATGAATGGTGTACGTTTCATTCCCCACAGTTCTCTCGGGTAGATGTTCCCAGGACTTACTGTTAAATTGGATGTTCAGTTTTTTACAGATAATCTATGCATCAAAATAAGCCTAGTGAATTTAGCCCCCTCTCACTGACTGCTGAGAACCTAATTTAAAATTTGATCAAAAATTAATTTTGAATAAATTAGTTTTTAATTTCATTTTGATTTTTTTCAAACTGCTTAAAGATATGCAGTCAGGCTATATATATATATATATATATATATATATATATATATATATATATATATATATATATATATATATATATATTTTGAATTTATAAGTTCCGTTAGAATTCATATCTAGTTATATTTGTGGCTGTTGTTCTCAAGAGCTTAATTCAAACCCAAGCTTGAGGAATAGACAGCCTATTTTCAAGCTTGAGAATATTTGTGTAATTTTGTCAAGAATTTCAACCTTGGAGGATTCATAAGAGTTGCCTTCATAGTCTTAACTGCTCTAAATAGGTTACTTGGGTGTAGGGATGCACCGATTAATCAGCAGATATTTGGTAATCGGCCTTATCGGCCACTTCACTGATTAATCAGTAATTGGCCGATTAATTACTTATCCCTTTCCTATTCAATTTGAACCATTTCATCACTACCAAGTGAATCATCTGATAGCTTTGACACAGTAATACAGTACCACCATTTTAACTTGTTAAGTGTCTGGCTGCTATTTGGACTTTTTGCCTTTTTTACTTTATTAAATGAAATTGTTACATTTTTGATCTTTGAAATGAATGTAATTATGTAACTAATAACAACTAGCATCTAAGAAAATACAGAAAAGTTTAAACAAAACTAGCAACTAAGAAAATTTTGAAATGAATGTAATCATGTAACTAATCATCAGTATTTAAAGTTGAATACTCTCAAATTGTAATGTAGAAACATTAGTGTTTCACCATTTTCATACATATTACCACCTGTACTAAAGAGCCTTTCACTTTCCACGGATGAAGGTGGTGCACTTAAATATTTTAAAGCTAGTTTGCTCAACAGCGGTAAGGTCTCCTGTGTCTTTTTCCACCACTGAACTGGGTCATCACTTATGATTAGTGGCAAAGTTAAATATTGATTGAGTTCGGTTGTGCACTTAAAAATAAGGGATTTATTCCTCTTGAGTTTAGGAAGTGCTTCATGCATTTCTGTTATACTTGCTGCCTCTAAGTTTGGATTTATTATTGAAGGCTTACTTGTGTTAGTTGCATCTAATTCATCAAATAGGCTTGAAAGAGAAACAGTTTTAGTCACACTTTGAGGCTGAGCATCTTGTTCCTCAGTAGAGCTTGAAGAAGTATATCCTACTTGATTATCATCAGTAGAATGTGTCTTAGATTCTTTGTGCTCTACAATATCTAGAACCCATTTCTTAATAGTGTTTTCCGTGTCACTCTTGAAATTTCAATATGAATCTTGGATCCAGGAAAGTAGACAAGCATAGGGATTTTTCTTTGAGATATGATGAAAATCTTGTTTGAATTGATTCATTCAATTGTTCATCAGAATTAGATTGGACAGCTTTTGTTACAAATAACCTGATAGCTAATATTGTAGGTATTATCATTGATATGGTTGATGTTCTGTTACTTGCTTCTTTTGTAATGTCTTCAAATGGACTTAGTAACTGGACAACTTTTTCAACAATTCCCCATTGGTAAGTTGTTATGGTTGGAATCTTATTATCTACAGCATACATTACAAGGGCTTTTCGTTCAAAATTCCTTTTCAGCATAATAATATGTTGAATTCCAATGTGTGGTCACATCTTGAATTAGTTTGTTTCTCTAAATTAAGCTGCTCCTGTATTTCAGTTAATTTGCTAATTGCTAATGGAGAATGATTAAAGTGAGGACTGTATTTCTGTTAGTTGTAATGATTGTCTTTACCACCTGTTGGGAAAATATTGAGTCATTTATTGAGAGTTGCAATGTGTGTATGAAACATGATTGTGACTCAGTGAAATACTTTCTTGATGCAATTCTGTAATTTAGACACAGTTTTGCAATAAGCCTATTGAATCCAATGTCAGATGTTAGAGAATATGGTTGAATATCAACAGCTATCATTTCTCCTATCAAATAATGGATCTCTTGTGACCTGCAGTCATTAATATCCCAAATTTTCTTCTTTTTGAACTTTGATTCTATAGTAGTTAGGGATTTCGCTGGAGGCTCATAGTTGCTGCCACTTGTTCCTGGAGTGCCTGTCCCTGAACATTCATCATGGTTCCTTTGGAGCTTATCATGTTCAGCTTTTGCTTCTTCTGGATGAATTTTTTTAAGATGGTTCAACATATTACTCATTGTAAAAGTTTTTCCTGATTTGCCACCTCTTGATATCGTGGCTTGACATAACTTACATACAGATTTATTTTGATCCTTAGGATTGACATCAAAATACTTCCAGCAATAACTGGTTGCCATAATGGTTGTTTTAAACTTGTAATTTAACTAATTTTTGACGTGTTTGTAATTATAGTTGAGTCTGAGCCTCTGAGGACAAACTAGTTAGTGAGTACATCAAATATCTATAGCTATAAAGATTATAGTCTGCACTCTGGCTCTTAACACCATAAAATATGCATCATCTGACAAATAAAAATAAATATAAGTAAAATTTATGACAACAAAAAAATCCCTAGCATAACTAGTTAAGTAATAGCATAGCAACCTATCTAATAATAGCATGCCTAGTGAAAAAGAGCAAGTATGTGGCTACATGATGTGCGGAGTTAATCAGCCGATTATCAAAGTCCGATTAATCGGTAATCAGCCAATTTGCTTATTGGTGCATCCCTACTTGGGTGTATGTATACCTAAAACCTATTTGGATTTCTCTTTACTTAATTTACATTGAATAAATTGAGTATTTGCCTAATTTTCTTCCTTCTCCTCTTCTTGCTTTTGCTTTAGAATGCCACTGCTGAAAATGGTCGCAATATATTTATTGTGGCTTATTACTTATTTTATAGTTATTTGCTCTATAATTTATACAACTTAGTCTTAACTGCTCTAATTTCTCTTTACTTTATTTGCCTGATTGTGTTTACATTGAATAAATTAAGTATTTGCCTAATTGTCTTCCTTCTCTTCTTCTCGCTTTTGATTTAGAAAGTTACTGCCAAAAATGGTAACAATTAATATTTTTTATTGATGCCATGCTGATTGGACAAAGCACCCTGCCCGGTCCCAGCTTAGCCTCTTCTTCTTTCAGACAGCCTGTATTTCTTCCCTACTTCCCCTACAACCTCTCCCACAGCTTTTCCCTGTAAGGGGCGCAGCAAGTTGCCATCCTGGCCGCCGTGCTGATGGGACTCAGCACCCTGTCCGACCCCAGCTTAGCCTCTTCTCCTTCAGACACTTGTGTTTCCCCCTGTATCCTCGCTTTTCATACAACCTCTCCCACAACTTTCTCTGTTCAGCCTTTAATTTCACAGGGTAGATCCTGACCTCCTCAGCCAACTATCCCGGATTGGGGCTGAGGGGGGAGGGGAAAATATTCCCTAACCCCTGAGCTCCGGTCCGGGATGGTGGGTTTTTAACAACCTGCTTCATCCCCACCCATACCTTCCTCACATTCCCTTCCTTTTCACTTCACCATTTATTTTTTTATGCCATGCCCAAGGTGGACCCACCATGCTGAAGGGCTGCCAGGTCACCAGGTGGGATGGGTGGCCTTAAATGGTGGCACCTGGCTCTGCCAGGCCCATACGCACCCCTTGCAGAGCGGGGCTACTGCAAGGGGTGATGAACGTTTGCTTCCTGTAAGAAAGAGGGTCACCATGCCCATGAATGAAAACAAAAAAACAAACAAAAATATTTCCCCTTTAAGAACAACAGAGCCACCCTCAGGCAGCTCCACAGAAGAAATGGAGGTTCCGCCCCCTGTGGTTTCCCAGGGGACCTCCATAACTTTAACCAGAGAAGAGGCTTACTCCTCTCCTTCGCCTATGGGTGTAGGGGACTACTCCTCACCCCTTTCTCTGGAGGTGCTTTTGGGCACCTCCCTCTTCCCAGCGGCAGTCCCCCCTTTACTTTCCAAGGGGACTGGCAAGAAAGCCAGCAGGCATCCCATAGCTAACTGCTCCCCATTGAAGCGGCTCGGTAGGGCAAACCCTCTTAGGGGGGAGAGGGAAGCCAGGCCCCTTCGGTCGCTTGCATCAAAAGACCTGCTGGCAAGAATATTGAACCAGTGTCGCACTCTCTGCCCTGAGCATCAACGGCATCAACTCTGTGTTGCTGGAAGATGTTCTCGTTACGCTCTCTATGGATGACCTTTCAATCTCTTTTGGTGCGGCCAAGATGCCAACTGGAGCGTCAACTCAAACAGGCATTGAACAGCGTCTCTCGCTATGCCGAAGTGCACAGGTTTCGGTATTCTTTGGTCAAGACTATGGTGGTGCACTCATGCTGCCACTCATGGCTCGACCCAGACTTGTTTCTAAATTGGGTACACCTGGAAGTAGTTGAATCGCACCGTTTCCTTGGTCTTGTATTTGACTGACGCCTCACCTGGGAGGCTCATATTCGCAGCCTTAGGGTTTCCTGTACTCATGCCATGTATATTCTTCCGTGATGTCCAGTACCTGGGGCGCAGATAAGACTACTGCCTTACTTTTTTATCCTTTTTGTTTGTTCGAAGCTCAACTACAGATGTGAGTTTTATGCATCCGCATCCAGGCATGTATTGTGAAAGGTGGATCTGATCCACCACACCAGCCTTCTGCACTTACCTCATTGAGAACATACTTGTTGATGCTGGGGAGATGCCACTTGCTCTACACTGTACACAGTGCATTATTTGCCTGTATGTCCAAGCTCAGTGACTCCCTCAGTTGCCAATTGCTGTCACTGCATTTGCAGCAGATCTTGATGGTGCCTATGCCGCCGAGAGATGCCAATCATACCCACAGCCATTTGGTTGTGGCCAGGAAACTTCTTAGAGAGCCCGGTATAGCTCTCGGGCCGGTGGTGCCCCTGGTTTTGCCCCGGAGACCACCTTGGAGGGTACCAACTTTGACCATTTTTTGCCATGCCTCAACTCCCAAATCTCATACAGCAGTGAGAGTATTGCATTCAGACTTTTTGGAGCAACCTTGTGTCTTGCTGGAACTGTGCCAGTGTATACAGATGGCTCCAAGTCCCAAGAGGGGGTCGTCTTCTACGCAGCATCCCCTCTGTTTTAAGTGAGCAGGGCTCTGCCAAGTGCTGCTGTGACACTCTTCATGGCCGAGCTGGTGGCAATATACCACTTGGTACAGGAGATTATGCGATGTGCCCGTTTGGAGACCGGATTGTGATTTATAACAACTCACAAAGTGCCCTGAGTTCTCTTGGGGCATTGAAATGTTCACATTCCCTGGCAATAATATCCGTTATGCCACAGTTTTGGCGATCCGGGCAGATATCGAGATTATCTTCTGTTGGGTTGCTGGACATGTAGAAGTTGCAGGGAATGATGGCACCAAAGAATCCGCGAGGAAAGGGCAACCAGACCAGCGTCTTGCTCTTCCTCACACCGATTACATTACAAGAATACAGGCTGCTTGGCAAATAAGAAGGGAGACTGCTAAATGTAGCTTAAAGAGTCTTACCATTGCGCTGTGAATGTTCCCATGGACCTACTCCCCAATGCTGCGACGGCTTCAGGTTGCTTTCTGTCGTCTCTGAATTGGACACACACTCGGAATGCACTGCCATTTGATGGAGTGCTTGCCTGCGCCTTATTGTGATTACTGCATTGTCCCCTGGACTGTTCAGCGTATTCTTGTTGAATGTTTCAGTCTAGGTGATCTTCGTGCATGTTACCTGTCCCGGTACCCGGATGAACGTGGTCACTACTGCTTCTCCCTTGTACTCAGAATGGATTCGTGCACACTGTCTGTCAACTTTTTTGCCTTTTTGTAGGAGGCCGGCCTCCTCCCTCTTAACGAACCTTTTCCTCTGTTTTTTTTGGGGGGGGGGGTGCATGTCTGTGCGTTGTAGCGGGCCACAAATCTACACTCTAACCCCAATCATTCCAACCAGCTTCCTACACTAAGTTGGATGTGAGAAATTGAGGGAGAAATGACAACGGATTGTATGTACAATCCTTTATTTACAAAAAAGGTATGGGGGGGGGGGTAATTATACTTGAGATCTCGGAGAAATGAAATGGATTGTATGTGCAGTCCTTTATTTACAAAAAAGGTATGGGGGTAATTATACTTAAGATCTCTCCCAACTCTGTTGAGATAGGAGAATGGCCCTTCACACACACTCACATTCGCTCCACCACAGCGTGCTTGCTACCTTTTCTCTCTTTCTCTTTACTGTTGTTTTCTTTTATTTTTTGTATTTTTTCCTGAATATTTTTAATTTAGCCTAGTACTAGGCTTTTATGAGTACAGCGACTTATGCCCATGTTGGTAGTTGCCCAACGGACTCCTAAAAAGATAAAATAAATTGTTTAATTGAACTTTCACTTTCTAGCTGTTGCATGGGTTGCTAGCACAGGGGGTACTATAAAATTTCCCCATCATGCAACAACTTCCTTCCACATTAACCTGGTCTCTCAAGGACAGTCTGACAGACTGTCCTGCCTATCTGTGGTAATGTTGATGGGGGCATGCAGCACAGGCTGTAGATCAAAACTTTCTCAGTTAATCTGCCAAGCAGTCTAAAAACCCCTCCAGCATGATTAGTTGCTTTGAGGTTAAATCGCTTAGTGGTCTATAAAGTGAGGGTTTGACTTGAAGCAATAGGTAATCTTGCAAGGATTGTGATCATTATTATTGAACTGATTGCTTTGTGTGCTGTTATCAACTTATAATTGTAGATTTAAATGATAAATTAAATGTCTTACCTGCAAGAAGAGCCAATAATTTAAGGGTAAATAGCGCACTTAGGGATTAATCTAAAAAGTATTGTAGTTTCCAATCTGTTAGGAGAATTGGGTAGAGGTGAAGGAGATGAATTAACACTACCAGATATGTAATGTCTATAATGGCATCCTTTGCCTTTTGAAATTTGGGGCTTGCATTTTTAAAACTCGGTTAGCTTGTATTTATTTTGTTTGCATCTCAAAATGTGTTAAGCAGAGCAAAAATAGTAGTAGTATTCCAAGTCAGGCAGGTTAAGGAAAGCAAGTTTAGAGCAATCCAAGTAGTCACCCCTTTCATCTACTCTATTTTTATTGCACACACTTTCATACATCACTCTTCTACTCTCCTCATAAACTTTCATGTCGAGATACCCTTGTTGGCTTAAGCTTATTAATTTTTAGTAATAATTATTATTATTTTTGTAGAAATTGAATAGTTCAAGAAATGAGATTTATATTTTTAAAGAAATGCCAGGTTTTGTGTCAAGGGAAGGATGCTGTTCACTTAAAGGATTGCCCAAGAAGTTGCATTTTTGTAATAATAACTTAACATTTCTGGGGATTTAACTTTGGGTTATATTCTGGTACGCATTGAAATGTTGTCTCAAAGTGTCATAAGGATTTGTATTTGGGATCTGTTTATTTATGAACATATAGTTAGGATATATATTTATTGTGTGAATTTTGTTACAAAATAAAAGTATCTAAATGAATTATGGATAAGTTCTGTTAAAAGTCACTGCACATCGCTCATTTTACAGAGGAAAGAAATGTATGAACAATCATCTTGTCCAGGAGCTGAATCAAATTCTATAAAAGACACTGATAAACCTGATGAATTTGGTTTGATTTTAAATGATAAAGTAAGTAGTCTATTGTTGATTGTTTGTACCTTTTAGTGACAGTTAATGCATGATTGTTTACTATCACTTGTTATTTTATAGTAACCCTGCATAGATAGTTTAAGCTATCCTTATGAGTGTGCTTGCGCAACATGTATAAAATATTCAAGGTAAAAGAGGTTTATTATATTGTCTTTATCTTTAACTATTTTTATTTCTGCTCTATTTATCCACCTCCATTCATCTGTTGTGGGATTCTTTGTTTGCAGGGAAATGTTTCCATTCTTTTCTTAGCATAGATTTAAGTTAATTATTGCCATGATAAGTCCACCCTTAGATACGCTGTAAGGGGGCAGCGATTTGCCTTCCTGGCCACTGTACTCACGTACTCAGCACCCTGTCCGGCTCCAGCTTATCCTCTTCTTCTTTCAGACAGCCTGTGTTTCTCCTCTACTTCCTCACTTCCCCTACAACCTCTCCCACAACTTTCTCTGGTTGGCCTCTATTTTCACAGGGTAGATGCTGACTTTCTTCTCAGCCAACTACTTCAAATCGGGGCTGAGTGGGCAGGGGACAATGTTCCTTAACCCAGGAGCTCTGGTTTGGGATGGTGGGTTTTTAACAACGTGCTTCATCCCCACCCATACCTTACTCACATCCCCTTTCCTTCTCACTTCACTATCTATCTTTATACACTGTGCCCAAGGTGAAGCCGCCATGCCAAAGGGCTGCCAGATCACCAGACAGGATGGGTGGCATAAAATGGTGGCACCTGGCTCTGCCAGCCAATCCTGTACGCACCCCTTGCAGAGTGAGCTACTGTAACGGCTGATTAGTGTTTGCTTCCTGCAGAAAGAATAGGGTCCCCATGCCCGATAATGAAAATCTCCCAAATAAAAATATTCCCCTTTCCCTCTCAGCATTGACGGAGCCGCCTTCGGGGGAGCTCCACTGAAAAAAAAAATGGAGGTCGCCCCCCCCTTCTCTCTGTGCTCTTGCAGGGGACCCTCCAAAACTCTTTAACCGGAGAGGAGGCTTACTCATCTCCTTTGCCTGGCAACCGGTGCTTTCTGCACTTAACCCATTGAGAGCCTACTTGTTGATGCTGGGGAGATGCCACTCATTCTACCCTGTGAACAGTGCATTATTCGCCTGTACGTACGCGCCCGGTGCCTTCCTGAGTCACCAACAGCTCTCACTGCATCTGCAGCTGATTTTGATGGTGCCTTTGCTACCGAGAGATGCCAGTTCTGTACACACCCTTCGGGCTAGGAAACTCTGAGAGCTAAATCTAGCTCTTGGGCCAGTGCCCCGTAAGGGGCAGGCAATTTGCCTTCCTGGCCGCAGCTTAGCCTCTTCTTCTTTCAGACAGCCTGTATTTCTCCCCTACTTCCTCACTTCCTCTACAACCTCTCCCAAAACTTTCTCTGGTCATCCTCTATTTTCTCAGTCAACTATCCCGGATCGGGGCTGAGGGGGAAGGGGACAATGATCCTTCACCCCTGAGCTCCTGTTTGGGATGGTAGGTTTTAAAATAACCTGCTTTATCCCCACCCACATCTTCCTCACCTTATCTTCCTTACTATTTTCAAACACTATACTATAGGTGGAGCCGCCATGATGAGGGACTGCCAGGCCACCAGGCGAGAGGGGTGCCCTTAAATAGTGTCACCTGGTTCTGCCAGCCTTGTATGCACCCCTTGCAGGGCGGGCTACTGCAAGGGGTGATGAGCGATTGCTTCCCATAAAAAAAAAATAGGGTCACCATGCCCCCCAAATCTCCCCTCAATTTCTCCACTTTTCCATTGTTCGAGCTGCCCTTGTGCAGCTCCACAGAATAAATGGAGGTCCCCCCCTCCCTGTGCTCTTGCAGAGGACCCTCCAAATCTCTAACCGGAGAGGAGGCTTACTCCTCTCCTTGGCCTATGGGCGTAGGAGACTCCTCATCCCCTTGTCTGGAGGTGATTTCGGGCACCTCCCTATTCCCAGCGGCAGTCCCTCCTTTTCTTTCTAAGGGGACTGCCAAGAAAGCCAGCAGGCAGCCCATTGCCGACCGCTCCCAATTGAAGCGGCTCGGTAGGGCAAACCCCCTTAGGGGGGAGAGGGAAGCCAGGCCCCATCGGTCGTTTCCCTTAAAAGACCTGCTTGGTGAGAATATTGAACCTTGCCGGTCTCAAGGCATGTGTCTCCCCAAACTCGACTTATGACAGCACTGCCAATGGGACCTGTTATGTCCTGGAGGCGATGGCCAACTGGATGCCCCCCATAAGATAGACATGGTCTTTGAGGCAACCCAGCCTCAGAGGGTAGGGCCGTCCATGGGAGCGAATCCGTACTTAGTGCCAAGTACCGAACCTGAGTCCGCCCCTATGCAAAGTCCTACTCACACGGTTAGGGTTTCCAAGGCAGTACAAGGAGGGGAGGGATCTCCTCCGACTGGTGCCTCTGTGACTGCCAGGACTTTGTTGAGGCCAGTCCATCTGTCCTGGGGGCTCCTGCCAATGGAGGGGAGAAGTGGGTTCATTTCCTGCTCTCCATCTGCGGGAGCTGCAGCCACTTCGTTAAGCGACCAAGCTAAGATTGGCACATCTGGCCCCTCTGGGTGCAGAGCCCCTGACTAAAACCAAAAGTGCTAGTGTGCAAAGTGGAGCCTCGATTACATCGGGGCCCCTCATTCAGAGATTACCTAGCATTTTTGAGCCTGCTGGCTACAAATGCTCCCTTGTTATTCACTCCACTGATGGCACCATGTTGGTTATGAGCAACATGATCCATCAGAGGAGAGCTTTATCTAGTGCGATTGGTAGAGAGCCGAAGGTGACTCGTTTCTCGTATGGGAGACTTTTGGTGAATTCGTCGAATTGCTCTGAGGTGGCCATGATTAGTGCCCTTCGGACACTTGATGGCACTTCTCTGAGTGTGATGCTACACTCTACCATGAACTTTGTGAAAGGAGTAATTTATACAAGGAAACTCATACACTACTCCATAGAGGACATCACCTTAGAACTGGCTGACCATGGGGCGGTCAAGATCAAACGTGAACTGGCTGACCATGGGGCGGTCAAGATCAAACGTGTGATTAGAAAACATGGAATGGCCTTGAGACCCACCCATACACTCTGCTACAAGTTCAACTGTGACAAATTCCATGAATCGGGACGTGTCGGTGGGTATTGATACTGCGTGAAGGTATTTGTGCCACTGCCACAGTGGTACTTTTACTGTCACTGCTTCAGCCATATGAATCGATCATGTAGACGTGCAAAGTCGGGGTCACCCGAAGTCTGTGTAAATTGCTCCAAGGCTGCACAAATCGTGTGTGGTCATGTATGTCAATTGCGGTGAAAGGCCTCCTGCTTCTTAGAATCAATGTGGTGCATATCTCCTTGAGAAAGAAATCCTGGCCGCTCAGGCCTACGATAGTATCTCATTCCATGAGGCTAAGAACTTGGTCCTGTCTCGCCCAGCTCTGCCTGGAACATCTTACGCCTCAATGCTTTGAAAAACACCCTCTGCTCCTGGCCCATCCAGGCCAACGAGCATGGTTGTTTCCGTGCCCATTTTGAGCCCTTCTATCAGTTCTACTCAACCCGGGTGCTCCCATGGTAAATCTGGCAGCACAAAAGGTTCACAGCAAGCCCTGGCTAAAACCAGGGCTCTTTCCCCTTCCCCCAGCATCACCGCTTCCCGTAAGGCGAAACGCCTTTGCGCCTCCACCGAGTCGTTGACTCACAGGAGGTAACACCCCTGAAGTTGGTCACCAGGCCATCTTTTGGGGTTCCTAAAGCTGCCCCCCCGAAAGGCGGACAGCAACAAAGGAGCTTCGTCTCCAAAGCTGCAATGCCCACCTAAGGTTTTGAGGCAGAGGGAAGAAAAGACTTGCATGGCGAGCCCAACCTCCCCCAATAAGTGGTCGAAGGCAACAGTGCCTTCAGCACCCGGGGTTCTGCCTTTGAGAAGCGTACGGCTATTCCTGTGAGGGTCTTTATTCAAAGATGGCCCCCCGCGTCTACTCCGAGCTAGGCCTGGAGGGGATATTCTTTCAATGGAATTGCTGCTGACTCCAGGCCAACTGGGAGGAGCTTCGGAGGCTCATCTTGTCCCGTTGCCTGTTAGCTATTTTTCTGCAGGAAACCTTGCTAGGCGCATACCCCCTGCGCACCCTCTTGGGGTATAAGGGTTTTGCAACCCCACCACCTTGAGATGTGGGCCGGGCTGGGGGATGCGCACAGTTTACACCCGGCATGATGTGTCCATTCTTCTTTTCACTTTAGATACCTCCTTTCAGGCAGTGCCTGTGCAGCTTCACCTGGATACGAGGTATACTGGTATTTCTGCATACATTCCACTGTCAGCTGACTTCAATGCGGAGGACTTCTGCCGTGTTGTGGCACGGTTGCTGAGGCCCTTTCTCTTGCTTGGAGATCTGAATGGCAGACATCCTTTCTGGGAACACTACTCAATAAATTCCAGGAGACAGTCCTTGCCGATCTGATCAAAGAGCTTGAGATAGCTGTCCTAAATGTGGATGAGTTTACACATCACAGCTGAGAACCGCTTCATTTACTTGGCTTGATCTATCTCTGTGCTCTCCGGATGCACAGCCTGATTTTGATTGGGGGGTGGTCGATGACCTCCATGGTAGTGATCACTTCCCCATTCAAATATAATTTTCTGGGTGGCTGCTGCCTGAGAGCCCACCTCTGTGTTGCTTGGCGTGGCCGGAGTGGCCTGCATTTAAGGAAATGACTGAATTCTTTGTCTAAGTCAAGGAGTTTAGGTCTGTAGATGAGGCTGTTGAGTTCTCCAGTAACCTCATCAGCGCGGGCCTGACTACTATTCACAGAATGTCGGTAAGTTTTTGCAGGACCCCCCCCCCCCTCCTGTTCTCACAGAGAATGGGGTCTCATTCTCAGACCCTGCATCCGTGGTGGAATCCTTCATGACCGCTTTATCTAGCCGGGATGCTGCTCCGCCCGCATTCAATGTGTGTCGTCATGTCACGGAAGGCTTTGACTGTACTTTTCCCCCAGAGGCGGAGAACCTTCCAATGACAGGTTTATTCTAAGTGAGCTGCGTTCCGCTCTTGCTTCGTGCGCGGACACCGCCCATGGTCCGGATGATGTCCCGTATGCCATGCTTCAACACGGGTGTACGAGGCATGACCTTTCTGTTAGATTTGTTCAACAGGATCTGGGTTGAGGATCTCATCCCAGATTCCTGGCGAATCACTACTGTGCTCGCCTTTTGCATACCGGGGAGAGATCACTCTACTGATTTCTGCCCAATCTCTCTAACCTCTTGCATGTGCATTCCTTCTTAGACAGCACTATGCCACAGTATTTCACAATCTGGCGAAGGCCTATGATGCCACATGGAGATTCTCCACATGATGGAGGTGAGTGGATGCCTCCCAATCTTTATATCTGAGTTTTTGCCAGATCTTCGATTCTGCCTACATGTGGGGGGAGCCCCCTCCAGCCCAATTGAGCAGGGAAGTGTCCTCAGTGTCACTCTTTGACCTGAGCATCAATGGCATCACCTTGGTGCTGCCGGAAGATGTTCTTGCTACACTACATGGACAACCTTTCGATCTCTTTTGTTGTGGCCCAGATGCCAACTCTGGAGCATTGACTCCAACAGGCATTGAATTGCGTCTGTCGCTATGCTGAAGCGCACAGGTTTCGGTTTTCTTTGGCCAAGACTAAGGTGGTCCACCTTTGCCACCATCCATGGCTCCACCCCAACTCAGATTTGTTTCTTAATGGGGTGAGGCTGGAATTGGTTGAATCGCACTGTTTCCTTATATTTAACCGACTCCTCACCTGGGAGGCTCATATTCGCAGCCTTGGGGTCTCGTGCACCTGCTCCATGGATATTCTTCGTTCTGTGACATTCAACGCTTTTGGTGCTGATAGGGCTACTGCCTTACCTTTTTATCGATCCTTTGTTTGTTCCAAGCTTGACTACGGATGTGAGTTTTATGCATCTGCAGCCGAATATTGATTGCGGAAGGTGGACTCGATCCACCACACAGGCCTTCACTTGGTGACTGGTGCCTTCCACACTTCACCTATTGAGACCCTGCTTGTTGATGCATGCGATTATTCATGCGCTGTGCACATTGAATTTTTTGCTTATACACACAAGTGCAGTGTCTTCCTTTGTCGCCAACGTCTCTCAAAGCATCTGAAGCTGATCTTGACGGTGCCTATGCCGCCGAGAGTCGCAAGTCATACCCTAAGCCCTTTGGGTTTAGGGCTAGGAAACTCCTTTGAGATCTAGATATAACTCTTGGGCTGGTGGTGCCCCTGGTTCTATCCAGAATGTCACCCTGGAGGGTACCACATTTGGCTATTTGTCACCATGCCTCTGCTTGTACACCACCGAGACTATTGCGTTTGACCTTTTTGGAGCACACGTTGTATCATGTTGGAATCATGCCAGTGTATCTGGATGTCTCAAGTCCCAAGGACCTCCCCCTTAATGTGCAGAAGGCTTCAGGTTGCTGTCGTCTTTGAATTGGTTACACGCAGTATGCACTGGCATTTGATGGAGTGCTCGCCTACACCTATCTGTAAAGACTGGGTTGTTTGCCAGACTGTTCAGCACATTCTTGTCCCAGTCTGGGCGATGTTCGTGCATGTTACCTGTCCTGTTACCGGTACAAGTGGGGTTGCTACTGCTTATCCCTTGTACTCAGGATGGGTTTGTGCACATTGACTTGTGGACTTAATGACCTTTTGGAGGAGGCTGGCCTTCGCCCCTTTATTTAAGTAGTTTTCTTCTTTTTTTAAAGTTTAGGTCGCACATTCCTCCGCTGGGGGCCGGTGGATTATGCTTCTTGCCTTTTTCCTTTTTTTATTGTTTTTTTTTTGCTTTGCATATTGTTTTAAAATAGCCTAGTCCTAGGCTCTCATGATTAAGGCGACTTATGCCGAAGTAGGCAGTCGGCAGATGGGCTCCTAAAATTTAAAATCCATTAGATAAGAATGCCTACATGCTATATTCAAATTGAATTTTTAGCCATAATTTTAAAAAGGTTTTTTTATTCTTAAAACTTGAACATATATAAAGGTTTTTCAAAAGTTATTTATGTAATGTTCCTGAGCATGTGTGGATTTATTCAATCTAAATCGGGTTAAAGCATATCTTTGGGATGTGTTTGGCATTGATGAAAAGTATTTGTCAGAAAGTAGTCATTAAAAAAATCCTTATATGAACCTTTGAAAAATATGCTTTTGAAGGGAGAAAACTTTGTTTTAACTCAACCTGATTGTAGAGATGGGACAATTAATCAGAATCTGGAATCCTAAGAATCATTAATTTGGGTGGGCATCTGAATCACTAAAAATAACCTCAGTTTTCTGATTCCAAAAATGATTCCTTCAAAATTTCAGCACAGACTCTTTCAACAGTTTTTTAAAGTTTTTAATTTTCTTTCCTACTGCCAAATTGCTGAATCAAAATTTTAAACATTGTTTACTTCCTGTTAGTGTTAATCAAGTTATATATCTACTCATCTGTCCTATTATTCAATGAAATTATAACATTAATAAGTTATTTACTAATAGATTTTGATTAGTCAACAAGAATGCATCACTATTTAATATCAATTAATATTGAAGATCTGACTGTATAAGAAAGCACCTTATGTTTAATTGTTTATATGCATCAAATGAAGGCCTGCTCAGGGCTCAGGCGTCATTTAGAACAGCTGATACAATTCTAAGATGTTAGAGCTTTGTTTAGCAGCTCTGCCAAAGTTGGCACGTTCAAACAAATCTGGTACCTATTTGCCGTAAAGAAACTTCTGATACCATGACTCCTACAAATCTGGTACCTTTTTGCCACAAAGAAACACTTTTTGATACCATTTTACTTTTATTTTATGTTTTAATTAGATTTGGTATGATTTTACCAGTTTTGTTACATTTTCAGAGTAAGTTTTGGTATTATTGCTAAAATTCTTTCGGCAGCGGGCAGCACTGTTGTTCAGTTAACTACCAGCCACCGTAGATGTAAGTTATGCTGCCTGCTCTTCCTACTCCCAGCCTATGTTAAATGTTGAATAACAATATCATAATAGCTGAATATTAATAGTAATTAATACATTAGTTGTTATTAGTTGACATTATCAAATTAGTCTGATTTGAATTATGATTTCCACATAAACTGCATTATTCACTGTTAAAGATCTAAATTCGCTTGCTTGTGACTACTGACGATACCAAACTTCCAGCATAAGGCACTGCTATATCAGAAGATTAGTTGTTAGCAGATACTATATAAACTTAGGCACAGTGTTCATCTTACATTTATTTGTTTACTATATTCTATTTAGTTTATGTAACAACTAACTTTATTTAATTACACAAGCCTGCGCTTACAAAAACTTTTATGTTCCTCAGCATTTCTTTATGATTTCTTAATTAATCAAACCTCCTGAGCTCAAAAATGAATGTATTTTTGTTCAATCAGGTCAGATTTTCTCAGTACAGCATACACCATTTTCATTGAGATTACCTCATTATTCCTGAAAAAAAAATTTCAAAACCTTTCTCTATCTAATAATGCATTATTATTGTTATATCATAGAAACAGGAATAAACGTATGCTAACTATAATCCTTTTAATAAAACAAAAAATTAAAGAATGCAACATAATAAAGAAAATAATTCTAATTTCCAAGAAAAGATGCCCTTGATGATTTTCGTTTGTGCCTCTCATCTGATGCATCATGCTTCAAACAACAATAGTAGTCCGCAAGCATGTTTATGTCCCATTTACCTTGGTACCTGGATTCCATTGTTTTTATGTCCCTGTTCTTCACTGTAATCTCTGCAGTTGTTGAGAAAATAATCCAGATGGGGCTGTAAAAAGTGTATCTTTATAGACATTCAAGCTCCCAAATGTTTGAGACTTGTTAGGAACGGATTGACCAGGGCAACATATTATAGGCTTCTTTTATTGCCTAGAAAATTGTTAACTAGAGCTTTGAAAGCTTTCCAGGCAACTTTTTCTATGTCCGTCCTTGATGCCTCAAACTGCTGATCTCTCATCAAGTTCCTGTATGGAGCTTAGTGTCATTGATTTGTGGAAATTTTTAAAGAAATTTAAAAGCTCAACCTTTTTTATTAAGGGTTTTGATATAATTTTTCATTATGCCAAGCTTTATATGCAGTGGAGGAAGCAGTATTTTGGGAGGAGGCACTAAAGGTTCAACTATCACATTGTTTGATCCAATTCTAAATGTTTCTCGTGGAGGCCAAACCTTCTTCTCATAGTGTATACTATCTGCACCCCTGTCCCAAAACATAGGAAACAGGAATGCTTCATATAGCGTGTTAGCATCCTAAGTATAAGAGATTACCTGAAAAGAAATTTAGCAGGGTATGTAAATTCAAAGTGTAATATTTTGAAAAACAAATTCAAAGTAATATTTCTTAAAACAATATGAATATGTACTGAAAAATCCTGTATGCCGATGCATTAAATCATTTTATTGGAACTAATTGGATATATGTACATCTTATTTTGAGTTTATTGAGTTATATTGTATACCTTCTCAATTAGGATAGTTTCCCCATTAACCCCAAAGGATGTTTAACCTATAGGGATACACATCAACAAAAAGATATAACTCAAAAATTAATTATGATTTCCAGATTTTCATTCTCATAAAATGTAAGTTGACCAAAAGGTATATTCAAGTAAACAATTAAAAATGAAAATGTCAATATCAAAGAGCTTAGAAATGCCAAGTGTAAAATGATCTGACCTTTAAGTTACCACATATCCTCCAATTGGGGGTAGAGTAATTTATTGCATCCAACATTTTTTTCATATTTTCATAACTTTCAGTAAGTTGGATTGAATGGCCTATAGGAACAGAAGCTATCTTGTTACCAATATTCAGTAACACAGCTTTTAAACTTGTACTAGAGGAATCTATGAAAAGTTTCCATTCTAATGGGTTGTAGGGAATTCCAAGGGCCTCAACAAGTCCTTTAATATTGGGATTGGAGCCCCCGTAAGGGGCGCGGCGATTTGCCCTCCTGGCCGCCGTGCTGATGGGACTCAGAACCCCGTCCGACCCCAGCTTAGCCTCTTCTCCTTCCTTCAAAACACTTGTTTTCTCGCTTTTCATACAACCTCTCCCACAACTTTCAATGGTCAGCCTCTAATTTCACAGGGTAGATTCTGACCTTCTTCTCAAGCCAACCGTCCCAGGTCGGGGCTGAGGGAGGAGGGGACAATGTTTCCTAACCCCTGAGCTCTGGTTTGGGATGAGGGTTTTTTAAAAACTTGCTTCATCCCCACCCATACATTCCTCACATCCCTTTTCCTCTCCTCTTCACATTCTATCTATTTTTACGCTGTGTTCAAGGTGGAGCCGCCATGCTGATGGACTGCCAGGCCACCAGGCGGGAGGGGTGGTCCGAAATGGTGGTACCTGGCTCTGCCAGGCCTGTAAGCACCTCTTGCAGTGCGGGCAACTGCAAGAGGTGATGAGCTATTGCGTCCCGTAGCACAAATAGGGTCACCATGCCCAATGATAAAAAAAAAAAAAACCAACCCCCAACTTCCCCAAGAACATCAACGGAGCCACCCTCGGGCAGCTCCACCGAGAAAATGGAGGTCCCCCCTCCTTGTGCTTGCGCAGGGGACCCTTCATACTTCTTTAACCGGAGAGGAGGCTTACTCCTCTCCTACACCTACGGGTGTAGGGGATTCCCCATCACCCCCTTCTCTGGAGGTGCTTTTGGGCACCTCCCTATCTCCAGCGGCAGTCCCTCCTTTGCTTTCTAAGGGGACTGCCAAGAAAGCCAGCAGGCAGCCCATTCCCGACCGCCCCTCGTGTAAGCGGCTCGGGAGGGCAAACCCCCTTAGGGGGGAGATGGAAGCCAGGCCCCTTTGGTCGCTTCCCTCAAAAGACTGCTGGCAAGAATATTAAACCTTGCCGGGGTCAAGGCCTGTTCCTCCCCACTAAAGACTGGTGACAAGGGGACCTGCGATGTCCTAGGAGGGGATGGCCAACTGGAGGCCCCTCCTGTGATAGACATGGTCCTTGAGGAAAACCAGCCTCAGACGGTAAGGCCTTCCATGGGGGAGAATCCAGGCTCGGCGCCAAGCACCAAACCCAAATCCGCCCCTATGCAAGGTCCTCCTCAACAGCTGGGGATTCTCAGGCAGTACAAGGAGGGGAGGGATCTCCTCCGGATGATGCCCCTGCGACCACCAGGACCTTCTCCATTTCAGAGAAGGACCTGGCTGAGGCCAGTCCATCTGGCGGGTTCATTCCCCGCCCTCCTCCCTAAAAAAGAAAAAGACCAAGAAGACTTGGGGCTCCTCTCCATCCGCGGGGGCTGCGGGGACGGATGGTCTGCTGCCACTATGGCAAGTGACCAAGCCAAGATCGGCACATCCGGCCCCTCTGCCCCTCCCGGTTGCGGAGCTTCTGACCAAGACCAAAAATGCACAGGGCGGAGCCTCGATGACATCGGGGCCCCTCATTCAGATGTTACCTGGCATTTTTGAGCCCGCTGGCTTCAAACGCTTCCTCTTTATTCGCTCCACTGATGGCACCATGTTGTCCAAGGGCAACATGATCCATCAGAGGAGAGGATTAGCTAGTGCAATTGGTTGAGAGCCGAAGGTGACCCGTTTCTCGGATGGGAGCCTTCTGGCGAATCCCAGCAAGGCAGCCAAGATAAGTGCTCTTCGGACACTTCATGGCACCCCGGTGAGTGTGACGCTGCACTCTACCATGAACTTTGTGAATGGACTAGTTTATGTGAGGGAACTCGTTGACTACTCCATTGAGGACATCACCCTAGAGCTGGCTGACCATGGGGTGGTCAAGGTCGAATGTGTGAAGAGAAAACAGGGAGGGGCGTTGAGACCCACCCCTACACTCTTCGTCACGTTCGACTGTGACAAGCTCCCTGAGTCGGTGCATGCCGGTTGGTACCGCTACCGCGTGAAGGCATTCGTGCCACTGCCGCGGCGGTGGTATTACTGTCACCGCTTCGGCCATACGAATCGCTCATGTAGACGTGCAAAGTTGAGGTCGCCCGAAGTCTGTGTAAATTGCTCCAAGGTCGCACGCGATAAGTCTAAATCGTGTGTGGCCAAGTGTCTCAATTGCGGAGACCCGCACCCTGCTTATTCGAAGCAATGTGGTGAATATCTCCTTGAGAAAGAAATCCTGGCCGTTCAGGCCCAGGGTCGACTCTCATTCCGCAAGCCTAAGGACTTGGTCCTGGCGCGCCTCGCTCTGCCTGGGACGTCATATGCCTCAATAGTTAGAAGAGCACCCTCTGCTCCTGGCCCATCCAGGCCAACGAGCACGGTTGTTTCCGCGCACATTCGGAGCCCTTCTGCGGGCTCTACCCAACCCGGGCACTCCCCTAGTAAAGCTGGTGGCAAAAAGGGTTCATACCCAGCCCCGGCTAAAACCAGGGCTCCCCCCTCTTCCCCCAGCGTGACCGTTTCCCGTAAGGCGAAACGGCCATGCGCCTACACAGAGTCGTTAGACTCACAGGAGGCAACACCCCTGAAGATGGTCGCTAGGCCATCTTCCGGGGTTCCTAAAGCTGTTCCCCGAAAGGAGGACAGCAACAAAGGAGCTTCGGCTCCTTTGGCCACGCCCCGAGGTGGAGCGAGTGGCTCGGAGACGGTGGTTCCTCGAAAAGAGGGCCCTCCGCCTCCGAAGCCGCAACGCCCGCCTAAGGTTTCAAGGCGGTGGGAGGAAAAGACTCGCATGACGAGCACAACCTCCCCCAATAAGTCCTCAAAGGTGACAGCGCCTTCAGTGCTTTGTCCGGCTAACAGCGCCTTCAGTGCTTTGTCCAGCCAACAGCGCCCGGGGTTCTGCCCCCAGGAAGCGTACGGCCATTCCCGTGAGGGTCTTCAGTTCGAGGAGGGCCCCCGAGTCTCCTCCGAGCTAGGCCTGGAGGGCATATTCCTTCAATGGAATTGCCGTGGACTCCGGGCCAACTGGGAGGAGCTGCGGAGGCTCGTCCCGTTCCCTGTTAGCTATCTTTTTGCAGGAGACCATGCTAGGCACGGGCCCCCTGCCCGCACTCCCTGGGTATAAGGGTATTGCGACCCCACCACCGCGGGATGGCCGGGCTGGGGAATGTGCGGCTTACACCCGGCATGATATCTCCGTTCTTCCTTTCTCTTTAGATACCTCCTTTCAGGCAGTGGCTGGGCAGTGCACCTGGATAGGAGGTATACTATCATTTCTGCGTACATTCCACCGTCAGTGACTTCGACGCGGGGGACTTCCGCCGCGTCGTGGCACGGTTGCCGAGGCCCTATCTCTTGCTTGGAGATCTGAACGGCAGGCATCCTCTCTGGGGAGATTCCTCCATAAATCCCAGGGGACAAGTCCTTGCCGATCTGATTGAAGAGCTTGAGATGGGTATCCTAAACGTGGATGAGTTTACGCATCACTGTCCGAGAACCGCTTCATTTTCTTGCATTGACCTATCTTTGTGCTCTTCGGATGCACAGCCTGATTTTGATTGGGGGGTGGTCGATGACCTCCATGGTAGTGATCACTTTCCCATTCAAATATGATTTTCAGGGCAACTGCCGCCTGAGAGACCACCTCGATGGTGCTTGGCGCGGGCGTGGTGGCCTGCATTTCAGGAAATGACTGAATTCTCTATCTCAGTCGAGGAGTTTTGGTCGGTAGATGAGGCCGTTGAGTTCTTCTCCGGCAACCTCATCGCCGTGGGCCTGACTACTATTCCTAGGACGTCTGGCCGTTTTGCACGCCGAGTCGGCCGAGTGTGAGACGGCCCTGAAACAGAAGCGTTATGCCTACATGTGCTATAAGTGCCGCCCGAATGATTTCACTGTCGCTGAATTTCGTCGGGCTAGGGCTAGCTTTGGTATATTTCAAAGCATGCTCTTCTTGGCAGGCATACGTGTCTTCACTTAAGGGGAAGACCCCTCTATCAGAGGTGTGGAAGCGATTCAAAAGGATTTGCGGTAAGTTTTGGCAGGACCCCTACCTCCCGTTCTCACAGAGAATGGGGCGCATTCTCAGACCCTGCATCCGTGGTGGAATCCTTCGTGACCGCTTTATCTAACCGGGATGCTGCTCCGCCAGCATTCAATGTGCGTCGTCATGTCGCGGAAGGCGCCGACTGAACTTTAACTCCAGAGGCGGAGAACCCTTCAACGACAATTTTACTGTGAGTGAGTTGCGTTCCGTTCTCGCTTCGTGCGCGGACACCTCCCATGGTCCGGATGATGTCCCGTACGCCATGCTTCGACACCTGGGTGAGCGAGGCATGGCCTTTCTGTTAGATTTGTTCAACAGGATTTGGGTGGAGGGTCTTCTCCCAGATTCCTCGCTAATCGCTACTGTGCTCGCCTTTCTTTGGCCAAGACTAAGGTGGTGCACTTCTGCCGCCATCCACGGCTTCACTCCGACCCAGATTTGTTTGTTAATGGGGTGCGCCTGGATGTGGTTTATTCGCACCGTTTCCTTGGTCTTGTATTCGACCGATGCATCACCTGGGAGGCTCATATTCGCAGCCTTAGGGTCTCTTGTACCCGCGCCATGGACATTCTCCGTTCCGTGACGTTCAGCGCTTGGGGCGCTGATAGGGCTACCGCCTTACTTTTTTATCGATCCTTTGTTCGCTCGAAGCTCGACTACGGATGCGAGTTTTATGCATCCGCAGCCGAGCGTTTATTGCGGAAGGTGGATTCAATCCACCACAACGGCCTTCGCCTTGCGACCGGTGCCTTCCGCACTTCCCCCATTGAGAGCCTGTTGGTCGATGCTGGGGAGATGCCACTCGCTCTGCGCCGCGTGCAGTGCATCACTCGCCTGTACGCGCGAGCCCGGCGCCTCCCTCAGTCGCCAACAGCTCTCACTGCATCCGCAGCTGATCTCGATGGTGCCTATGCCGCCGAGAGACGCCAGTCATACCCTAAGCCCTTTGGGTTTAGGGCCAGGAAACTCCTTCGAGAGGTAGATATAGCTCTCGGGCCGGTGGCGCCCCTGGTTCTGCCCAGGACGCCACCCTGGAGGGTACCACATTTGGCTATTTGTGGCCACGCCTCTGCTCCCAAAGCTTGTATTGCGCCGGGAGTATTGCGTTCGACCTTTTTGGAGCACACATCGTGTCACGCTGGTACCGTGCCAGTGTATACGGATGGCTCCAAGTCCCAAGAGGGGGTCGGCTTCCACGCCGTATCTCCTCTGTTTGAATTCAGCGGGGCTCTACCAGGCGCTGCGTCTGTCTTCACGGCCGAGCTGGTGGCAATACACCACTCGGTACGGGAGATTACGCGACGTGCCCGGTTCGGAGACCGGATTGTGATCTATAGCGACTCACAAAGCGCCCTGAGTGCTCTCGGGGCATTGGAATCTCCGCATCCCCTGGTTCGCGATATCCGTGACACCATGGTTTTGGCGAGCCGGGTGGATGTTGAGATTATCTTCTGCTGGGTTCCTGGACATGTAGTAACTGCGGGGAATGAGGGCGCCAAAGAGTCCGCGAGGACTCTGCGACCGGACCAGCGTTTCGCTCTTCCTCACACCGACTACATGGCATGAATACGGGCAGCTCTTCGGACTGCTTGGCAAAGAAGTTGGGAGACGGTCGAAGGGAACTTAAAGTTGCGTGCCCTGTCGCCGCGACTGTTCCCATGGACCTATCCCCCAATGCCGCAGCGGCTTCAGGTTGCTTTCTGTCGTCTCCGAATCGGACACACTCGTGTGACGCATCGCTATTTGATGGAACGCTCGCCAGCACCCTATTGCAACGACTGCGTCGTCCCCCAGACTGTTCGGCACATTCTTGTCGAATTTCCCAGTCTGGGTGATCTTCGCGCATGATACCTGTCCCGGTACCGGTATGGGCGGGGTCGCTACCGCCTGTCCCTTGTACTCGGGACAGATTCGGGCACATTGACTTGTGGACTTGTTTACTTCTTGGGGGAGACCGGGATTCTCCCCTTTATTTAAGGTTTTTTTTTTGTTATTGTTTTGTTTGTAGGTTGCACTCTCCTGCACCGGGGTGAGGGGGCCCTGCCCTCGCTGCCGGAGATTGCTTCCTGATTGTTAAGTTTTTCCAATTTATATCATTGTTAAGTTTTCATATTTTTACTTTAAAGTAGCCTAGTTCTAGGCTGTCGTGTTTTTCGGCGACTTATGCCCAAGTGGGTAGTTGCCAGATCGGCTCTATAAAATAAAAAAAAAAAAATTGCTTAATAAAACAAGATTATTTTCTTACATTCTCTTTTATTATGCTTTATCATTTTCTTTTGCATTATTTTTTATTTATAAAGTACATTTTTCCTTTTTAAAAACTTGCACTAAAAAAAAATATTGTGTTTTTGGGGGTGTTGGAACTGATTAATGTCCTTTCCATTTATTTTAATGGGGGAAACTGCTTTGATATCCAAGCAAATTAAGTTACGAGCTCCGTCATAGAACGAATTAAACTCATAGATCAATGTATCTCTGTGTATTCTCAAATTGAATAATCCATTGGGGTTATAGTTGAGGTTTTGAAGTAAGTAGCTTGTCAAAATTGGCAATGAATTTTGGGTCTTTTCATTCACAACTACCTTAATTTTATTTAAAATTAAAATCATTTTAAGTATATAGACTAACACAAACAATTATGTGATTTTAAAAGTTGCAGAAAAAAGTTTGTCATGGCAGCCCAGAAATAAATGCTGAATATGAATTGAGGTGAAATATTAAAATTCTGGCAGGAAAATGACAATAATGGGCTGCAAGCCTGTAGCAGAGGATATTTGTGTAGCAAAAAAAAGAGGCTCAAAAGCATGGTTATCCAATTGTGAAAAAATAATAGATATTTTCAAATTTTAACCATAGTAAAACAGGGTATTGGTGTAAATTTTGTCTTAATAGGTAACAGATTGATTACCCTAGATATAGTTTGTTAAAGAATGATAATGTTTTGGGGCCAACTGATATCAGCATATTCTGTGACCTCTTCATTAGGAAGTTATAGTAATTTGAAATTTTATGCAATATTAGTCTCGTCTCATTGAGACAAATAATAAGTGAAATTAATAGGCGTTTCCATTATATTGTCTAACTCCTATATATATATTTTTCAAAATTTACCTTTAGTCAACTTTCATCCTGTCATCCAACTTTCAATACATGGTTGTATATTTTTTCAAAATTTTAAATATTGAACATCTGAATTCTCTGAAGTAAAAGAATGACTTATTAATGTAATATTAATATATACTGCCTCTAGAAATGGATGCAGCATAGGAGAAACTAAAATAACATATCCTAATTCTCCTATTGTGCCACACTTTTTGGCCAATTTTATTTGTATTAAATATATTTTATTTTAAAGAATTCACAGGTCCTTTAATAATTTTTTAAAATAATTGTCTAAATTAGACATTTCCCAAAGAACACCTTTCACACAAAAGCAAAAAAATGGAATGGTAAAAATACAGTACTAAGGCAAAGTGATGAAAAAATAGTGGCTTCCACATCTAAACCATCTATATTATAATCATTCACTATTTATTTTAAGTACCTCATCTATTTTAACATTTGGGGATGTTACCTCTGTTAGAATTTTTAACTAATTACTCCAATGATGACTTTTGGAAATAATTAATTTTCATATAAATACAGCATGTAATGTAGATAATCCTCTGCTCTTTCATTAAAGCAAAAAAAAAAGAAGCATTGAATAATTTTGATCTTCACAAGATAAGTGAATATTGATCTTTTATATATGATTTTTTACAATTTCAGATTGTTGAAGCTTATTTGGAAAGATTGATAAAGTTGACAATTTTTTCCAGAAATATAGAGGAAAAGTGAGAGCACCAAAGGATGGGGTTTATGTTAATGAAAACTTGGCACTTGCCTTACGTCAGGTTTTACAGCAGCAATCAACCCTGAAAGAAGCAGCACAGATTTATGATGTTGATCAAACAACAATGTGCCGGAAGTTGAGGTATGTAAAAGAATAATGCCAAAAGCTTTGTATTTGGAATCCATGGATTGATTTCCTCAGGATGAAAACTGCAGGGGCTGCATTTTCAGGCTTCCTTCTTTATTTGTTGTTATATACATTAAACACACCAACCTCGTAAGGGGCGCGGCGATTTGCCATCCTGTCCGCCATGCTGATGGGACTCAGCACCCCGTCCGACCCCAGGTTAGCCTCTTCTCCGTCAAAACTCTTGTATTTCCTCGCTTTTCATGCAACCTCTACCACAACTTTCTCTGATCAGCCTCTAATTTCACAGGGTAGATGCTCACCTTCTCAGCCAACCGTCCTGGATCGGGGCTGAGAGGGGAGGGGACAACGTTCCCTAACCCCTGAGCTCCGGATCGAGATGCGGTTTTTAACAACCTGCTTCATCCCAACCCATACCTTCCTCACATCCCTGTTCCTTCTCACTTCACCATCTATCCTTGATTTTATGCCGTGCCCAAGGTGGATCCACCATGTTGAAGGGCTGCCAGGTCACCAGGCGAGAGGCGTGGCCTTAAATGGCGGCACCTGGCTCTGCCAGGCCCGTAAGCACCCCTTGCAGAGCGGGCTACTGCGAGGGGTGATGTGCTATTGCACATCAACCCCCCCACCTTTAATTTCCCCTGTACCATTGACAGAGCCACCCTTGGGCAGCTCCACCGATAAAATGGAGGTATCCCCCCCCCATGTGCTTGCGTAGGGGACCCTCCATATTAATCTAACTGGAGAGGAGGCTTACTTCTCTCCTTCGCCTACGGGTGTAGGGGACTCCCCCTCACGCCCTTCTCTGGAGGTGCTTTCGGGTACCTCCCTATTTCCAGCAGCAATCTCTCCTTTTCTTTCTAAGGGGACTGTCAAGAAAGCCAGCTGGCAGCCCATTGCTGACCGCCCCTCATGTAAGCGGCTCAGTAGGGCAAACCCCCTTAGAGGAAGAGAGGGAAGCCAAGCCCCTTTGGTCACTGCCCTCAAAAGACCTGCTGGCAAGAATTTTAAACATGCCAGGGTCAATGCCTGTGCCTTCCCAAACAAGACTAGTGACGCTGCCAAGGGCACCTGCGATGTCCTGGAAGGGGATGGCCAACTGGAAGCCCCTCCTGTGGTAGACAAGGTCTTTGAGAAAACCTAGCCTCAGATGGTAGAGCCTTCCATAGGGGGGGAATCCGGGCTCGGCGCCAAGCACCTAACCCGAATCCAAGTTCCTCCTCAAACGACTGGGGCCTCCGATGCAGTATAAGGAGGGAAGGGATCTCCTCTGACCGGTGCCCCTGCGACCACCAGAACCTTCTCAATTTCGGAGAAGGACCTGGCTGAGGCCGGTCCATCTGGCCTAGGGGCTTCTACCGGCGGAGGTGAGAAGGGGGTTCATTCCCCGCTCTCCTCTCCTAAAAAGAAGAAAAAGACTCGGGGTTCCTCTCCACCTGTGGGTGCTGCGGGGACGGATGGGTCTGCTGCTGGTAGGCGACCAAGCCAAGGTCGGCACATCCGGCCCCTCTGCATCCCCAGGTGCGGAGCCCCTGACTATGACAAAGACCAAAAGTGCACAGGGCAGAGCCTCAATAACATCGGGGCCCCTCATTCAGAGGTTACCTCCCCGTAAGGGGCGCGGCGATTTGCCATCCTGGCCGCCGTGCTGACGGGATCCAGCACTCCGTCCGGCCCCAGCTTAGCCTCTCTTCCTTCCTTCAGATAGCCCGATTTCTCCCCTACCTCGTCGCCTTTTCATACAACCTCTCCCACAACTTTCTCTGGTCAGCCTCTAATTTCACAGGGTAGAATGCTGACCTTCTTCTCAAGCCAACCACCCCGGATCGGGGCTGAGGGGGGAGGGGACATTGTTCCCTAACCCCTCAGCTCCGGTTCGGGATGGGGTTTTTTTAACAACCTGCTTCATCCCCACCCACATCTTCCTCAAATCCCTTTTCCTCTCCTCTTCACAACCTATATTTTTTACGCCGTGTGCAAGGTGGAGCCGCCATGCCGAAGGACTGCCAGGCCACCAGGCGGGAGGGGTGGTCCCGAATGGCGGCGCCTGGCTCTGCCGGGCTTGTAAGCACCTCTCGCAGTGCGGGCAACTGCGAGAGGTGATGAGCTATTGCGTCCCGTAATCAAAAGAGGGTCACCATGCCCATGAATGAAAAAAAACAACAAAAAACCCAACCCCCAACTTCCCCAAGAAAATCGACGGAGCCGCCCTCGGGCAGCTCCACCGAGAAAATGGAGGTCCCCCCTCCTTGTGCTTGCGCAAGGTACCCTCCATAATTCTTTAACCGGAGAGGAGGCTTACTCCTCTCCTACGCCTACGGGTGTAGGGGACTCCCCCTCACCCCCTTCTCTGGAGGTGCTTTCGGGCACCTCCCTATCTCCAGCGGCAGTCCCTCCTTTGCTTTCTAAGGGGACTGCCAAGAAAGCCAGCAGGCAGCCCATTGCCGACCGCCCCTCGTGCAAGCGGCTCGGTAGGGCAAACCCCCTTAGGGGGGAGAGGGAAGCCAGGCCCCTTCGGTCGCTTCCCTCAAAAGACCTGCTGGCAAGAATTTTAAACCTTGCTGGGGTCAAGACCTGTGCCTCCCCACACCACCTGACTAGTGACAATACTGCCAAGGGGACCTGCGATGTCCTGGGAGGGGATGGCCAACTGGAGGCCCCTCCTGTGATAGACATGGTCCTTGAGGAGACCCAGTCTCAGACGGTAGGGCCTTCCATGGGGGGGAATTCGGGCTCGGCGCCAAGCACCGAACCCGAATCCGCCCCTATGCAAGGTCCTCCTCAAATGGCTGAGGGCTCCGAGGCAAAAGGAGGGGAGGGATCTCCTCCGACAGGTGCCCCTACGACAACCAGGACCTTCTCCATTTCGGAGAGGGACCTGGCTGAGGCTGGTCCATCTGGCCTGGGGACTTCTGCCGGCGGAGGTAAAAAGCGGGTTCATTCCCCGCCCTCCTCTCCGAAAAAGAAAAAGACAAAAAAGACTCGGGGCTCCTCTCCATCCGCGGGGGCTGCGGGGACGGATGGGTCTGCTGCCACTTTGGTAGGCGACCAAGCCAAGATCGGCACATCCGCCCCCTCTGCCCCCCCGGTTGCGGAGCCCCTGACAAAGAAGACTACTACCAAGAGTGCACAGGGCGGAGCCTCGATGACATCGGGGCCCCTGATTCAGAGGTTACCTGGCGTTTTCGAGCCCGCTGGCTTCAAACGCTTCCTCGTTATTCGCTCCACTGATGGCACCATGTTGTCCAAGGGCAACATGATCCATCAGCGGAGAGGATTAGCTAGTGCAATTGGTAGAGAGCCGAAGGTAACCCGTTTCTCGGACGGGAGCCTTCTGGCGAATGCGGCGAATCCCGCCGAGGCGGCCAAGATTAGTGCTCTTCGGACACTTCATGGCACCCCGGTGAGTGTGACGCCGCACTCTACCATGAACTTTGTGAAAGGAGTAGTTTATGCGAGGGAACTCGTTGACTACTCCATTGAAGACATCACCTTAGAGCTGGCCGACCATGGGGCAGTCAAGGTCGAATGTGTGATGAGAAAACAGGGAGGGGCCTCGAGACCCACCCCTACACTCTTCGTCACGTTCGACTGTGACAAGCTCCCTGAGTCGGTGCGTGCCGGTTGGTACCGCTACCGCGTGAAGGCATTCGTGCCACTGCCGCGGCGGTGCTATTACTGTCACCGCTTCGGCCATACGAATCGCTCATGTAGACGTGCAAAGTCGGGGTCACCCGAAGTCTGTGTAAATTGCTCCAAGGTCGCACACGATAAGTCCAAATCGTGTGTGGCCAAGTGTGTCAATTGCGGAGAGCCGCACCCTTCTTCTTCGAAGCAATGTGGTGCATATCTCCTTGAGAAAGAAATCCTGGCCGTTCAGGCCCAGGATCGACTCTCATTACGCGAGGCAAAGGACTTGGTCCTGGCGCGCCCGGCTCTGCCTGGGACGTCGTATGCCTCAATAGTTAGGAAGGCACCCTCTGCTCCTGGCCCATCCAGGCCAACGAGCACGGTTGTTTCCGCGCCCATTCGGAGCCCTTTTGCGGGCTCTAACCAACCTGGGCGCTCCCCTGGTAAAGCTGGCGGAAAAAAGGGTTCATACCCTGCCCCGGCTAAAACCAGGGCTCCCCCCTCTTCCCCCAGCGTGATCGTTTCCCGTAAGGCGAAACGGCCACGCGCCTCCACCGAGTCGTTAGACTCACAGGAGGCAACACCCCTGAAGATGGTCGCTAGGCCATCTTCCGGGGTTCCTAAAGCTGTCCCCCGAAAGGAGGACAGCAACAAAGGAGCTTCGGCTCCTTCGCCCACGCCCCGAGGTGGAGCGAGTTGCTCGGAGACGGTGGTTCCTCGAAAAGAGGGCCCCCCGCCTCCTAAGCCGCAACGCCCGCCTAAGGTTTCGAGGCGGAGGGAGGAAAAGACTCGCATGGCGAGCCCAACCTCCCCCAATAAGTCCTCGAAGGCGACAGCGCTTTGTCCGGCCAGCAGCGCCCGGGGTTCTGCCCCCGGGAAGCGTACGGCCATTCCCGTGAGGGTCTTCAATTCGAGGAGGGCCCCCGCGTCTCCTCCGAGCTAGGCCTGGAGGGCATATTCCTTCAATGGAATTGCCGTGGACTCCGGGCCAACTGGGAGGAGCTGCGGAGGCTCGTCTCGTCCCGTTCCCCGTTAGCTATTTTTTTGCAGGAGACCATGCTAGGTTCGTGCCCCCTCCCTGCCCTCCCGGGGTATAAGGGTCTTGCGACCCCACCACCGCGGGATGGCCGGGCTGGGGGGTGCGCAGTTTACACCCGGCATGATGTCTCCGTTCTTCCTTTCTCTTTAGATACCTCCTTTCAGGCAGTGGCTGTGCAGCTGCACCTGGATAGGAGGTATACTATCATTTCTGCGTACATTCCACCGTCAGCTGACTTCGACGCGGGGGACTTCCGCCGCGTCGTGGCACGGTTGCCGAGGCCCTATCTCTTGCTTGGAGATCTGAACGGCAGGCATCCTCTCTGGGGAGATTACTCCATAAATCCCAGGGGACAAGTCCTTGCCGATCTGATCGAAGAGCTTGAGATGGGTGTCCTAAACGTGGATGAGTTTACGCATCACTGTCCGAGAACCGCTTCATTTTCTTGCCTTGACCTATCTTTGTGCTCTTCGGATGCACAGCCTGATTTTGATTGGGGGGTGGTTGATGACCTCCATGGTAGTGATCACTTTCCCATTCAAATATCATTTTCAGGGCAACTGCCGCCTGAGAGACCACCTCGGTGGTGCTTGGCGCGGGCGCGGTGGCCTGCATTTCAGGAAATGACTGAATTCTCTATCTCAGTCGAGGAGTTTAGGTCGGTAGATGAGGCCGTTGAGTTCTTCTCCGGCAACCTCATCGCCGTGGGCCTGACTACTATTCCTAGGACGTCTGGCCGTTTTGCACGCCGACCACTCCCATGGTGGTCGGCCGAGTGTGAGACGGCCCTCAAACAGAAGCGTTATGCCTACATGCGCTATAAGCGCCGCCCGAACGATTTCACTGTTGCTGAATTTCGTCGGGCTAGGGCTAGGTTCCGGTATATTTCGAAGCACGCCCGCCGCTCTTCTTGGCGGGCATACGTGTCTTCACTTAACGGGAAGACCCCTTTAGCTGAGGTGTGGAAGCGAGTCAAAAGGATTCGGGGCAAGTTCTCGCAGGACCCCCCTCCCGTTCTCCAGGAGAATGGGACCGCAATCTCGGACCCCGCGTCCGTGGCGGAATCCTTAGCGACCGCTTTTTCCGCATTCTCTAGCCGTGATGCTGCTCCGCCAGCATTCAATGCACGTCGTGATGTCGCGGAAGGCCGCCGGCTGGACTTTACCTCCAGAGGCGGAGAACCCTTCAACGACAAGTTTACTGTGAGTGAGTTGCGCTCCGCTCTCGCTTCGTGCGCGGACACCGCCCATGGTCCGGACGATGTCCCGTACGCCATGCTTCGACACCTGGGTGAGCGAGGCATGGCCTTTCTGTTAGATTTGTTCAACAGGATCTGGGTGGAAGGTCTTCTCCCAGACTCCTGGCGAATCGCTACTGTGCTCGCCTTTCGCAAGCCGGGGAGAGATCACTCTACTCCGACCGGATTCCGCCCAATCTCTCTAACCTCTTGCGTGTGCAAGTTGATGGAGAAATTGGTAAATGTTAGATTAGCCTATTTCCTGGACAGCGGAGGCCATCTGTCTTCTGCACAGTGCGGCTTCCGTAAGTTCCACTCTACGTCGGATGCTCTGCTCCGACTGGAAAATGCCGTCTGCGAGGCTTTCCTTCGTAGACAGCACTACGCCACGGTGTTTTTTGATCTGGAGAAGGCCTATGATACCGCATGGCGATACGGTATCATGGAGACTCTCCACACGATGGGGGCGAGGGGACGCCTCCCAATGTTTATATCTGAATTTTTGCGAGATCGTCGATTCCGCGTACGGGTGGGGGGAGCCCTCTCCGGCCCAAAGGAGCAGGAAGAGGGTGTCCCGCAGGGAAGTGTCCTCAGTGTCACACTCTTTGCCCTGAGCATCAACGGCATCACCTCGGTGCTGCCGGAAGATGTTCTCGCTACGCTCTACGTGGACGACCTTTCGATCTCTTTTGGCGCGGCCCAGATGCCAACTCTGGAGCGCCGACTCCAACAGGCATTGAACCGCGTCTCTCGCTATGCCGAAGCGCACAGGTTTCGGTTTTCTTTGGCCAAGACTAAGGTGGTGCACTTCTGCCGCCATCCACGGCTTCACCCCGACCCAGATTTGTTTCTTAATGGGGTGCGCCTGGATGTGGTTGAGTCGCACCGTTTCCTTGGTCTTGTATTCGACCGACGCCTCACCTGGGAGGCTCACATTCGCAGCCTTAGGGTCTCTTGTACCCGCGCCATGGACATTCTCCGTTCCGTGACGTTCAGCGCTTGGGGCGCTGATAGGGCTACCGCCTTACTTTTTTATCGATCCTTTGTTCGCTCGAAGCTCGACTACGGATGCGAGTTTTATGCATCCGCAGCCGAGCGTTTATTGCGGAAGGTGGATTCGATCCACCACACCGGCCTTCGCCTTGCGACCGGTGCCTTCCGCACTTCCCCCATTGAGAGCCTGTTGGTCGATGCTGGGGAGATGCCACTCGCTCTGCGCCGCGTGCAGTGCATCACTCGCCTGTACGCGCGAGCCCGGCGCCTCCCTCAGTCGCCAACAGCTCTCACTGCATCCGCAGCTGATCTCGATGGTGCCTATGCCGCCGAGAGACGCCAGTCATACCCTAAGCCCTTTGGGTTTAGGGCCAGGAAACTCCTTCGAGAGGTAGATATAGCTCTCGGGCCGGTGGCGCCCCTGGTTCTGCCCAGGACGCCACCCTGGAGGGTACCACATTTGGCTATTTGTCGCCCCGCCTCTGCTCCCAAAGCTTGTACTGCGCCGGGAGTATTGCGTTCGACCTTTTTGGAGCACACATCGTGTCACGCTGGTACCGTGCCAGTGTATACGGATGGCTCCAAGTCCCAAGAGGGGGTCGGCTTCCACGCCGTATCCCCTCTGTTTGAAGTCAGCGGGGCTCTACCAGGCGCTGCGTCTGAATTCACGGCCGAGCTGGTGGCAATACACCACTCGGTACGGGAGATTACGCGACGTGCCCGGTTCGGAGACCGGATTGTGATTTATAGCGACTCCCAAAGCGCCCTGAGTGCTCTCGGGGCATTGGAATCTCCGCATCCCCTGGTTCGCGAAATCCGTGACGCCACGGTTTTGGCGAGCCGGGCAGATGTCGAGATTATCTTCTGCTGGGTTCCTGGACATGTAGGAATTGCGGGGAATGAGCGCGCCGATGAGGGCGCCAAAGAGTCCGCGAGGACTCTGCGACCGGACCAGCGTTTCGCTCTTCCTCACACTGACTACATGGCAGGAATACGGGCAGCTCTTCGGACTGCTTGGCAAAGAAGATGGGAGACGGTCGAGGGGAACTTAAAGTTGCGTGCCATTGCGCCGCGATTGTTCCCATGGACCTATCCCCCAATGCCGCGGCGGCTTCAGGTTGCTTTCTGTCGTCTTCGAATCGGACACACTCGTGTGACGCATCGTTACTTGGTGGAGCGCTCGCATGTGCCCTATTGCAACGACTGCGTCGTCCCCCAGACTGTTCGGCATATTCTTGTCGAATGTCCCAGTCTGGGTGATCTTCGCGCACGATACCTGTCTCGGTACCGGGATGGGCGGGGTCGCTACCGCCTGTCCCTTGTACTCGGGACGAGTGCGTGCACCATGACTGGTGGACTTATTGACTTTTTGGGGTAGGCCGGCCTTCTCCCCTCTATTTAAGGTTCCTTTTTTTTTGTTATTGTTTTGTTTTAGGTTGCACTCTCCTGCACCGTGGTGAGGGGGACCTCCCCCCGCTGCCGGAGATTGCTTCGATTGTTAAGTTTTTCCAATTTATATTGATTGTTAAGTTTTCATATTTTAACTTTAAAGTAGCCTAATTCTAGGCTGTCGTGTTTTTCGGTGACTTATGCCCAAGTGGGTAGTTGCCAGATGGGCCCCATAAAAAAAAATCAAAAAAAATCAGAGGTTACCTGGAATTTTCGAGCCTGCTAGCTTCAAACGCTTCCTCGTTATTCGCTCCAGTGATGGCACCATGTTGTCCAAGGGCAACATGATCCATCAGAGGAGAGGATTAGCTAGTGCAATTAGTAGAGAGCCGAAGGTGACCCGTTTCTCGGACGGCAGCCTTCTGGCGAATGCGTCGAATCCCGCCGAGGCGGCCAAGATAAGTGCTCTTTGGACACTTCATGGCACCCCGGTGAGTGTGACGCCGCACTCTACCATGAACTTTGTGAAAGGAGTAGTTTAAGCGAGGGAACTCGTTGACTACTCCATAGAGAACATCACCTTAGAGCTGGCTGACCATAGGAGAGTCATGGTCGAACATGTGATGAGGAAACAGGGAGGGGCCTCGCAGTCCACCCTACACTCTTCTTCACGTTCGACTGTGACAAGCTCCCTCAGTCGGGGGGTGCCGGTTGGTACCGCTACCGCAGCGGTGCTATTACTGTTACTGCTTCGGCCATACGAATCGTTTTTGTAGACGTGCAAAGTCGGGGTCACCCGAAGTCTTTGTAAATTGCTCCAAGGCCGCACACGATAAGTCTAAATGTGTGTGACCAAGTGTGTCAATTGCCATTCAGGCCCAGGATTGACTCTCATTCCGCGAGGCTAAGGACTTGGTCCTGGCGTGCCCGGCTCTGCCAGGGACGTCATATGCCTCAATAGTTAGAAAGGCACCCTCTGCTCCTGGTTCATCCGGGCCAACGAGCACGGTTGTTTCCGTGCCCAATCGGAGCCTTTCTGCGGGCTCTACTCAACCCGGGCGCTCCCCTGGTAAAGCTGGTGGCAAAAAGGGTTCATACCCAGCCCCGGCTAAAACCGGGGCTTCCCCCGTGTCTCCTCCGAGCTAGGCCTGGAGGGCATATTCCTTTAATGGAATTGCCGTGGACTCCGGGCCAACTTGGAGGAGCTGCGGAGGCTCGTCTCGTCCCGTTTCCCGTTAGCTATCTTTCTGTAAGAGACCATGCTAGGTGCGTGCCCCCTGCCTGCCCTCCCAGGGTATAAGGGTCTTGCGACACCACCACCACCACTAGATGGCCGGGCAAGGGGGATGCGTGGTTTACACCCGGCATGATGTCTACGTTCTTCCTTTCACTTTAGATACCTCCATTCAGACAGTGGCTGTGCAGCTGCACCTGGATAGAAGGTATACTATCATTTCTGCGTACATTCTACCGTCAGCTGACTTCGACGCCGGGGACTTCCGCCGCGTCGTAGCACCGTTGCTGAGGACCTTTCTCTTGATTGGAGATCTGAATGGCAGGCATCCTCACTGGGGGGATTACTCCATAAATCCCAGGGGACAAGTCTTTGCCGATCTAATCGAAGAGCTTGATATGGGTGTCCTAAACGTGGATGAGTTTACGCATCACTGTCCGAGAACCGCTTCATTTTCTTGCCTTGACCTCCTATCTTTGTGCTCTTCAGGTGCACAGCCTGATTTTGATTGGGGGGTGTTCGATGACCTCCATGGTAGTGATCACTTTCCCATTCAATTATCATTTTCAGGGTACTCGGTGGTGCTTGGCGCGTTGGCCTGCATTTCAGGAAATGACTGAATTCTCTATCTCAGTCGAGAAGTTTAGGTCGGTAGATGAGGCCGTTGAGTTCTCCGGCAACCTCATAGCCGCGGGCCTAACTACTATAGCCCAGAACGTCTGGGCTATAGTACTGCCGTGGTGGTCGGCCGAGTGTGAGACGGCCCTCAAACAGAAGCGTTATGCCTACATGCGCTGTAACGAACGATTTCACTGTCGCTGAATTTCTCGGGCTAGGGCTAGGTTCCGGTATATTTCGAAGCACGCCCGCCGCTCTTCTTGGCGGGCATACGTGTCTTCACTTAACGGGAAGACCCCTTTAGCAGAGGTGTGGAAGTGAGTCAAAAGGATTCGGGGCAAGTTCTCGCAGGACCTTCCTCCCGTTCTCCAGGAGAATGGGACCGCAATCTCGGACCCCGTGTCTGTGGCGTAATCCTTAGCGACTGCTTTTTCCGCATTCTCTAGCCCGGATGCTGCTCCGCCAGCATTCAATGCACGTCGTGATGTCTCGGAAGGCCGCCGGCTGGACTTTACCTCGAGAGTCGGAGAACCCTTCAACGACAGGTTTACTGTGAGTGTTTTTTGATTTGGAGAAGGCCTATGATACCGCATGGTGATCGGGGACGCCTTCCAATGTTTCCTCCTGAATTTTTGCGAGATCGTCGATTCAGCGTACGGGGGGGGGGGAGCCCTTTCTGGCCCAAAGGAGCAGGAAGAGGCCTATGAGCCTCTTCCTGCTCCTTTGGGCCGGATCACACTGGCGGTGCTCAGGCGCCAGTGGATCTCCGAAAGGACTGCCGTCCTCTTCAACCTCCGAGTCCTCGTCTCTTTGGTTGTCACCACACGCGTCGTTACCATTGTCTCGCTGGTTTTCCTGTCCGTCGTAGAACCACAGGCAGGAGCGAAGCACTGGAAGAACGCCAGCAATGGTTACCTTTGATATCCAAGCAAATTAAGTTATGAGCTCCATCATAGAAGGAATTAAACTCATTATTCAAGGTATCTCTGTGTATTCTCAAATTGAATAATCCATTGGGGTTATAGTTGAGGTTTTGAAGTAAGTAGCTTGTCAAAATTGGTAATGAATTTTGGGTCTTTTCATTCACAACTACCTTAATTTTATTTAAAATGAAAATCATTTTAAGTATATTGACTAGTACTCTGCGGCCGGAACAGTGTTTCGCTCTTCCTCACACCGACTCCATGGCAGGAATACGGGCAGCTCTTCAGACTGCTTGGCAAAGAAGAAGGGAGACGGTCGAAAGGAACTTAAAGTTGCGTGCCATTGTGGCGCGACTGTTTCCATGGACCTATCCCCTAATGCCGCGACGGCTTCAGGTCTTTTTATGTCGTCTCCGAATCGGACACACTCGTGTGATGCATCGCTATTTGATGGAGTGCTTGCTTACTCCTTATTGTGATGACTGCGTCATCCCCCAGACTGTTCGGCACATTCTTGTTGAATGTCCCAGTCTGGGTGATATTCGCGCACGCTACCTGTCCCGGTACTGAGATGGACGGGGTTGCTACCGCCTGTCCCTTGTACTCGGGATGAGTGCATGCACATTGACTGGTGGACTTGTTGACCTTTTTGGGGAGGCTGGCCTTCTCCCTATTGTTTAAGCAGGTTTCTTTGTTTTGTCTTGTTTTTTTCCCTTATAGGTAGCACACTCCTGCACCGGGGGGACCTCCCCCCAACACAGGAGCTTGCTTACTGCTTGCTTCCCTTTCCTTTGGGGTGTCTGTGTGTTTTTTATCTTGAATTTTATTTTAAAGTAGCCTACTGCTAGGCCAGTTTTTAATACAGCGACTAGTGCCCAAGTAGGCAGTCACCAGATGAGCTCTTTATCAAAAAAATAATTAAAATTAAATTACACCAACACCACTCTCAGAAGTTTCCCTTGCCCCAATTGCGCTGATATAACAAGAAATTTAGAAGGAAGCCTGATGATTAGGATTGAGACAATGTGCTTGTTCATCTATCCTCTGCATCTTGAAACTGCCAAGGGAGACCTTTGAAAATCTTTAACCAAGTAAGGCTTCCACTCCAAGGTGTGGAGGCTTGATTCAGCAGGTGAGTTGATGGAGCTTATGGTGGCTACAATGATACCATAGCCCCCCTAAGCTTGTCCCAGGGGGATCTTGTGCACAGTTGCAGCCAGGATATCTACAAATTGAGTCTAAAGTGGAAAGGTAAAGAAAGGAAGGCTGGTCAGAAAGTGTAGCTTTGATGAGATTTCAAGTCATTGAGTCCCTGCAGTTGAGATCACAGGATGGCAAGCTTTATCTATTCGACAAGTCTGTTTTGCACTTGCTGCATTAAAGATCTTAGCCAACAAGTCCATTATGTGCTTCACTTTTTCTGTATTCTAACATAAGCAGGTTTTGATAAGGCAAAGTTCTGCTGCATTGTAATGCAGATGCCTAAGACCTTATCAGACCTAAAGAGTAGGCACCCTCTCTAATGGTATGGTCCTATATGGTTAATCCGAGGCAAAAACCCTTATGGAGTTGGTTGAAGAGTTGTAAATCAGTGTCATTAATGTGGAAGAATTCACATATCATTGTCCCAGAACCACTTCATTTTTCTGTCCCCCGTAAGGGGCGCGGCGATATGCCATCCTGGCTGCCGTGCTGATGGGACTCAGCACCCTGTCCGACCCCAGCTTAGCCTCTTCTCCTTCCTTCAAAACCCTTGTTTTTTGCCCCAGTTTCCTCGCTTTTCATACAACCTCTCCCACAACTTTCTCTGGTCAGCCTCTAATTTCACAGGGTAGGCGCTGACCTTCTTCTCAGCCAACTCTTCCTGATCGGGTCTGAGGTGGGAGGGGATAATGTTCCCTAACCCCTTAGCTCTGGTTTGGGATGGTGGGTTTTTAACAACCTGCTTTATCCCCAGCCATACCTTTCTCACATTCCGTTTTCTTCTCACTTCACCATCTATCTTTGTTTTTACGCTGTGGCTAAGGTGGAGCCGCCAGGCCACCAGGCGGGAGGGGTGGTCCTAAATGGTGGCACCTGGCTCTTCCAGGTCCTGTACACACCCCTTGCAGAGCGGGCTATTGCAAGGGGTGATGAGTGATTGCTTCCTGTGGAACAAATAGGGCACCATGCCCATGAATGAAAAAATAAAAACTACAAATCTTTCCCCATTTCACCTTGTACATCGATGGAGCCGCCCTTGGGCAGCTCCACAGAAAAAATGGAGGTCCCCTCCCCCCATATTTCTCTAACCGGAGAGGGGGCTTACTCCTCTCCTTCGCCTACGGGTGTAGGGGACCCCCTCACCCACTTCTCTGGAGGTGCTCTCAGGCATCTCCCTTTTTCCAGTGGCAGTCCCCCCATTTCTTTCCAAGGGGATTACCAAGAAAGCCAGCAGGCAGCTCATAGCCGATCGCTCCCCAGTGAAGCGGCTCAGTAGGGCAAACCCCCTTAGGGGGGAGAGGGAAGCCAGGCCCCTTTAGTCGCTTCCCTCAAAAGACCTGCTGGCAAGAATATTGAACCTTGCCCGGGTCAAGGCGTGTGCCTCCTCACACGTGACTAGTGACAATGCTGCCAATGGGACCTGCTCTGTCCTGGGGTCAGGGATGGCCAACTGGAGCCCCCCTCCCCTGAGAAAGACATGGTCCTTGAGGCAACACAGCCTCAGACGGTAGGGCCTTCCATGGGAGGAAATCCAGGCTCGGTGCCAAGCACCGAACTCGAATCTGCCCCTATGCAAGGTCCTCCTCAAACAGCTAGGGTTTCCGAGGCAGTACAAGGAGGAAAGGGATCTCCTTGGACCGGTGCCCCTACAACTGCCAGGACTTTCTCCATTTCGGAGAAGGACCTAGCCGAGGCCGGTCCATCTGGCCCGGGGGCTCCTGCCAGAGTAGGGGACAAGCGGGTTCATTCCCCACCCTCCTCTCCTAAAAAGAAAAAGAACAGGAAAAAGACTAAGAAGACTTAGGGGCTCCTCTCCATCCACTGGGGCTGCCGGGAAGGATGGGTCTGCTGCTACGGTAAGCCACCAAGCCAAGATCAGCTCATCCGGCCCCTCTACTGCCCTGGGTGCGGAGCCCCCCACTAAGAATAAGAGTGCGCAGGGAGGAGCCTCGATAACATCGAGGCCCATCATTCAGAGGTTACCTGGCTTTAAACGTTTCCTCATTATTCGCTCCACTGATGGCAGCATGTTCGCCAAGGGCAACATGATCCATCAGAGGAGAGCATTAGCTAGTGTAATTGGTAGAGAGCCGAAGGTGACCCGTTTCTCGGACGGGAGCCTTCTGGCGAATGTGGCCGATCGCTCCAAGGCGGCCAAGATAAGTGCTCTTCGGACACTTAAAGGCACCCCAGTGAGTGTGACGCCGCACTCTACCATGAACTTTGTGAAAGGAGTAGTTTATGCGAGGGGTACTCGTTGACTACTCCATAGAGGACATCACCTTAGAGCTGGCTGATCATGGGGCAGTCAAGGTCAAACCTGTGATATGAAAACAGGGAGGGGTCTCGAGACCTACCCCTACACTCTTGTCACGTTCGACTGTGACAAGCTCCCTGAGTCGGTGCGTGCCGGTTGGTACCGCTACCGCATAAAGGCATTTGTGCCACTGCTGCGGCGGTGCTATTACTGTTAGCGCTTCGACCATATGAAACGTTCTTGTAGATGTGCAAAGTCGGGGTCATCCGAAGTCTGTGTAAATTGCTCCAGGGCTGCACACGAATAGTCTAAATCTTGTTTGGCCAAGTGTGTCAATTGCTTAGAGCCGCACTCTGCTTCTTTGAAGCAATGTGGTGCATATCTCTTTGAGAAAGAAATCCTGGCCGTTCAGGCCCAGGATCGACTCTCATTCCGCAAGGATAAAGACTTGGCCCTGGCGTGCCCGGGAAATCAACAAGCTGAAACAACAATTATTATTCCATCATACTCGTACGCCGAGTATGTGAATGTCATTCCACTTTTCTGACAATGCAATATCTTGTTTTTTTTTGCGAATTATTGTAATTCATAAGGAATGAGTTATTAATGACAAATATATGATAGTATATAAGTAACAACCAATAACCGCCTACTATTAAAAAGTTCCAATATTTTGACTGAAATTTAAAAATATGGAGACACATAGCGACCTAAATATTCACCAATTTAGTCAATATTTTGCATCAGCTCTTTTAACATCTTATAGCATAATTTTAGCCATGTGGAGAACATTTCCAACTAATTTAAATTTTTTGCATATATTTTTGGACCACCCTAATATATATATATATTATATATATATATATATATATATATATATATATATATATATATATATATATATATATATATGTACACACACACATTCACACTGACTCTCACCTGGATGACTTTCCAGCTCTTTCTTCTAACTTCCAATTCAGACATTTTCACTTTATTAAGTAATATAACTATACTATAGAGTTCATTAATCACTTTTAGCTTAATTTATACACAGTGTCCAAAATCTTGTAAATTCAAATCATATGCCTGAGGAAGATAAAGATGAATGGGAGGCACAATATATGTCTATCAAATCTTCCACCTGGATCACTTTCGCTCCATCTCTTCATCCCAAGCACCTTGGAAGAGAAGAAAGGGATTAGACATATGGTGATGGGAGGCTGACTACAACTAACTACTACAATATCTCAGAGGACCAGGTGGAGGATGGCCCATTCAGCCTCAGGCCCCATGAGGAAGGGGAAGAAAAGAGGGTGCACACCCTGTCTTGGTTCCTTAGGAAAGACAAGGCAAAGTAACAGTAGGGTATTTGTAGCCATGGTACTGTCACGGCCCATTATTTATAGGTTACTGACCATTTTTAAGTCTGCTGGCTTCAGGAGAGCCTCCTGAAACTTCTCCAGTTGTTCTACATTTAATGGTCCGGTAATGGTGTGGGCATGACCCAAGAAGTCCCTGAGGAGGATCTCTTAATCCTAAGGACCAGGCTTAATGGACTGGATTGAAAAGCTGAATGTGGATGAAGTCACTTATCACTGTTTGATAATCACTTGATTTTATTGCTATGATCTATCCCTGTGCTCTCCAGATGTTCAGCCTGATTTGGGGGAGATGGTAGTCGAGTTTCATGGTAATGATCACTTTCCCATTCCAATATTCTTTTCTGGTCCGCTGTTGCCTGATAAACCTTACCTTGGTAGTGCTTTGAATAGGTGCATTCGCTTGCATTCCAGGAAATGACTATTTTCTCTATCTCAGTTGAATTTAGGGTTGCTTGATGCGGTTGGTACTCTCATTGCCATAGTACTGACTACCATTCTGACCATTTTGCACACCATGCATTTCTTTGGTGGTTGGCAGATGCAAGACACTTCTCAGTGAGAAGCGATATGCCTACAGTACTTGAGAAATTATTAATGACTTTTCTAAAGGTCTGATTGATGGTTATTTAAAATTATTTACAGGGAAAGTGCATCTTTATTTTACTAACTCAAGATGTACACAATGCTTTAGTACGTACAGCTACAGTAAAATGAGTTTGGACCTGCCACCTTGGGGGGGAAGGGAGTCCAGTCTGAAGAAACCAGGGTTGTCAAAAAGCCCAATAAAACTGGGTTTTATTCTGGGGGGGTTTTCAAAATACAAATGTTACATGCATTAGGATAACATAGAAAAAGAATAGCTATCTCTATTTTTATATAATATTAATAATTATATTATAGTAAGAATAGATCACAGTAACAGATCACTGATCGAAAATTTGGGGTATCCATGTCCCATGATAGCCATAACCTGTAGAAGGAGAGATGATTTATGAGTCAGTATCAGAGAAATAACCTTAATTTGATACATATTTGTTGAAATTCTAAATATAAATATGCGTTTTGAATAAAATAATAAGTAGCATTTATTTCTTGAAAAAAAGAGTATAATTTTGAAAAAACACAAAATACCCAGGTTTTATTTGTTTTTTTTTCAAATCTCAGGTTTTTTCAAAAAACAAATGCTACAAACATAGAAAGAGAATAGCTATCTCTATTTTTATAATTATTATGAGTCAGTATCAGAGAAATAACCTTAATTTGATAATATTTTTTAAAATTATAAACAAATATGAATTTGGAATAAAATAATGTTAAGTAGCATTCATTTATTGTATAAAAAAGTAATTTAAAAAAAAACAACAACAAAAAACCTGGGTTTTATTCTGGATTTTTTCCAAAAACAAATGCTACAAGCACTAGAAAAACATAGAAAAAGAATAGCTATCTCTATGTTTATATAATATTAATAATTACTTAGTTTAATAATTATATTATAGTAAGAACAGATCACTGATCGAGAATTGTTGGTACCCATGATGCGTCAATATCAGATAAATAACCTTAATTTGATACATATTTGTTGAAATTCTAAACATAAAAAATATGCATTTTGAATAAAATAATGATGAGTAGCATTCATTTCTTGAAAAAAAAGTAATTTTGAAAAGACAAAAAAAAAACAGGTATTTCAAATTTCACTTGAAAAAGCCCCCAAACCCCTGTTTTTTAGGGCTGGGTTTTTTGATTTGCCTACCCTGGAAGAAACAGGCTTTTTATTGAATACTATACATAGTTTAGTATTTAGTCATGACCATTTGGAGGTGGCATAGCATGTAATCGCTTAAGCTCCTGAAGTAATCCAAGGACATCTCTGTACACCATTCTTTTGTCAGCTCTGTCCGGAGGGTAGCCAGGTTAGGAGTCTTCTTCTCTGACATGATTTTCTATATTCGATGCCATCAGTTCTCTATGGGGTTGAGGTCAGGACTATTCCCAGGCCACTTTAACACCTCAATCTGCCTCTCCTGGAGCCACTTCATCACCTTCTTGGCCTTATGATAGGGCACACTATCATGCAAAAGAAATCACACTCCTGAATTCTGAACATGTCCATGATATGGTCCTTCAGAACATTGATATACTGATCAGCATTCATCTTTTGGTTCTTTGGAAGGAAGTTAAGGCCTGCCCTTCTCTTCTTACCAGTAAAAGCACCCTACACCATTACAGAATCAGGGTGTTTAACAGTCGGAATTGTGTAATTGGGGTTAAATCGATCGGAACCTGAAGGGCGTCAGACCGTGGTAGTAGGGAGGGTCATACTTTGTGGCAACCATATATTTTCATTGAATCCTTTAATGAGGGGTGCTTAAATGATAGATTTTCCAGTATAGATTTGAAAAAGAAAACTATTTTGTTATACAATTGCTCCTACCTACATCAATTTCCATTTAAATAAAAGTAAATTTTTTCCTTTTGTCACAACCTTATGTAACCTATTTATATTTAATCCAAGTACACACAAACACAAAGTAACCTCAAATTTACATGTTTATTGAGTGAGAAAAGTGTATGCAAAGCTCCACACATAGCTGCATGGCTCACTTTGGGTCATATTCAAAAGTTAAACTTCCCCAGAGCACACAAATTTTGCTTTGACTCATTCCTGGACATCAGATGTCTACTTGTCCCTTGTGCCGTGATTCCTCCATCGCTCTTTTCATATGATAAATACTTGGAAGAAGCCTCAGCCACCATTCTTACAGCCCTCTCAATGCTTTGTGTGTGACAAGGCCAGTCAGGTACTTTCATGGGAGAGTCAATGAAGTTTTTCAATTCAGAAGTACTTAAAAGAGCAAGTGAGAGGTGGCTCAGAGACATCCTCTGACCAATTAATCAGATCTCCAATCCTGGTAGCATCACAATTGATGTCTTGGTGTCCTTCTAAGCCTTACAAAGGAGTCTCCCAGTTGAGTATCTGGGTCCCCTTCTTCCCTGATCTTCTGGTTTGGAGGATAGCCTGACTGTATGCATACCAAGCTGATCTCTTAACAGTTGGCAAAACACTATCCAACACCTCCCTTCCTCTGAGACTTAAGGCAGTGAAGTTGATAAAGAATGTGCTTAGGTCCCTCGGACCAAGAGTGCTTAATCTTAATGTTAAACCAGCATGGGTAATATACACCAATGATGAACTCAACAATGAGTCATAGATTCTTAAAGGCTTTTCCTTTGATCTCATGCTTTGACACCCACAGCCGAAGAAGTCTGTTAGCTGTGGTCAGCCAGCGACTGTGGTTTACTGGTCCTATTTCCAATAGAGAAAGCCCTGTAGGAAGCACTCCATCTCTGATTGCCAATGCAATTCTATAGCTATAGTGTTGATCAGTGGAAAGATCTTGCTCTACTTCCTAAAGTATCTTGGTAAGAGGAGGACCTAAAGATATTTGAGTGAAATTTGGGTTGATATCCAACTCTATAACAGAGTCAAGTAGCTTTCCTATTGTTCTGGAATATCTATTGTCAGATAGTGTTTGGCCATACAGGTTGATAATTAGATGGCAGAGAGGGAGTTCCCCAGGTTGCAGGTTACAGACCAACCAAACAAGTTTTCTGCCCAAATGGAGTTCCATTTTTTGCATTACTCCAGCATTTACACCTGTGTTTTTCACTTTCCTCTGCCACCATCATAAAATTTGTCACATCAATTCGTCCATCAAAGAGAAGACAAGAAAGTCCCCCATCCTTCCTTTAGTTTTCCTCAAACTCATGTTGAATAACTGTCATTAGCTTTTCCTATGCTCTCTTAACTTTATTCTTATTAATTACTTTACTTGTATCTTCCTCAGTAATGAATCCAGCATCTATTAAAGCTGCTGTTCCTATAGCCGCAGTTGGTCTCAATCCGACACCGTACCTTATACTAGCAAGAGCAATATTTGGAAATTTATCATAATTCTTTCTATTCCTGGTGGAAGATTCCAGCTCTTGGACAGCTTCAAAAGTTACTTCATCACCCAAACTGTTGCCACCATCAGAATTTTCTGCCTCCAGATCTTCACCTTCAACCAAAAAATGCTCAATTTCTTTTCTTGCTGCTTTTCCTGCTAAAACAGTGCTTTCCTCCTTACTTTTTCTCTTTCTTTCTGCTATCCTTTCTTTTTCTTTCCTTTCTGAAGCTCTTAATTCTCTATTATGCTCTGGAATATCAGGACCTCCAATTTGAAAGGTACCTTTACTACCGAACTTTCTCCTTTTGTCTTTTAATAAAGGCCAGTTCTTTAGTAGGTATTTTTTTCTCTTTCTCATTAACAGCAGTTAATGTGGGCTTCAGTCTCACAGCCATTACAACCTACTTCCCCACAACTGGAAATTTGACATTTGGATGTCAATATATCAAATAACTTATCTAGTTTTGCAATGAACCTCTCCTTTTCTTCAATTTTGCCTTTATGAAGGGAAACTTTTACTGCCTCCTTCCACACCTCCTTAAGCTTTGATATTATTGCGACCTTTTGATTTACAACAGGTGGTTTGAAGAGAGCATTAGCTTGGGTCCAATTAATCAAGCCCACTTCATAATTTCTCCAGTCATCTTCACTTTGCTCCCTTAGGTAGATGTCGTACCTCAAAATATCTCTTATTGTTGGTAACTCAGACACCATCAGATCTTGCCAAGTCCCAACAAAATTAGTCAGATGAAAACTTGATTTGGACCTTGTCTTGATTTTCACCATTGTCACACTAATTGCAGGTTATCTGCAAATGAAAAGATGGCACTTAGATTAAGAAATAATCTCTACCAAATAATTATATATTATTCTAAAATGTAAATGCTCTATAAACAGTTAACAGTTACAATAATTACCAGAACTGGCAACACTACTGGAATATTGCCTTCCACTGAGTAATGAGTACAGGCTACTTGCAATTTTAGAGTTAGACCAAACTAAATTAAGGGTCATTTTTAACAGGTTTCCTACTTCTCGTGTCTCTAATACATTTTTACATTTTTTTAGGCAAATATCTTTCAGACTACATAAATTTATTGTTGATAGAAAATGGTAAATTTGATCTTTTATGGGTAAGTAAAATATAGTAAATGACCCATAACTAACAATATTTCAACTTGACCCACCCTACCATGGTACACCCAATCCGGAACACTTAAAAATTGCTTTCGGCGGAAAACCACCTTCCTCCACCGTGCTGATATCCAATGTGTTTATTTATTTGCGAATGCAAAGCGTTTCTTCATGTGGGCATTTATCAGAGGTTTGTTAGTGGCTCTACTGCTTGGAAGCCCAAGTCCTTCTGCAGCCGATGATGAAGGGTTTGAACAGAGATGTCTTGTTGCAGCCCTGGATGTAAATTCTTCAATTCAGCCACTGTGAGTTGAGGGTTCTTCAATTCTCTCTTCAAGAGCACATCTGTAGCAGCAGCCGTCTTCCTTCACCTTCCACCACCAAATTTGTGCTTCGGAAGGACATTCAGTGGCAGTTCCTGGGCTTCCGCTAGAAGTTTCAATATAGTGGATTTTGCCCTGCCTGTTCGTTCACATATCGTTTTTATTGGGATGTTTTCTTGCCTCTAAGCAAGAATACAGGCTTTCTCCTCATCAGTACAGTACTTGCCAGGCATTTCAAAAGCACCATAAACAAATACTGAACATGAACCACAGAATGCAAAATCCCTCAACAAAAAGATGTGATATGGAGAAAACACAACCATCCTTACTCAGGTCTAGCGAAACACTGAGGTTCAGTTTCAACTCATAGCATGAACCAGGGAATGCTGTCAGCGTTGCCAGATACTTTCAAACACAAAAATTTGCACCATACTGTTCCTGCATTGCTTTAACTGCAATACACAGTAGGACCCATCAGGACATGGCAGGTCTGAAGTCAATTTGCCGTACCTGTAGTTTGACCTCACTTTCTGAAAGAAGTTTATGAACATTGGCATTTCATCAGTATACTCTTGACACAATCACTCAATAAGTTGATTTTTCTTTGTTATTGGTATTTGTGTATTTCATTTTTTGAGTTCATTCTGCAAACTTCCAATGGCATTCATATTAGGTGAATTTCTCATCCAAGGTACCAACTGAACATGCCTGCACCTTGTATTGACCTTATATCATTAGTTTGCAGTCTTTTGAAAAATGCTGCAAGATCTTTTTCCATGTCATTCTCTTGTTTGGGGCATAAGGCAAGTTTCCAAAACTTTTGTTATGTACATGTTTAATGCTACCATCAACAATGGTCCCCACAAAATTGTACCATGTACTGATATGGCATCCACACCATGATTTTCTGTGGGAATAAGTTTTCATAAATTTCAGCTCATTGATAAACACCCTAGATGTGATCATCAAGTATTTGGATAGAGAACTCATTGGGAAAACACCACCTCAAGCAAATTCTTTATGTAAACCATTAGTACTCACTACAAGAAGGGTTAAAAAATCTTGGTAACAGCAAGTGGCCTGAAATTTTACATTAGGCATTATTTGGTGACTTTTAATACAAGTAAATTTCCTGCAATTTTATTTTAATAGCTGATATTTACTCTTTAGAATAGTAAACCTTTTTATTTTATAACCCTTTTCCATTGCATCATTGTCCTCATAAGTTGTGGCTTCTTTCTAAGGCAATATGCTCACAACTTAACTTTCAGATGGCTGTTATTGTTCTGGGGCTGTATTCCAACATCCCCTGATAATTCCTTGAAGGCAACAGCACCTTGTACAGCCAACAGCCCCCTGAGTCTACCATTGGGAAGTAGATGACCATTCTTGCGAGGTTTTTTATCACCAAAAAGGTGCCCCTGCATCTCCTCAGAGCTAGGCCTGGTGGTCCTTATTTTCAATTTTTGAAAAGTTTGCCTGGCACCACTCAAAAATGTTCCTTTTGGTGTAGAAACAACATGTTGTTTACTGGTGACGCCGGGTGTCCAAAGTTCATCCCTTATGGGGGTTCACTATTAACTAATAATAATAATGTCTCCATTTGTGGATAAGGGGATGATGGAATGTCATAACCAGTAGCATTTTATTCTCTTTGGTATCAAATTGTTTGTATGAGATTTACTTGTTAGGGAAGCCTTCCCCAACCATTACTGGCAACAAGCTCCCCTCTAAGAGACAGGTTCTTCAAGTCTTCTTCCACCTTCACAATGAAGAGAAGAAGACTGTTTGTGAAGCAGCTATGGGAGCAGTTGGTACTGCTCTTCCCTTCTGGGATAAGTCAAGAATACCTGTGCTTCTAAAGAAACACCTTATCAGGAAGGGAAAGAAGGAGTCCGTTGTCCAGCACCTGAGGGAGAAGTATTTTGGGAATGACCTGGATTACCTCTTTGATATGGCTCAGCACCTGATAACTATTGAGGAGGACAAACCGTTCCTGCTGCCGCCACAGCAGGAGAAAGGAACTGGATCAATGGCCAGTGTGGACATTATCCAGGCTAGAAAGGAGGCCCGGCCCGTGCACAGAGGAAAATGGACCTTGAGGAGCAGCCCCGTCAGCGGAGCAAAGAGAAAGAAGGAGAGCTTCCCCAACACTTGTCCTGATATGATCAAGCAGCAACATCACCTCAAAAGCGGAAGAGATGCCAGAACCTTTTGTATATGTGCCACCACCAAAGAGAGCTTGACAAAATCTCATGTCCCCTGGATTGGCTTCAGGTCTGGATGGCACTAAGATGTCTGATAGGAAAGAAGCTGCCTTTGTGATCTCAGAAACCGCCAAGAGTGTATTGATATCGCCGACTTTAACATCAATCCGACATCCATCGCTCAAGGTCGCCAGAGGAACAGATTTTTTGCAGAGGTGGTCAAATTGGACTTCAGTGCAGGAAGTTGATGGAGTAGCTCGCCACCAAAGAACATGTGGACAGGCTCCCAATTCTTGTTAGGAAAGGATATGGAGAAACTGATTGGAGTGCCCAAGTTTCATAGAGGAGTGTGGTATCTCTGATAAGTCATCAGGATGTGTTTCAATATTACTGCCTCCAATACAGAGAGGTAATCAGGGGCTTACTTCCGCATTGAGCAGAACCTAGGTTGGGAGCTATTCTACTTCGCCTATCACTGCCACATTCTGGAGCTGGTCTGTCTCCAAAATTCCAAGCTCAGATGGGCTCAACAATGAGTGGACCCAATATCTTCCTCTTCAAGAGGTTAAGTCTCAGTGGGCATTCATCGATATGACAGCCTACTAATCACCCAAGGATGATAGCCTCGCCAGCTCCTGATCCACTGGGTCACATCATTTGGCACCTTCCAGCTGACCAATCGCCACCCCTGAGACCACTACAGGGAGTTCTTGGAGCTTGCCCTCATTTTCTTGGGAGAAGTTTTCCTCTGAGGTATTCAGTTCATGCCACCCGAAGCATACCATCATACCCGCTGGCTGTGCAAGGCCCTCTACTGCATCAATATCTGCCTTCCGAACACAAATCTAACTCACGGCTTAGGAAGAGCAAGGGATGAGAGAGGTGGATCTGTTGTGATGGTCTACTTGGAAGCTTGGTTCTCCAGACCTATTCCGACAGAGGCTACTCAACCAGACCTGGCCTTAGAAAGAGTCAGATTCAATACCCCAGGGTTAATACAATGATCTCCAAAGCCACTTTGGGGGAAGTTCCGCCATCAACTCTGATACCTGTCAGAAGATTTGTTGACTGGTCTTTTTTTTGACACTGGGGTGCCACTTTCAGAGACGATGGCTATGACAATCATGGCCTTCATGACCATGCTGAGCTGTCCTTTGACATATTTTAATTTTGGTGAATTTGTTAAAGTACATTATAGGGAGAAGATTTCTTGAGTTTTGGTTGATCTTAATTTTAAGGAATTTATCAATTAAAATGTAATTTTTTTTACCTCTATATATATAAACTGTGTATCACGCTTTATTGCAGGTCAAATTTTTGGCTGATATTTTGAATATTAAATGTACAAACATGAAACTTGGTCCACTGAAATATCCTAGGTAGGTACGTATGCAGTTAACATTTGAATCGTATTGATAAGATACATACAAAGTTATGTTGAGTTATGTATTTTGATGTGCTTTCAACTCTGGCATGCTACACAGATAATGAGGATTGTCACAGCTCTCGCAGAAAGCTTATCTGTTTGAGAATTAGACCAAGGATACAAGAACATTCAAGGCGTATGTGGAAAAACCCATGATTGGGCACGGAAGTACATGAAGATCAATTTCCAAGATGTCTTCTTCACAGATGAGGCCAGAGCTACTGTGGATGCCCCAAAGTTTGGGTACCTCTTGGAGCCTCTCGCCCGCATCACATTCAGCGTCAACAAGGATGTGGCGTATCATGTTTGGGGTAGGAATCATAGGAAATGAACTTGTCAGGCCTTTTCGAGTTCCAGAAGGTGTCAAACTCACCAGCAACTCCTACACCACATTTCTGGAGGAGCATTTTGCAGCATGGTTATATGCATGATAATGCTCTTTCGCATTCAGCCAAGGCTACAATTTCATACCTCACAACTTTGGGAATCACAGGCTAATCACTTATGACCTGGCCTCCCTGTTCTCCTTACCCCTATCGAACAGTTCTGGTCGATCATGAAGAGGAAAGTGTATGAAGGAGGTATCCAGTTTTCATCAAAGGATGCCTTGTGGGAAAAGATAAAAACAGTTGCTGGTACCATAACATCTTCCCAGATTAGTCGGCTAACAGCTTCTGTGGACAAAAGACTGTTTGATGTCATTTCTAAACATAGAAGTTACGTAGACAAATAAAGTACAGCACCAACAATTTAATTGTGTTTGTTTCATATCTTTTGCTGCTAATCTTTGGTAGCATGTTTCATTATTACAATAAAATGGTAATGTAATGATAATACTTTGTTTCATTACCTTAAATTTGCATTTTCATATACCTGCAATAGAGCGTGACAGTTGAAAGCACATCAAAATACATAACTTTGATGTATCTTATCAATACGATTGAGATGTTAACTGTGTATGTACCTACCTAGGATATTTCAATGGACCAAGTTTGACATTTGTACAATGTTTAATATTCAAAATATCAGCCAAAAATTTGACCTGCAATAAAGTGTGATACACAATTTAAAACTATTTACTTATCATAGATTAAGGGGAAACCCTGTATCTAATAATGAGCACAGTAAAGATTAACTTTTTTTTATTTTAAGTAAAATATTTTTGCTAGTTCAAAATCATACGAGTATCAAAATTAAAATTTAAATTTTAATAGATTTACTTCATATAAGTATTTTCAAACTCAAATATACATTTCTTTTTAACAGAGAACTTAAAAAAAGACGATTTTCAAACTCAAATTTGCCTAGTCTTCAATTCAAGACAGCTGGTTCAGAGCAAATTAAGGAGAAAAAAATCCATTCTTTTGTTAATATGGAATCTTTTCCCCAAATATCAGTTCATAATTCCATACAAAAAATTGTAAGTATAGCATGAGCAATCCTTCATGTATAGTGGTCAGTTAATATAGTTTCATCATTTGTAATGTTTTAAATGAAAACCTAAACATACATATGCACAGACTAATTTCAATACAACTTTACGTGTTTGCTTTCCTACATTTCTAAGAGTCAGGTGGCTGTCCCCACATGAATGCTCCCACATTCTCCTGGGGTGGGTCCAGAGTGCGACTGTGAGATTAGGTTCTGGAGCTTGATTGCACCTAGTACATGTGGGACTTTGTGGTAGGTTTGTATTGTTGTAGTATGGGTGAGTGACCACTTCATGGTTGGAATATGGGGAGTCCTCCATAGAGGATAATGTGGGGGAGTCAGTTTTCTGCCTATAATTGACATGGCCAACCCATCTAAGCTGCTGCTGAATGATGAGGGCTTCAATCCTGATGCAACTTGTGCACTGGAGGATGATGACATGGGAACGTGGTCTGCCCAGGTGATCTCAAGGATTCGTTAGAGGTTTCTGATGTGGAAAGCCTCAAGATCTTGATGTACACCATGTATGCAGTCCAGGCTTCACAGCCTTATAGACAGCAAGCAGCCTTGGTGGGGATGTTGATGTTGTGATTGAGGAAAACCTGACTAGATAGTCGCCCAAAGGCACTTTTGGCCTGTTGGATTCTGTTCTCTACTTTGTCATTGAGGGGGATGTGGGCAAGATGCTGCCAATGTAAGCAAAGTTGTTGGTTTGGCTAATCTCATCCTCTCCAACCCTAAAAGCACTAAATAAAGGTTGAGGAATAACTTCTCACTGATGACTTTTTTTCATATGGCTTTACCCTGTGATGTGACAATGCTCCTTAGTTGGATACTGTAGCGATATTATCCCTTCAATTTCTTAGGTCATTCTTTGCATCTCTTCTAAATTAGGGAGGTAATCTATAATCCAGTAGTCTGATTACAACTATGTTTTCCATATGAAGAGTTCATATGCAAAACTCTAAATCTGTCTGACCACTTTTCTGTTAAATTAACACTTTTTGATCAGGCTTCTATGTTCAAGTTCAGTAATTTCATTTTAAATCGAATGATAAGGTTATTAGTGAATAAAATATCTCTTTTTTCCAAAATGTCAATTTCTTAGGTCATTCCTTGCCTCTTCTAAATCATAAGAGGTAATTTATAATCCAGTAGTCTGATTACATTTGTTTTCCATATGAAGAGTTCTGATGCAAAACCCCCTAAATCGATCGACCACTTTTCTGTTAACATTTTTTATTAGGATTTCCTATTCAAGTTCAATAATTTCATTTTAAAGGCAATGAAATGATAAGGTTATTTATTAATTAGTAAATAATTTTTTATTTTTTTTTCAAAATTGTCAATTTAGTCTATTTACTGTTTTTTTTTAACAAATTAGATTTTTTTTGGCATCAAAACCAGCTAAATCCACCAGTCCTTTTTTCACAAAACCTCTAAATCCATGTCTTTGTACAAGACATGGTAAAACATTGCAAAATCACTTAAGATGCATTAGGAAATACTGAAAATGGGTAAAGCTCACACATTCAATAAGAAATACATAATTTTTAATGGGAAGGGATGGGTGCGTTGTGGGTAGGGTAGTACATCTCTCCATTTTCTCTGCAGGCACTAAAAAAGGCAAAAGACCCAAATATAGGATAAAAAACATGTTTTTAAACTAATTTAAGTACAGTGGGCGCAAAGGAAATGTTAACCTCTTAAACGCAATGGAAATGTTAACTCAAATTTCGCGGTCAACTTTTTTACCGCATTCCCGCCATATAGGTAGTGGGAGGAGCTTGGTATGGCGCATGTACCTGCAGCCAGGGCTCAGTTTAAGTGTGCTCGCAGAGCTCAGACAGTGCACAACTGTGTTACGCTGCCCCACAGACCGCATCTTTTTCACCTTTCTGCTGACTTTGATGCCCTACCAGACACCACCATACCATCGCAATGGGGCATAGCAAGCTGCAATGGAGGAGAAGACCCATGCCCTAACCCTAATAGAGCAGGAAGTGCCAGTAAAGCGTGTAGCTGCCAATCTGAACGTGAGCCGTGTGTCACTCTTTAAGCTAAAAAAGAGCAGCCACCACACTTCCTCCCGGCACCGCACCGCCTCACAAACCTGGCTCTGGGGGCAAGAAGAATTCAACTGCTCAGACTGACAAGGTCTTGCTACATGAGGTGAAGCAGGACCCTTCGATAACAGTGGCTGAATTGAAGGGGAAACATCCTGACTTGCTCCACAACGTCGCTATTCGTATGATCCAGCACCGGCTACAGAAAGACCTGGGTTTGCCCTGCCGCCGTACCCCCAAGAAACCGCTGCTGACAGAGGGTATGAAGAAAAAATGACTAGCTTTCGTGAAGAAATATCAAGATTGGACACCAGAGCAGTGGAAGAAAGTCATGTGGAGTGATGAGAGCAGTTTTCGGCTCGAAAGTGGTGCGGCGGTCCAGTGATGTGAGTAGATATGACCACCGCTACACCGTGAAGCACCCCGATGGCGTCATGGTTTGGAATGCTTCAGTGAGGAGAAGAGCAGGGGTGGTCTCTATTTCCTCCCCAAGAACGTCACCATGAAGGAAAAGAATTACTGAGGTTTTGGAGGAACATCTGCTCCATTTCTACGCTCTCCACGGCTGCGACTTTTTTATGCATGATGGTGCCCCTGCACACAAGGCACCAGCTGTCAAAGACTTCCTTAATGAGCAGAACATCAAAGTTTTGGACTGGCCAGGCAACTCACCCGACTTAAACCCCATAGAGAATGCCTGAAACCAAATGAAAAATGAAGTTGCTAAGTCCCAGCCCATCTCAATCCCCGCCCTGAAGGAGACACTCATTAAGCTTTGTGTGGCAATAGACGGCTCCTACTTTGAGAATCTTGCAACATCCATGCTTAAGAGGATCCAGGAGGTGTTGAAGACCTGTGGGAACATGACAAAGTACTAAATGTAAAGAAATGTAAGTAAAAGACCCAATAAAACAAACTTGAAATGTACTTTTGTGCTTAATTATCCCCAAATAATTAATGTTAACATTTCCTTTGCCCCCACTGTAGTCTATGGCCATAAGTGATCATGTTTAAGGTAGGCTGACTCTTATTTACAAAGCATTAGGCTTATCATCATAATTACATTAGCCTACTGATAATATCTTAGGCTAGCCTGATGCATCACACGGTTTTACATCATTCCACTTTGTTTCACCAGTGGTGGAGCTAAATTTGAAATTGAGTGGAAGCACTGTGGGCCACTAGGCTGGCTAATCTTAGGCCAATGGCTGAAAAAAAAAACAAATAGGCTCTCAAAACATCTAAAACTTTAAGGAATTGTTTAAAATCGTTGTACTTACAGAAAATGCTCAGGAAGGAAGCCTGACAGACAGGAACTTTGGTCTCATCTTCTTTTAAAACAGAGTACTTCAGGAAACATCCCTCCAGCATCTCTTCTCATCCTCTACTTGTCGCCTCCTTTGTTTGAACAGTGGGAGATCCATATGAGACAGTAGAATGGCATCTTGTCTAACCTTAACATTAGTGGAATACAGCTGTCCCTTGATATAAGTTAAATCTGTGTCTGTCAAAGTAACAGCACTGCAAGACAAACTATTATGGCTGCAAGCTATGCTCGCCACCAAACCATTCCTACTATATCTTCTACTCTTTTGCCTTACAACGCGCAGAGTTGAGAGGCAGGCAACCTTTTTTTCCTTCCATTTACATTCACTAGGACAGGTTCATCCATTTCATCGTACTCCATAACTAAAATGATCTGAATTATCCACTGAATATCCTACTAATCTCCAAAATCGAAACACTGTTACAAAAAAGCTGCCTCTTCAGCACTTAGCCAGCTTGCAACTGGTTGAACTCAGGCGATTCCATGCTCCGTTATGATTAGTTTTTGGAAGCTAGCGGCTTTTGCTACCAAAGGGAAGTGCCATTTAGAGGCCTTTGCCTACAAATTGAGATTTCAGACCAGGAAAAGAGTGGGATTCGAAGCTAAATGATCTGATTAACCTATTTTAGGTGAGGAAAGCATTCACTCAGCATCGTTATCTCATTTTTGATGGAGGTAGCTTTTAGCAGGTTTTGCATCTTAACTCTTTATATGTAATATAATATCCCCATGAAGGTTTTTGGTTCTTGAAGTAAATTCTTTACATACAAATGTATATACACAGATAATCACAAAAAGTATACCATCTCTAAATCTAAATAGATTTTTCATAAATTGGGATATTTGGAATGTTTGTTTTGTGTAATGTAGGATTGAATTTTTAGATTTTGTGAAACTAGATGATTTATTAAACATAAAATATTTAATTAAAAATAAATTTCTAGGACATATGTATCATGTCTGGAAGATGTCTTAATTTTTTGATTTATGAATTAAAACCCTTATTATGCAGCTGACAAAAAATCATTGCCTCTACATCATTCAGAATTATCTAGAAATCAAAAGCTTAATACAAGTGCAGAACTATTTTGAAGAAGAATTTACCCAGAGAGCATCTCCAAATAAACATTATATTTTGAAAACTAAACTGTTGAAAGGTTTAAAAGAAAAGGAACTATTTCTTTGTATGTTTGTCAGTTATTAGTAGAAAAAAACCCCTAAAGTATCCCCCAGAAGAAATGGTACAGGACTTTCACAAATGTCATTTCTGTGAATTGGTTGTAAAACATGCAATTCTATCCATTTAAACCTGTTATAAAACACCAACTGCTTGAAAATGATTTTTCTCGCCGTCTCAAATTTGCTCAAAGGTTTCTGGGACATCCAGGAAGATTCATTGAACATTTAGTTGTTGGACATGAGGCTGCATTCCATATGAAGAATGGTCAAGTAAACAGACAAAACTCCTGCCACTATAACCAAGAAACCAACTGCTTGATGATCATGTATGAAAAGTCTACATCAAGAAAAGTCGTCTGTGGGTAGAACTGTGTGGCAATGGGTCGTTAATTGGTTCTATTTTTTATTAATGGAAACTTAATGGTGAAACTTTCCTAGAAATTTTAAATAAAAATGATTCCACAATTATATGTTGCTTATGGAGCCAAATTTGATCTCATTTGGTTGGTTCAAGACTATGCTCCTGCTCACAGAACACTAATGATTGAGAAAATCTTGCGGTAAGTATTTAAAAAAAAATAAGACTAAATGGCCTCCTGGAAGCCTAAATTTAACCCCATGTGATATCTTTATGGGGCCATTTGAAGACCAGTTTATTCGACACCACCTCTCAGTTTAGATGACTTGAGGAATTGCATCGCAAATGAAATATACATCTTAAAGGACAGCCTAGATCTTATCAAAAGAGTGATGAAGGCAATGAGAGATAGAACCCACTTCTGTATGAATAGAAATGGCAGTCATGGTGAATAAGGACATTGGTTTGCAGTAAATAATAAATAAAATGTTAACTGTTATTAAGGATTGATTACTTTGAGATTGCTTTTTTTATTATTAATATCAGACTTTCATTGACCAAATTGTGCGCAAATAAGTTTTTGTATACCCTTTAATTCAAATTCATGCTATTTGAATACTATGATGTTTGCCTGCCTGCAAACTGATTTATGGTGTAAAGTAAAACTGTTTTTTACAACAAACAAAACAAATGGTTTCCAAATATCTCAATCTATGAAAAATCTATTTAGATTTAAAACCAGTATGTTTCGAAGCATGCACCCAGCTCTTCCTGGCAGGCATACATGTTTCACTTAATGTGAAAACCCCTCCAGCAGAGGTTTGGAAGTGAGTCAAAAGCATTCAAGGCAAGTTCCTGTTCTCCAAGAAAATATGGCAGCAATTTCGATCCCAGCATCTGTCGCAGATTCCTTTGTGACTTCTTTCTCCTCATTCTCAAGCCAGGATGCGGCTCCTCCAGCCTTCAACGAACATCATGATGTGGAAGGTCGCCAACTGGATTTTACCTTGAAAGGCGGAGAATGCTTCAATGACAGGTTTACATTGAATGAGTTGACTTCTGCTCTCACTTTGTGCACGGACACCCTCCCTTATCCGGACAATGTCCTGAGACCTGAGTGAGTGAAGCATGGTCTTTCTGTTATATTTTTTCAACAGAATCTGGGTAGAGGGTATCCTCCCAGACTCCTGGCGAATTGCTACTGTGCTTTTTTTGCAAACTGAGGAGATATCACTCTACCTTGGCTGGCTTCCGCCCATTCTCTATAACCTGCATGGGCAAGTTGATGGAGAAATTGGTAAATGTTAGATCAGCCTGTTTTCTTGAAAGCAGAGCCTACCTTTCTTCTGCACAGTCTGGCTCCCGAAAGTTCCACTCCACATCGGATGCTCTGCTCTGAGGTGAAAATGCTGCCTGTGAGGCCTTCGTACAAAGCACTACACCAGTGTTTTTCATTCTGGAGAAGGCATATGATACCTCATGGAGACTCCATATGATGGGGACAAGGGGATGCCTCCCAATCTTTATATCTGAATTTTTGCAAGATTTCTGAGAGCTTGCCTGTGCCTTATTTCATGACTGTGTTGTCCTCCAGACTGTAATCAGGACTAGTTCATGCACACAGACTTGTGGACTATATGACTTTTTTCAACTTTATTTCACTTAGTTGTAAGTTTCATGTTGCACCGGGGGAAGGCAGATCTAGCCCCGACACTGGAGCCTGTTTCCATGTTGGCCTTTTACTTTTTCTATTGTTGTTGTTTTCTAGCCTTTGTCCTTTTTTATCATTATTTGTTATTTATATATTCTTTGTTTTTTTAATATAGTCTAGTAATATGCTGTGATGAGTACAGCAACTTATGCCCTAAGTAGGCAGTCGCCAGATAAGATCCTAAAAAATAGAAAAAGAAAAAATGCCTTTAATTGGCTGGGGTGAGACTGTTACTAGCTTTAAACCACACTGGCAACATCTCAGCATTCAAAGCTTTGATGCCAAGCACCATTCTTCAGCCTTGCTGTGACTGTTATCTGTTTGACATTCAACTACTTAGTGATGTCATACTTGTTGTGGCTCGTGTGCAGGAGAGCAGAGATCTCAATTCTTTTGACTTCCATCTCAACACACCTATACACAATGCTAAAGATGTTTTAATGACACAGGCTAGAAAATAGTATTTGATCAAATTTTTTCCAGTATACATGTAAACATCTCAAAGATAAAAAAAAAAAATGAGTGTAACAAGTTTTGCAAAGCCTGATATAGACAACATTGGCACTGAATGTTTTAAAATCTACAATCTCCCAATCCATACACACATAAGGCAGTTTGAAATTTTTGAATTCTCAGAGGTTTGATTATTTAACTTGCATTTCATTCAATTCATCACCCCCTTTCCCTGTTACCAGGCAAATTCCACAAAAGACAGTTAAATTACTTTTTTTGTAGCTGTAGCTGTAGTTGGAGAACTTTTAGAATCATTTTTCACTGTGTTTCCTTATCTCAGATTAGAAAAATGAACCAAGCTAATCAGGTCAGCTTTCCTCGCTCATTTAATGAGTGCATTAAAAGGATAGAAGGTGGTGAAAATGTTGAAGAAATGATCCAGTATTATGCCTTGAACAAGGTAGTTGCAGTCAAGATTATCAGGTTTTTGAAGTAAGTTGGTTGTACCCTTTTCACTTCAATTTGATTAATACCAACTTAAGGAACTCATGATTTTGGCAGGTTTTGGTTTTATAGTTTCAAACTACATTTGTCTGTTTAATTTGACATTTTGGAATCTACGATTGATATCACTCATGTTGGGACATTTCAATTTGCTTTCTAAATCTTTTGCAATGAGATCTACTCTAATTATGTTGTGGGTATAAGTTCATGACTGTTAACACTTCTTTCTCATTCCTGGAATTACCAACTAGGCAAAACTTTGCTTCTACCCTGAATTGGATCAACAATGCTGTCTCTGCCATATCCTATGGTGACCCATCATTTAAAAAAAAAACTATGCACAAATTGTCCGGGAAATCTGTACCAGACCTTGAATGATGTGTAGATGCCACCAATTCCTTAATTAACCCTTTTAGAAGCTTTGTCAAAAAAGTTGTCAGATCATTCTGTTGATTTTATATTAAAAAATGTAATCCAATATTCATTCAAAGGTTTGAGTGGCAGGTTTGCCATCCACTTAACTCTTTGTGGTAATGAGAGAAAGTTGGCTCACAAATTATAGCCATATCCATGTCTCATCCAAGAATATTGCAGGAGCTATTTTTTGGAGATCCTGATAATTGTTTTGTTGAGGTTCATTTTTTGGATTAAGAACACCACATACACCATTCAAACATAACAAATCACAATGCCAGTCAGTATACAAATAATACATAGTCAGGGATGGAATATATAAATCCTGCATTGGCTCATGACTTGGCTGACACCTTGACACTCTAAAGACATACCAGAACAAAGCCCTTAAAATATTCACAGGGTGCATAGCTACCACACCTACAGCCATACACCAGGATTCAAAGGTAATTAAACTCGAGGACCACCTTGACATGAAAGGCACATAATTCATTGCTGCAACTTTCATAAACCAAAAACACCTTCTAAAGGGTCTTTCAATAAGGTTGCTCGATTTTTAAATGTAAATAAAACAAGTTGTGTGTGATATATGCACTCAATTTATTTTAAATTTGGAGGTATATTTTATGGCATTAAGTGTGGAGTATGACATCGTTCAAATGACCACTGCAGCTTCGCTTGGTGGAACGTATTCGGTAGGCCCAATTTTTGATGGCTTTGTCGCATAAATCTGGCTGAATTTGCTGGATGGTGTTCGTTATGTTGTCTAATGGCATTAAATCGCATGATCGCGTTGGCCAGTTGATGAGGTTGCCGCCATGCGAGATGACCCTGCCCTGAAATCGCTGGTGCAAAATGTCTATCGTGGCATGCGCAGTATGACACATAGCGCCTTCCTGTTGGAACCACATTTCGTCAGTATCCATATCAGGCATATAATCCAGTTGAGGCCACAAGAAGTTGCTTATCATTGATCTATAAGTCTCGCCGTTGACGGTTATGGCAATTCCATCTTCATTCTCCAAAAAATACGGACCGATGATTCCATTAGACAAAAATACGCACCAAACAGTGACTTTGTTGTGATGCAATTGGTGCTGGTGTATCTCATGTGGATTATTTTTGTCCCAAATCCGACAATTTGCTTGTTCACAAATCCATTCATCCAAAAATGGGCCACGTCGCTGAAGATGATTTTTTTTTTTGGAAATTGGGGGCAACTTCCAACTGTTCTAGAGCCCAATAAGTGAACACACGGCGTTGTCTATGGTCGTTTACCTTAAGTTCCTGGCTAAGTTGGATTTTGTATGGGTGCAGACCCAAGTCCCTACGCATAATTCGCCAAATGAAGTTGCAGAAAGGCCAAGTTCTTATGAACAACAAGAAATTAACTGCCTTGGATTTTCCCATACACACTCATTTACAGCAGCAATGTTTTCATCAGACCTTGCATTTCGGCGATGTACGGGTGTTGGCTGATTGTTGATCGACCCTTTTGCCTTGAATTTGGCTACCACGCGTCAAACAGTGGACTTAGCAGGATGATTGTGGCAAGAATAGAAATCACATAATGCGTGGAACGTTTGTCAAACAGAGCACTGATTTTAATAATAACATTTGATGATTTGCACACACTGTTCAATGCTATAACCTTCCATTGTGACTTGCCAAGTACTAGTGAACAGTTCACAGTGAGGTTGCCAGATGTCGCTTAAACAACATGGCCACTATACCTGACAAAGGTCAAGCATCCTTGTTGAAAGACCCTTTACATTGCATTCTATTGCAGCACAACCACACACACCATGAAATATTAAAACAACACCCAGCACTCGCACTATACTCAAACAATGTCAACTGAAATCACTCATTGTTCGACTTATATGCTTGCTAACAAACCACACCACACAATTATACACTCACCCCCTGAGATACACACATCTGAAACCACTACCTTAACTTGAGAGGACAAGGTGCACCTGGCTAGACTGAGAAAACCCTTGTGAGCTACAAAAAAGGCTGGATGACACCATTGTGGATCTCTATCCAGGTTGTGGCAGATCCAACCACACCATAAAACACGTAATAGAAGACTTTGTAAACCACAACAACCTATGCATACAACACATAATAGAAGACCGTAAAATACAACCACCTATGTATACAATACAACATACATTCACTGGAAAGTTTGTGAGATTGCCCGGTACTAGTCATGGCCTTCCTCAGGCGCTTGGGGCTGTTCAGCCAGAAAGCCCAGTGTTAAGCAGAACACCCCGTTAGGGGTGTGGTGATTTGCCTTCCTGGCCACTGTGCTGATGGGACTCAGCGCCCTGTCCGGCCCCAGCTTAGCCTCTTCTCCTTCTTTCAGACAGCCTGTATTTCTCCCTTACTTCCTCACTTCCCCTACAACCTCTCCCACAACTTTCTCTGGTTGGCCTCTATTTTCACAGGGTAGATGCTGACCTTCTCAGCCAACTATCCTGGATCGGGGCTCAAGGGAGAGGGGGCAATGTTCCCTAACCCCTGAGCTCCGGTTTGGGATGGTGAGTTTTTAACAAGCTACTTCATCCCCACCCATACCTTCCTCACATCCCTTTTCCTTCTTACTTCACGATCTATTTTTTTTTTACCCCATGCCTAAGGTGGCGTTGCTATGCCAAGAGTCTGCCGGGTCACCAGGCGGGAGGGGTGGCCTAAAATGATGGCACCTGGCTCTGCCAGTCCCATATACGCCCCTCGCAGATGATGAAAATAATAAAAAACCATGTTCCTCTTTCCCCCTCATGATTGACAGAGCCACCTTCGGGCAGCTCTACTGAAAAAAATGGAGGTCCCCCCACCTGTGCTCTCGTAGGGGATCCACCAAATCTCTTTAACCAGAGAGCAGGCTTACTCCTTTCTTTTAACCACGGGTGTAGGGGACTCCCCCTCACCCGCTTGTCTGGACGTGCCTTCGGCTTCAAGAGCTAGGTATAGCTCGCTATGCCGAAGCGCACAGGTTTCAGTTTTCCTTGGCCAAGACTAAGGTGCTTCACTTCTGCCGCCCTTCATGGCTCCACCCCGACCCAGACTTGTTTCTTAATGGGGTACACCTGGAAGTGGTTAAATCGCACCGTTTCTTTGGTCTTGTGTTTGACCAACGCTCCACCTGGGAGGCTCATGTCCACAACCTTATGGTCTCTTGTACCCGTGCTATGTATATTCTCTGTTCCGTGACATTCAGCTCTTGGGGGCACTGATAGGGCTACTGCCTTACCTTTTTATCGATCCTTTGTTCGTTCGAAGTTCGACTACTGATGCGAGTTTTATGAATCTTCAGCCGAGTGTGTATTGTGGAAGGTGTATTCGATCCACCACACCAGCCTTCACCTGGTGGCCGGTGCCTTCCGCACTTTCCCTATTAAGAGCCTACTAGTTGATGCTAGGGAGATGCCACTCGCTCTACGCCATTCACAGTACATTATTTGCCTGTATGCGTGAGCCCAGCACCTTCCTCAGTTGCCATCGGCTCTCACTGCATCCCAGCTGATGTTGACAGTGCCTCTGCCGCCTAGAAACGCCACTCATACCCTAAGCCCTTTCTGTTTAGGGCTAGGAAACTGCTTCAAAAGCTAGGTATAGCTCTCGGGCTGGTGGCGCCCCTGGTTCTGCCCAGGACACCACCCTGGAGGGTACCACCTTTGGCTATTTGTCGCCATGCCTCTGCTCCCAAAGCTTGTATAGCGCTGGGAGTATTGCGTTTGACTTTTTTGGAGCACACCTCGTGTCACGCTGGAACCGTGCCAGTGTATACAGATGGCTCCAAGTCCCAAGTGGGGGCCAGCGGGGCTCTTCCAGGCACTGCATCTGTCTACACAGCCAAGCTGGTGTCAATACACCACTCGGTACAGGAGATTGTGTGACGTTCCCAGTTCGAAGACCCGATTGTGATCTATAGCGATTAACAAAGTGCCCTGAGTGTTCTTGTTGCATTGGAATCTCTGCGTTCCCTGGTTCGCAATATCTGTGACACCACGGTTTTGGCAAGCTGGGTGGATGTCGAGGTTATCTGAACATGTAGGAATTGCGGGGAATGAGTCCACCAAAGAGTCTGCGAGGACTCGGCGACCGGACCAACGGTTCGCTCTTTCTCACCAACTACATGGTAGGAATGCGGGTTGCTTGTCAAAGAAGATGGGAGACGGTCAAATAGAACTTAAAGTTGCGTGCCATTGTGCAGCGACCGTTCAGGTTCCTTTCTGTCATCTCCGAATTGGACGCACCGCCATTTGATGGAGCGCCCGCCAGCCCCCTACTGTGAAGACTGCGTTGTTGAATGTTCCAATCTAGGCGATCTCTGCGCATGTTACCTGTCCCTGCACCGGGATGGACGGGGCCGCTACCGCCCATCCCTTTTACACGGATGAGTATGTACATTGACTGGTGGACTTATAGACTTTCGGGAGGGGGGCTAACCACCTCCCCTTTATTTAATTAGTTGTTTTTTTTTGTTATTTTAGTAAGTTGCATGTTTCTGCGCTGGGAGGGGGACCTCCCCTGTGCTTATTGCCTTTTCCTTTTTCTTTTTTTCTAGTTATGGGTTTTTTTTTGCATCTTATTTTAAACATGCCTAGTATTAGGCAGTGTTGAATACGGTGACTAATGACCAAGTAGGCAGTCGCTCTATGAGCTCTTAAAATAATAAAAAAAATTAATCTTCCACACTTCTTACTATAAAGTTTTGGATGATTCACATTAGAGTTGCAATTGCAGCTAAAACTGTGTAGAGATTGTTACACCTCATTGAATGACATAATTGGACTAGAAAGTTATCTTTAAGATCTGAAGTGTTGGAAAGGGCTGATTTCAAAGACAATCCTTGTTACCAAATCATAAATTGATAGATGCTAGTGGAAACCCATTCAACCAGCTATTTGTATCAGATGAAGACGCCCAAAGTCAGTGATTGAAATGACATTTAATAAAATTTTTAATTTAATTTGTAAATCGAGTAATCCATTGCTTCAGAGATGCTAAGAAATCTAAAGTTTCTTCCTCTGTGACTAAGTAAATGAAGTTTTATAAAGCAATAGGGTAGCTTTTTTTCCTGCATGTTACTTTGTTTCAATCATTTGTAATCACTTGTCACCACCTTATCAGGCAATTTATCACCAGTCCTCACATAGAATTAATAGCCATTCAAACCAAACTAAAGAGCGCATACATAAATGTATACATACCACCAAAACATTAATTTGAATTCTGTCTAATTACTAGCCCATGTTAGCACCATCGCAGGAACACACAACCTAATAGTAGGAGGTGTCACCTGGAATATTAGGCCTCACATTAGACTCAATGTTCACACACCGCATCAAAAGGCATTCCACTAAATGAAAAAAAACAACAACAATGCCTTGCACACTAACAACCACCACATTTGGACAGCAAAAGGAAACACTAACCAGCCTATACTAACAATTTATTAATACCACACTTAATTATGCATCACTAGTGTGGTGCCCCATAATTGTTAAAGCTAACATGCAAACTTGTGAAACAGCACAAAAATAGTCCTTAGGATACTTACCCAACTGCACACATGATCCATCCCCCCTCATCCTCCCATACCCTGTCATTACCCACCTACACTCAGAGACCAAAATTCTCCCCTATAAATTTACAGTTAAACATGCTGGCCACACCAAGATGCATACCCAATTGCACTCATGCAAGGAATTAATAAATGCCTTCAGTACACTACAAAAGAATCTACACCTCATCTACCTTGTCCACCTCAACCAGATGATTATATTCTTATATTGTTAATTGGTTTGATTAGTGTTTAGGGAGAGGAAAGAAAAAGGGTGTAAAAAATGTCAATGTTGAAATATAGATTATAAGCTGCTACATCCAACACAAACTACATATTCTGCAAGAAAAGGTTTGGGGCAAAACTGAGTTTCCTTTCATTCATATTTTTCAATCTTATTTTGCAGGCAAGCAAAAAAGAGTAGTCGTAGCGTTTATGATATCCTGGTAAAAAAGGTGGCGAGTTTACTTCCCTACTTGAATGGTTCCAATTCTCCATCCGTCTCACCCTGCAAGGATGCCCAATCTTTCATGCAAGTCACCACTAAACATGTAAGTGCTCCGGGGAGAGGCAGGCCTCCTCCCTGATGCTGGATCATGCTTCCTTCCTTGCTTTTGTTTTGTTTATTTTGTTTTTTGTGAATATTAAAGTAGTCTACTACTAGGCTGAAATTTTAATTGCCTGGTAGGTGTTAATTTTTTTTATTGGGATAGTTTTTGCCAAATTAATATGTACATCTTACTTGTATATATTAGGTAGTTTGCAAAGATTGTATCTCTTGTGTAGACTTCCCCCTTACCTGGATGGTTGGTGCATCCCCCAAGCCCTACTGACCTTGGCAATTTTTAAACTAGATGGAAACTACTGGGGCATTTTTCCTTCTAGAGATTTCCTTTTACCCTCATGTAATTCCCACAAGGCAGGCATTTACCATTGATTAGAAGGTGGTTTATTCATTTCCTTGGTCCATTTATGCACTCTTTTGGCTAAGAGTGCCCCCCCCCCCCGCCTCCTCCATTCTTTATGGGACAAATCACAAGAACACTCATTCAGCCTCTCAAGTAGGTTAGGTTACATTAGCAAGGTCCATGCTTGCTCATATTCAAAACCCTGTATGTGTAAATGATCATATTCTGGAATTTTTGTTTTATCCTATACCCAATGGCATTGAGAGACCATAGCATCCTTCTTTCCTGCATCTTTATTTTCTAATTAATGAGAAAGGGCCAGCTTCTGTTACCCAAGCGAAAGCAACCTGCTGCAAAGTATGTGAACAAACTGAAACATCCCATCAACGCTGGCATGCTTTAGTTCTTCTCAGATGAGAATTATTTCTGCCAGGACAGTTAGTTGGTAAACTAACCAAACAACTGCTTGCTTGCTGTATCCCCGAAATATGTGCTGAGAGTCATGAAGCCTAAATTTCCTTTGGAGTGGTCAGTAGAGAAGGCCATATTATGCCCCAGTTTATCTTGCCTGAAGGCCTCGGACTCTATCGATATTGAAGGTATCATTAAGTGCCTGGAGGAGTTGGTGTTTTCCTGGATCCAAGGGGTAGCTGCTGAAAGCCTGTATGTGTACCAGCTAGTGATGGGACTATACCAGATTTTCAAGCGAGTACCGATACCGAGTATGATACCACTGTATACTCTCGATTCCGATACGAGTACCGAGTACATATATATATATATAATATATAAAGGGTGTTGCAATAACTTGGACGATTTTAAATGAGTTAAGTTTAAGAGTCTAATGATTTTTTTCTTTTTCTTTCAGATTTAACGTGTTAAAGTTATTAAAGCCTATTGCGAAAATGGATGGTTCAAACAGAAACGCAGTTCGGGCACTTCGCGATTTTTTTGGTCTACATAATCAACCAGCCGAGAGTGCATTTTCATCTTGATGGATTCATTAATAAGCAGAATTGTCCCATTTGGGCTGATGAAAATACCAGGAAGATTGTTGAAAAGCCACTGCATCCACACAAGGTCACTGTTTGGTGTGCATTTCTTGCTAGCAGAATCATTGGGCCGTATTTTTTTGAAAATGATGCTGGGAATTCTGTTACGGTGACAGACGAGCGATACCGTACCATGATAACCAACTTTTTATGGCCTGAATTGAATTCTATTGATGTTGAAGATTTGTGGTTTCGACAGGACGGCGCCACATGCCACACAGCCAATGTAACAATTGGCTTTATTGAATGAGAAGTTCCCAGGTTGCATCATCTCTCGAAACAGCGAGGTCAATTGGCCACCACGATCGTGTGACTTGATGCCTTTAGATTTCTTCCTTTGGGGTCATCTTAAAAGTAAGGTCTATGCCAACAAGCCAACAACAATTCAACAGCTGAAGGATGAGATAATAAGGCATATTGGTGAAATTGAGGTGCAACTATGCAGAGACGTCATCAAAAATTTTGACCATCGAGTGGAGGTGTGCCGCCGAAGCCTTGGCAGACATTTAGGTGATATTATTTTTCACACATAATCGCCATGACTCAAATAACATGATCCAATAGTGAAATCAGTAAATTTTCACCAATAACACTGTTTTATTTAGTGCTAACTTTGATCCGTCTTAATGGAACACCCTTTATATACGTACTTGTTTGTGTATTAGTAAATACTTATATAGATTTCTATTCATTTGTTTGAAGAATAATACTACTGAACAATGAAGCTTTGTTTAATTCTTCAAGCTATTACAAAATAGAATACTTAGGCATCCAATTATACAACTAATTCCTTTAGCACCCAAATAAAAACAACGACAATATAGGTGTAAACTTGAATATTAGTTGTACTTCAAACCCAATATTATAAATAATTTTTCATTGAAAAGAAATTTCTATGCATTTGATTATAGATTAAAAGAATAGTAATCAAATAACAAATCTTGAGTCATATGTTTTGTCTTTGTTCATTTGAATGAATGCTGTTTGAACATATTTGATATGGTTACTCTCTAACACTACCATTTATTTCATGTAACTGTCCATATTCATTCTGCAATGGGTGAAAATTGAATATGAATATCTAAGGAATATAAAACATAACATTTATAGATAAAAGTTGTGCATAATAAAGAGTATATTTAAAGCTTAACTTTCAGCTGTTTTAAACAAAATAAAATTTGTCAGAAAACATGATGGAACAAAAATATAAATTAATTGGTTTGGTAGCATACATACAATATGACTACGTAGGTGAGTCAAAAAGTTCTCAGACAAATGGCAGATTATTGAAATGTTCGATTTTGTACAAGTAAATACAGGGTCAAACACGACTTTCATGTTTTCTGAACAATTCCTACAAAATTCGTCATTCAATTTGTCGAGACTCTTTGTATTAGATGTGCTTCAAAAAGGTTACTTTTTTGAACCCATAAAATGGCAAATTTTGAGATAAGAGCGAACATTAAATTCCTGACTAAACTTGATTGGAAGCCTGTTAAGATTATTGACGCTCTACAACAGGTTTATGGTGACTCTTCGCCATGTAGAGCGGTAGTTTACGACTGGATTAAGCGCTTCAAGGGGGGCAGAGAAGAAGTTGAAGATGATCCACGTGAAGGAAGACCCTCCACCTCCATTAACCCAGAAAATGTCGAGCTTGTGAGGAATCTAGTGGATAAAGATCGCCGTATTACTATTGATGAAGTTGCCAATGCATGTGAAATCTCTCATGGCTCAGCATTTGGAATTCTAACTGAAAATCTTGGCCTGAGCAAGCTTTCAGCACGTTGGGTCCCAAAAGCGTTGCGAGAAGACCAGCTGAATCATAGGGCCAACCTTTCTTTGGCTATTTTGACCAAGATTGAAGCAAACGAGGATAGTTTTTTTGAGCGCCTCGTAACGGGAGATGAAACTTGGGTGTATCAGTTTGATCCTGAAAGTAAAAATCAATCAAAAGAGTGGCACCCAAGGGGGGCAGCAGGGCCTATCAAGTTCAAGACAGAGAGGTCCGTTAAGAAGATAATGGCTACAGTTTTTGGGGATTCGGAGGGAATTATTTTAATAGACTTCTTAGAAGGACAAAAAACTGTTACATCCAGCTATTACGAAGGAGTTTTAAGGAAGCTGAAAACTTCAATAGCCAAAAAACGACGAGGAAAGCTCCACAAGCAAATCTTGTTCCACCATGACAATGCCCCTGCACATTCGTCCAAAGCTGTGAGATCTCAGCTACGGGAATTTCGATGGGAAACTCTTGCTCATCCCCCTTATAGCCCTGATTTAGCACCCTCTGACTTTTTTCTGTTTCCAAATTTAAAGGGACACCTAAAAGGAACCCGGTTTCAATCATTAGATGAAGCAAAAAAGCAGGTCATTACTTGGTGCCAGAGACAACCCCGTGAATTCTACAAAGATGGTCTTTACCGTTGGATTCATAGATTAAGAAAGTGTATAGATGTTAATGGAGCTTATGTAGAAAAATGATTACAGTATTATTACAAATAAAAATTTTATGCCATTTATCTGAGAACTTTTTGACTCCCCCTCGTATATGGAATGGCTTTGATTTCAAGCTAATTGCATCTATTTTTTTTGTGTAATAATAATTTTCATTGTGATGGAAGAAGTGGCTTTAGAAATTCTAATCTTTTGTTAAAGATTTACCCAATAATAATGGAGATGAAAATAATGTAAAATTTCCCTCATTTATGATGGCACTAGTACACTATTTTCAAAATATATTTGAATGGGATAAAATTACCAAAATTTAGGAATATTTAGTTAAACATTTAAATAAAATTATATTTATACCACACTAACTGCAGTCTTTGATTGATTGCAATTATGTGAATTTTTCATGCATGGGTAAACTAGTATTTTGGCCTGTGCTTATTCCTTTTGGTTCCCTGAAAAACTAAGGGTTTGAAAGGGTTATAAAATGTTAAATTTTGTGTAAGTAAATTAGGTGCATATTATGTGAATTTGTTCATGTATGAGACACTAGAATATAATCATTAAATAGAATGAATATATGTTGTAAAATGATTGCATACAGTGTCTTGGGAATTAATGGGCAAGTATTGGATTTTGATATCGGAAATGAGACATAAAAGTTCCGATACTGATACAAGTTCCGATAACACTAAAATCAGCCGATACTACCGATATTTAATACTGATAGTGAGTACTCGTCCCATCACAAGTACCAGCATGACTACACCATTCCACATAAACAGAAGGACCCAATCTTGGTTGTCAGATAACTTTTTTTAACCACATCAGTCTAAACATTGGCAAAACCAACTCCCAGGACTGCAGCCCTTTAAACTATTATGTATATGGCATCGTTGAGATACCCTATAATTGGTATCTGGAGAGAGAAACTGTCACTCGGTTGACTTGAATTCTATGATGGTGCCTGGGAAAGTTGTTAGTGCACTTTCCCATTGCCCCCTCTCAGCACTACTTTACCTTTTTATTTGTATTATTAGTAATATTATTTACTAATATTATTTAGTATGATTTTTATATTATTATTTAATATTATCATAAAGGCTCTCCACGCAACCGTAGCCTCTCTTCATTCCCCCACTACCCTCTAATCTCTGTTGCCTGTAACAACTCTCCCCTATCATGCCCCTACCCTTCTGTCATTCCTTTACAATCACCTTTTGTTGGCCCTGTAAGGGGCACGGCGATTTGCCTTCCTGGCTGCCATGCTGATGGGCATCAGTGCCCCATCCGGCCCCTGCTCCTCCTTTCTGATATCCTGTCTCCTTACCCTGCTTCCTCACTTTCCCTACAACATCTCCCACAACTTTTTCTGGTCGACTTCTAATTTCACAGGGTAGATGCTGACCAGCTTCCTCTCACCCAACCATCCCGGATTGGGACTAATGGGGGAGGGGGCAAAGTTCCTTCACCCCAAAACTTCAGCCTGGGTGGTGGGTTTTTAACAACCTTCTTCATCCCCACCCATCCATACCTTCCTCACATCCCCTCTCTTTCTCCTTACAATCTATCAATTTTTATGCCGTGCCTAAGGTGGAGCTGCCAGGTTACTAGGCACAAAGAGTGGCCTAAAATGGAGCTGCCTTTGTGCAGCTCCACTGAAAAAAAATGAGGGAATTCTAGTGCACTGTAGCATAGTTGCTGAGGTCCTTTCCACTGCTTTTTGATTTGAACAGTAGTCACTTCCTCTCGGGAGACTACTCTATAAATCCAAGGGTTCAGGTCCTTGCTAACCTAATTGACAAGCTTGAGATAGGTGTCTTAAATGGGGATGAGTATATGCATTACTGCTTGAGAACTGCTTCATTTACTTGCCTTGATCTATTCCTGTGCTCTCCAGATGCACAGCCTGTTTTTGGCTGGGAAGTAGTCAATAACCTCTATGCTAGGGATCACTTTCCCATTGAATATTATTTTCTGGACCACTGTCACCTGAGAGAGCCCCCACATTGGTGCATGGCTTGGGTGCAGTGATCTGCATCTCAGGGAATTACTGATTTAAATGCAGCAGTTGACTAGTTTAGGTCAGTGAATGCGGCTGTTGAGCTCTTTGCTAGTATCACCATTTCTGGGCCAACTACTATTCCTAGAATGTCTGCCCATTTTGCATACCAACCACTTTGGTGATGGTTAGCATTATCTGTATCCCAACCACTTTGGTGATGGTTAGCGTTATCAGTATCCCAATTACTAAAGTGATTGTTAGTGTTATCTGTACATGCGCTATAAGTGACTCCCAAACAATTTCATTGTCGGTGAATTTCATCGATCTAGGGTTAGGGTCCAGTATATTTCAAAGCACATCTGCTCCTCTTTCTGGCAGGGGCATGCAAGGCCTCTCTAGCAGAAGTCAAAAAGATTCAGGGCAAGTTCTTTGGAGGACTTACCTCTAATTCTCTAGGAGAACGGAACTGCTTTCCATGCATTCTCTAGCCAAGATGCTGCTCTGCCAGCATTCAATGCATGTTTTGATATCGTGGAAGGCTGCTGACTGGACTTAACCTCCAGAGGCAGAGAACTCAATGACATTTTTATGTTGAGTTGTGTTACGCACTTGCTTTGTGCATGGACACCACTCCTAGTTCAGATGATGTCTTGTATGCCATTGTTTTGACACCTAGGTGAGCAAGGCATTGCCCACAAAATTTGAACAGAGGGTATCATCCCAGACTCCTTATGAATGGCTACTATGCTCGTTTTTCCCAAACAAGGTAGAGATCACTCTATCCTGCCTATTTTCTGTCCAATCTCTCTAACCTCCTGTGTGTTCAAGTTGATGGAGAAATTGGTAAATGTTAGACTAGCCTTATTTCTTGACAATGGAGACCACCTGTCTTCCACATAGCGTGGCTTGAGCAAGTTCCACTCTACATTGGATGCTCTGCTCTGTCTGGAAAATGACCTATCCCCCAATGCCGCGTCGGCTTCAGGTTGCTTTCTGTCGTCTCCGAATCGGACACACTTGTGTGACGCATCGCTATTTGATGGAACGCTCGCCTGCGCCCTATTGCAACGACTGCATCGTCCCCCAGACTGTTCGGCACATTCTTGTCGAATGTCCCAGTCTGGGTGATCTTAGCGCACGATACCTGTTCCGGTACCGGGATGGGCGGGGTCGCTACCGCCTGTCCCTTGTACTCGGGACAGATTCGTGCACATTGACTTGTAGACTTGTTGACTTTTTGGGGGGAGGCCGGGCTTCTTCCCTTTATTTAAGGTTCTTTTTTGTTATTGTTTTGTTTGTAGGTTGCACTCTCCTGCACCGGGGTGAGGGGGACCTCCCCCCTGCTGCCGGATATTGCTTCCTGATTGTTAAGTTTTTCCAATTTATATCGATTGTTAAGTTTTCATATTTTTATTTTAATGTAGCCTAGTTCTAGGCTGTCGTGTTTTTCGGCGACTTATGCCCAAGTGGGTAGTTGCCAGATGGGCTCTATAAAATTTAAAAAAAAAAAATCTGGAAAATGGCATCTGCAAGGCATTTCTTCATAGACAGCACTATGCCACAGTGCTTTTCAATCTGGAGGCCTTTGATGTCGCATGGATATACAGTATCATGGGGGCAAGATAGATTCTCCGTACTGGTGGGAGGAGCCCTCTTTGGCCCAATGGAGCAGGAATAGGATGTCCCACAGGGAAGTGTCCTCAGTGTCGCACTCTTTACCCTGAGCATAAATGATATCACCTTGGTGCTGCCAGAAAATGTTCTTGCTATGCTCTATGTGGATCACCTTCAATCTTTTTTGGTGCAGCTCAAATGCTAACTGGAGCATTGATGACAACATGATGGAACCAGTTTTACTTAGCCAAGACTAAGATAGTAACTTCTGCAACCATCCTCGTGTCTAGCCCAACCCAGACTGGTTTGTAAATTTGGCTTGCCTGAAAAATGGATTTTCACCAAATACTTGGTCATGTTTTTTAATACCTCACCCATTAAGCCCATGCTATAGACATTCTTCATTCCATGACATTCACCACTTGAGGTACTGATTCAGCTACTATTTGTTGTTTTATTGTTCATTTGTTCACTCAAATCTTGACTGGATGCACACATCTGAAGCTCATTGTGAATTGTGGCAGGTGGAAGCAATCCAATGCATGGGTCTTGTAACTTGTTTTTCTGCACATCTTTTGAAAGCCTAGTTGTTGATGTTGGAGAGATGTTACTTGGTCTGCTCTGCGCACAGTTCACTATTAATTTGCACATATAAAAGGAGCATCTGCCTTGCTCACTATTGGCTCTCATTGCATCCATCGTCTATCCTGCTAGAGATGCCCTTTACTAGGTCCTGCATGTCCTCATGCCTTAGCTGGTTGCAATACACCTTACAGTATTGAGCCTAATGCATTGTTCCCAATTTGGAGACTGGATCATGATCTATCCTGCTAGAGATGCCCTTTACTAGGTGCTGCATGTCCTCATGCCTTAGCTGGTTGCAATACACATCACAGTATTGAGCCTAATGCATTGTTCCCAATTTGGAGACTGGATCATGATCTATCCTGCTAGAGATGCTCTTTACTAGGTGCTGCATGTCCTCATGCCTTAGCTGGTTGCAATACACCTCACAGTATTGAGCCTAATGCATTGTTCCCAATTTGGAGACTGGATCATGATCTATTGTGAGTTACAGGGCACCCTGAGAGCTCAGGGCATTGGAATCTCCACAGCCTCTGCTTCAAGGTATTGCGATGACAGAGTTGCCATGAGCTGGGTGGGTATTGAGATCATCTGCTGAGTTCTTGGACATGCAGGGAATGATGGTGCCCATGACAGGAATTAGGTCAGTCCCCCAAGCTCCCTGGCTAAGAAGCTGGGAGATGATTGATGGGAACTTAAAGTTGCATGCCATCTCACTATGACTTCACAAGGACCTACCTCCCAATGGCTTAGCAATTTCATATCACTTTCTCATCTTCAATGAATTGGGCACTCTTGCACATTCTAGTTGAGTGTCCTCATTTAGGAGATCTTCACTCACATTACCTGTCCCAGTACTTGGATGACCCGGGTCACCTTGTACTTGGGATGTATTTGTGCACACAAAATTTTGGAGTCCACTTCCTGGAGGAAGAGGGTGGTGTATTCCATTTTATTTAACTCTTTGGTGTTGGTCACATGCCTACTTTTTCTATTGTTTTTGTTTGATTCCTTTTTGTTGTTTTTTTTATTGTAGCCTAGTAGTTGGTTGTTTATTGTCTGAGTCCCGAACTGACACAATCTTGTTGCATTCCCAGTCTTGGAGCATCTTTGTGCACTCGTCTTGGCCTGGTACTAGGATGAGTGAGTTATACCTCATGTCAATGCACTAAGGATGGGTTTGTACACTCCCAATTATTTGAGGGTTTGTTGGAGGCAGACCTCTTCCACAGTACTTGGGTGTTGGTTGCATGTTTGGCCTCAGAGGGACACACACTTACTCCACCACTTGAACCTTCCTTTTTTTCTTTATTGTAGCATTTTTTTTAATGAAGCTTAATATAGCCTAAGAAAAGCCTAGTTAGTCTGTACCTCTCTTAATGCCCAATCTGGTTGTGATATATTGCTTATTGCAGGGGATTGTATTTTGTGCCTTAATAAGAGACTGATTGGTAATTAATAGTGACTTGCAGTTTGTGGTAAATGCCCTTGAGACATTGGAATCTCTGCATCACTTAGTTTTGCTCTACCTGTGAAGCCATGGCTTCTAAGTGTTGGATGATGTTGAGATTGTCTCTTGCTGGGTTTCTGAACATGTAGTCATTACAGGAATGAGCACTGTGTTGGCTCGCACAGGTTATTTGTCAGCAATCACCTCACCCTTTGGGACTACATGACAAAGAAGATTGGATCCAGCAGAGCGGAATTGAAAGTTGCGTGCCATTGCCCCTTGGCTTTTTGTGGACCTACCTTTTGGCCTTGGCAGTCTCAGGTCATTCTTTGTTGCCTTTGAATCAGACACTCATAATTTGCGGTGGCATCTGATTGAGTGTTTACTTGAAACTTTGCTGTTCCACAACACGCAGTGGCACTACCACCCGCCTTAATTCCTTGACTCATGCACACCAGAATGTCATGTGCATGAGTTTTGGGAGGGGGTCAGGCTTCCTCCATGTTGGGTTCTAGTCCTTATTTTAGTATTTGATTAAAGTGTTGGTGACATGCATGCCTTCCTTGATTACCCCAGTGTGACAGGCTTCCCTTGAATTAGAGTTGTGATTCCGGCGACTTATGCCCAAGTGGGCAGTCGCCAGATAGGCTCCTAAAAAAAAAAAAAAAAATGTAGATTGGTACCATCATTTTTATTTACTTTGTCATTTTCTGTTTATTTTGTTAATTATACCAGGATTTGATTAAACTTGCTGAAAGATATGTTTTTGTCATTTGAGCAGAAGAGTCAAAAGTTAAAAAAAAAATGTCCTGACTAAATTTTTTAAGGGATCTATGGGTCCTAGAGGGATGTGACTCCTTAAATATAATTTGTCTTCCTCAGCATACCTAATTGCATATTATGACCAATTAGCATACTGGTAGTTTGATAACATTTGTTCTGGAATGCCTAAACCTCATTTTCAAGCACAACCTCATTCACATCTTTTCTTGCACCATAAATACCCCTTAACATTTCATTCTTTATTCTATCTACCCTTCCCTTACCCAACACTTGTTCATTTGCACTCTTGATCTTATCTTCCATACCATACACTCTCCCCCTCCCCCATTTACCAACATTTACACAAGGACACTTGTGCATCTTCAGGGCACATTCCGTACTCAAACCTTGCTGGCTTAAAAATATTAGTGTAGAAATTGCACTTTATACTAAAATTAGTTCAAAATTGTTGTATTTTCATTGCTTACAATGTTTGTTACTTTCATTTTTAACAAGTCTTTTTAGCATTAAACTTTAAGCATTAACTGATAAAAGAGGTACTCATTTGAAGAATTGGTCCTCTCATGTAGTGTATAATCATTGAATTAGAAATAGTTCTATGGAACTTTTTTCTTCTATGCTCTCTAGGCAATTATATTAAAGTTTGCATAGAAATAATTCCTTTTATATATGTTATTCCACAGGTCATTCCTCAATCAACTTCTCGCTTTGTATCATATACCTCACAAGATCTCAAAAAAGCAATTGATTATTACAATAGTGGAGGTAGTTCCATCAAATATGTTTCTGCAAAATTCAATGTTCCATATGGAAGACTGTGCAAAAGTTTAAGAAAAACTGAACAAGTGTAAGTATCATTGTATTATGGAAGACTGTGAAAATGTTTAAGATAAACTGAACAAGTCTAAGTATCATTATATAGGTGGGCTTTGATCAGAATGTAAGAATGAGATCTGCATTGATAGTACTAAGTTTGTATATTTTTAAATAAATTTTAAGGCTCCCCAGTTATCAATGTAAAAATGCATGTCACTAGTTTTCATTTCTTAATCACTTAGTAATCTTAATAAATCTCAAATCCGAGACATGAGCCATTCTGTCTTAATTTATCTCTATTTATGTAATTATTTCTCTGCATCCCTGTCATTTAGTGAATGAAACATGCAAAATTGAGTAGCACTTTAACTTGGTGAGCTGTTAGAAGATTACTAAATGATGAATGACAAAAAGGAAAACAAAAACATTAATAAATGGAAACTTCAGTAGTGGAGGCTGCTAAAGCTCATTGACTTTCTTTTTTATATTAAGTTTAAGTCAGAATTTAGCTAGTTTTGTATATTTATTACTTCTCAAGATGCAACTTATACATTGCATTAGCCTGTTTAACAGCTTTATCAAAAGTAAGATCTTTCATGCTAATCAATATTCTCTGAATCTGTTGATCATTTAACTTAAAAATAAATTATATTTCTAAATTGTTCATAATGTTTAACTAATTTACTTGAAATTTTGCTAAATTTTGACAAGTGCAAATGGTTTGGTTCCAACTGTTGTCAGAAAAACTTTTTTCAATTTTCCCCAATTCTGTTAGCTATACCCCCTAAAAAATCTAAGTTAATTCCCCACTTTAAAATATTGATTGAATTCTCCAATTGATATTACAAGAAACTGAGGAACAGATATAGATTCAGTCATTATGACTTAATATAATGTAGATCTGAACGATAAAGTTTTCCTCATCGCCCGTTTATAATAGATTAACAGAGATATATACATAAATTATAATGCACCAAAAAAAAACATATGAGAAGGCATACATTCAATTATGAATACTATTTATAAGTGGTTTAATTCAATTAAGTATATTGAAGGATAAAAAAAATGATGGGATAGTATTGAAAGGGATACAAAATACGTATTACGACTATAGAATGTAAGCTGTATTTGGAATAGCTGCAGTGTTTCTACTTAATTTTTGTGTAGTATAGAAACCTGTGGACAATAAATAGTGATGAACAAAATTGTAGCACTCGTACTATGAATTTACTTTTATAACATTTGAATCAGTTGCCAAATAGTAAATACAATAATTATGGATAACCAATCCATAATATTTAAAATTAAGTACACAACTATTCAAGAATGTAATTATATAATAATAGGTTCATTCTGTGTCAAACCACTCATGCATTCCATGTAGACCATCTGGGATTTTTATGTAAATTTCCCAAAATGCACCCTATGGGTCTAATGATGAAAAAGTCCCAAGTTTCATCAAAATATTCCAATGAGATTCTGAGTTACAGCCCTTTTAGTCTCTGGTGCCACATCCCTATTTCGCATTCATGATTCCAATAGAAATTTTAACCAACTTTGACCTTCAATAATTCTTTTTCTAGACAACATTGAAGGCTGAAAATTGCTAGCCAAGGTTATTTTTACACATTGATCTAGAATCTGGCATCAGAATTGAGCTCTGGGTGTGCATTTAAGAAAATTTGCACTTCAAAATTATTTGGTTAAGTAGACTAGGCTGTTCTTTTTTTTTTCAGACCTTTAACTCATGATGTGGGATCAACTTGTTTGACTAGACCAAATATTCTGCTTGTATATTGTAATATAGGAATGAAACTAAACGAATGAAAGATTTTTCCCAAATGTTTAATGGCTTGAAAAATGTTTGCAACTCAAAACACCTCCATCTGTGGGGGGTCCTATGGCTGCTTAGAGAGTTAGTCAGTTCAATGAAGTTTGAAGAGCAGAATCATATACATCTTGACCATAATTGATACAAATATCATTATCTAAACTCTTTTAATATTAATAGAAATGGACAGTACAATAAATTCCTCAGGAATTTATTAATAAAGAATGCTCAGTGATGAAAAAATAAATGATCTAAAAGTTGGATCATCTTTTAAAATTATAGAGAAACAAACCATGGCTTCGCCACTAACCCTTACCCGCGGCCGGCTTGCGCTTGTTAACAGCCCTGTGGGCTGTTGGCCTCCTGCTTATTTGATCTTTGAAACAGGTTTTTCAAATGCATTTTATTATGCTTTTTCTTTACTCTGTTTAAATGCCAATTAAATCCCTTTTAAAGTAAAAAGAGAGAAACCAAAAAAAATGAAATATAATAAATACTTTATTTGTTAATTATTAACTCACACCCTACAAAATTTAATCCATTCTGAATTTCTTTCTTCAACCACTTTCTTTTAACAAATGGAAATTCTTCATTTTTTCTTCTTTTTTTCTTATTATTCTCTTCTCCATCTTCTCTTCCTCTTCTCATCCTAATCCTATTCATTCTCTTAAATCTCTTCTATTTCGCTCTTTCTTTTTGTCTCCTTTTTCATCTCTTCATCCCGTCTCCTTTTCTTTTCTCTTTCTTATCCATCTCCTATTTCTTTCCTTCTCAACTCCTCTTTCTTATTCTCATCCTTTTTTTCTTTTCTTCTCCTGCTCTTCCTCATACTTATTATATGTTTCTACTCTTCTTTTTTCACCTTCTCCTTTCATAATTCTTCTTCCTCTTCTCATCTTCACCTTTCTTTTCTTATTCTTCTCTCCATGCTTTTATTTATATTTAACCCATCTCAAAATTCCTGTTCTTAAAATATATTGTTAGGGACGAAAGGATGGATCTCCACTCCTCATTTAACTCTAGTAATTTTTAGGTGCCAGTAACTATTTCCTCCTGATAAAGATTAAAATTTAAAATTATTTGAAAAATAACTGCTAAAAATTTTGAATATAAAAAAAGAAAGGAGCCATGGTTAAATTTATATAAATCTTCTGAACTTCACCATCGTGGTCAGTGCCAGCTTGTGTCTTCGTTTCATAATCTGTCATCCTATCTTCTCTTAATGTTTGTGAGTGATGTGACTTAGAGCGTCTAATATGTGTTGGAAGAGTTGTTGGTACTGATCACATTGGATGGTGGAGGGGAGGGAGGATGAGGTTGTTCCAGTCTCTTTCTTCTTCTCTTATGTCTTCTTCCTTTTGTCTCCTTCCTCAAAAGCTGCAGTAGCATCACAGATTGCTCTCCTCCAGGTTGAACAGTTCCTTGCAGCTTGTTCCCACGAGTAGGGATCAATATTAGTTAGGGTCATGGTGCGCTTTAGCTGATCTTTGTAGCCTTGCTTTGGGAGCTCCTCGTGGTCTCGTGCCATTAGGTAGTTCACCACTCAAGGGCAAAGAATAGGGAAAATGGTTATGAGAAGCCATTAGCTAAGTATCTTTTGGGTGATTGTGGCTGCCTCCCCCGTAAGGGTGGGCCACGATTTGCCTTCCTGTCTGCTGTGCTGATGGGACTCAGCACTCTGCTCAGCCTCTAAATTCACAGGGTAGATGCCGACCAGCTTCCTCTAACCCAACTATCCTGGATTGGGGCTGATATGGAAGGGGACAACGTTCCCTCACCCCTGAGCTACAGTCTGGGGTAGTGGGTTTTTAACAACCTGCTTCATCCCCATCCACACCTTTCTCACTTCCCCTTTCTTTGTCCTTTCAATCTCTATCCATTTTACACTGTGCCCAAGATGGAGCCGCCATGCCAATCAGCTGCCAGACCGCTAGGTGGTAGGAGTGCCCTCAAATGGGGGCAGCTTGTTCTGCCTGCCCTGTTACTCACCCCTCGTAGACCGGGCTACTGCATGTGGTGATTAGCGTATGCATCCTGGCAGCGCCCCATCCCTCTTGTGCTTTTGCAGGGGAACATCAGAAACACTAAAATTAAACCGGGGAGGAGGCTTACGTTGTAGCGGCGGGATCGCGATTCCCTGGCCAAAGATTCCCACCGCCCTGACAAGGTCCGCTCGGTGGTTCAAGAAGAAGGTATTAAGGAGAGAGAGTATTTTCTAAATTTAATTTACAAAAAAAAAATATAAATCAACCACAACCCCAGAAAACAAAAATGTAAATTTACCCAATTTCTAAAATATTAACTATCTTTAACCACAACCAAAAGATTTATATATATATATATATATATATATATATATATATATATATATGAGATGAATGGGGAAGCACAAAAGAGATCCATCGAGTCCCCCCTCACAAAGTAAAGACGGTGATCACACGATCCACACACACACACATTCTGCAAAAGAAGAAAGAGATTAGACATAGGGGAGGGGAGGCGGACAACCAAACTACTACAACGCCTCTCCTTTGCCTACTGGTGTATGGGCCTTCCCCTCAGTCCCTTCTCTGGAGTTGCCCTTGGACAACTCCCTTTGACCAGTGGCAGTCCCCCCTTTACTTTCTAAGGGGACTGCCAAGAAAGGCAGGCAGCCTAAAATTGACTGCTCCCAGTGGGAGCGGCGCGATAGGGCAAACCCTGTTAGGAGCTCCCTTCTAAAGACCTGCGTGCATATTTAGCTTAGAAGGGGTCAATGTATGTGCCCCCCTTTTTCCCTACCAAAGACACTATAAGCAATGGGAGCTGTTATGTCCTGGGTGCAGATGGCCATATGGAGGCCCACCCAGAGATGGACATGGTCACTGAGACAACCCAGACCCAGATGGTAGGACTTTTCATTGGGGCGGACCTGGGCTCTGTGCCATGCACCGAATCTGAGTTCACCTCTGCACAAGGTCATCCTCAGATGGCTCAAGTCTACAAGACTTTACAAGCAGAGGAGGGATCTCCTCTTCTGACTGGTCTCCCTATGGCAGCCAGGACCTTATTTATCTCAGAGAGGGATCTTGCTGAGGCCGGTCCATCTGGCCTGGGGGTTCCTGCTGACAGAGGAGAGAAGTGGGTTCATTCCCTGCCCTCCTCCCCTAAAAAGACAAAAAAGACTTGGGGCTCCTCTCCATCCACGGGGGCCGCAGGAATGGATGGGTCTGCTGCCATTTCGGTAAATGACCAGGCCAAGATTGGCATATCCAGGCCGTTTGCTTCCCTGGGTTGGTAGTCTCAAATGAAGACCAGAGCGGAGCCTCAATTACGCCGGGGCCCCTCATTCAGAGGCTACCAGGCATTTTTGAGCCTGTTTGCTTCATACGCTCCACTGATGGCAGCATGTTGGCTAAGGGCAACATGATCCATAAGAGGATAGCCTTGGCAAGCATGATTATTAGAGAGCCGTATGCCATGCTTCGACACCTGGGTGAGCGAGGCATGGCCTTTCTGTTAGATTTGCTCAACAGGATCTGGGTAGATTCCTGGTGAATTGCTACTGTAGTCGCTTTTCGCAGACTGGGGAGAGATCACTCTACTCCGGCCTGTTTCCGCCCAATCTCTCTAACTTCATGACTGTGCAAGTTGGAGAAATTGGTAAATATTAGATTAGGTTTTTTTTTCTGGACAGCGGAAGCCATCTGTCTTCTTCACAGTGCAGTTTCTGCATGTTTCACTCCACATTGGATGCTCTGCTTCAACTGAAAATATCGTCTGCGAGGCCTTCCTTCATAGACATCACTACACCAAATTGTTTTTTATCTGGAGAATGCCTAAGAGGGGTGGTCAATAAGTTTTGCAATTCAGATATGAGGAAAAGTGTTTTATTATTTTTCAATATAACTACCCTCAACTTGCGCCACTTGTCCCCGAGACTTTGAATTCCTGACAACCAGAAATCTCCCGACTGCTGTTCAATCCACTCCTGGTTGTCGAGCTGGACATCATCATCCCCAAACCAGCGTCCATGCAGTGCAGCCTTGAGCTGGCGGAAGAAAACGGCGCTAGGGGCCAGATCTGGGCTGTAGGGGGATGGTTGAGCTCCTCGAATCCGCACTCGCGCAGGGCAGCTTGTGCAATTCTGGCCTTGTGGACTTTGACGACGTTGAAGTCGATCATGGGGTGTGAGGTTTCTAGGGACCCAATGGACGGAGACCTTAGTCATGGCCAAATTGTCGTGGATGATGTTGATAACACTTCCATGTGATATTCCAAGTTCTGGCTCGATTTCTTCGACCTTCACCTGTCGATTTTTGAGGATCATCCTCTCAACACAGGCCATATTGTGTTCGTTGGTCACGTCTGACTGGTGTCCTGGACCGGGGTCATCTTCAAGGGACTAACGACCATGGTGGAACTACCTATTCCAGCGAGCAATGGTTGCATAGGAAGGGGCGGTGTCGGTGTACACTGACCATGCATTCATGTATCTCTTTTGCATTCTTGCCTTCCTTGTTCAAAAATTTGATCACTGCGCGGTGCTCAACCTTCCTAATTGTTGAAAAATTTGTGACTGACCATCTGCAATCAGCTACTGCTTCTTAAATAGACCAGGCAGGAGCGTGTGGCTGCAGGTCCTGACTTGGCATAACTTGTCCTAACGCCCCCACAAACAGCCATCCCTCTTCCTCTGTTTTGCCCTACCGATTCGCAAAACTTATTGACTGCCCCTCGTATGATACTGCATGGCCTGTGCACGCTGAAGTGCACAGGCTTCGGTTTTCCTTGGCCAAGACTAAGGTGGTGCACTTCTGCCTCCATCCACGGCTCCACCCTTAACCAGACTTGTTTCTAAATGGGGTGCACCTGGAAGTGGTGGCTTGCACTATTTCCCTTGTCTTGTATTTGGCCGACACCTCACCTAGGAGGCTCATATTCACAGCCTTAGGGTCTCTTATACACTTGCCATGGATATTCTTCGTTCCATGACATTCAGTGCTAATAGAACTACTGCCTTACTTTTTTAGCGATCCTTCGTTTGCTCGAAGCTTTACTACAGATGCAAGTTTTATTCACCCGCAGCACAGTGTGTGCTGTGGAAGGTGCCCCTGGTTCTACTCAGGATGCCACCCTGAAGGGTACCACCTTTGACTTTTTGTCGCCATGCCTCTACTCCCAAAGCTTGTACAGCGCTGATAGTATTGCGTTTAGCCTTTTTGGATCACACTGCGTGTCACACTGGAACCATGCCAGTGTATACGGATGTCTCAAAGTCCCAAGAGAGGCTCAGTTTCCATGTTGTTTCCCCTTTGTTTGAAGTCAGCGGGGCTCTGCCACACACTGTGTCTGTCTTCCCTGCTGAGCTATTTGCAATACACAGCTCGGTATGGGAGATTACACAATGTGCCTGGTTCTGAGACTGGATTGTGATTTTTAGCTACTCACAAAGTGCCCAAAGTGCTCTCGGGGCATTGGAATCTCCGTATCCCCTGGTTCACAATATCCATGGTCACTTTTTTGGCAAGCTGGGCGGATGTTGAGATTATCTTATGCTGGGTTCCTGGTCATGTAGGAATTGCCGGGAATGAGCGCACCAAAGAGTCTGCGACGACTGGGTGACCAGACCAGCATTTCGCTCTTCCTTACTCCGATTACATTGCAAGAATACGTGCTGCTTGGCAAAGATGGGGGATGATCCAGGGAAACTTAAAGTTGTGTGCCATTGCTTCCTGACTCTTCCCATGTACCTACCCCTGAATGCCGCGAAAGCTTCAGGCTGCTTTCTGTGTCTTTGGTATGTTAAGGCCCGCCTTTGGCACATCTGCCTGCCAGATGCAGCCCTCCTCTGCTGGTACCAGATAAGTTCGCCTTTGTAGTCTTTGGTTTGGTTTATTATTTGGAGTTTTCCTTCTCCTAGTCTGCCTGAAAAGGTTTACTTTACAATACAGCAGGGTGTTTGGATTCAGAGTCTTCCTTCTCCTAGTGTGGATATCATTTAAGACAGCTACAATATCCTCCCTACCAAGACTAAATAATTAGGAACCATGGATATTTTTTTGTATATTAATTATTTGTATCTAAGTTCTTTCTTCACCAATTATAATAATATTATCTTGATTTTAGAAAACTACCAAAAAATACCAGCTTATTCACTTTCCAAAAAATCTAAATCTAAAAATATAGGTATGGATTAAAAAAAAAAATAATTTATTTCAATTATGCTTCCAAGTCCTAAGTTGATATTTATGATTGAAAATTGTGTTTTTTGATTACTGTCAGATGGAGAAAGGTTTTAAAACCTAGTGCTCAGTTCCTGCATTTCTGAAGCACAAGTGAGGCACATGTTGAAATGGGCCCCATCATCTATCTCATCTTGTTTAGAAATAGAATTATTGCAATTCAAAGTTAAAATATCACAATTTCATGAGACGAATCACAGGTGTGAAAAGGGGGTGCAACACTAGTAATTAAAGAGGCCATAACTCAGAAATCATGTGGAATATTTAAATGTGAAACCTGGGGTTTTATCATTATGCCTGATAACATGCATTTTGTCAAAATTTCATCAAAATTCAAGATCATGTAGCTTCTCTGGAAATTGGGTGATTTGACATGGGATGACCAAAGACTATAATAGTTAACATTCCTGTTCCAATATGTTTTCCTATTACCACAAACAGTTCAGATGCATTAACTTTATATAGTACACTCTTAACTTTGCTATTTCTTGTTCCATTTCAAGCTGTTAAAAGTAAAATTTCTGTAATAATATATATATTTTTTTCCTATAAGGATGGAGAAATGGAAAAAACCTGATGCTAGCCCAGATCATTCACAATCCTTGTCGCCCTCATCTTCTTCAGCAATAATGGGCTGTGTAGGAGCTGTGAGCAAAGTGACAAGTTGTAAAAGTCCCAAAGAGAAGCACGCCCAAAAGACTCTTTGCTTATTCTGCCATGGCAAAGCTGGCAATGAAGTAGAGCTGGGAAAACTTCACATATTAAACAAAATTATTGTTCATTATTACTGCCTTGTAAGTATTACTCCCATTACATGTTTTTATTTGAGATGTTGAGTGTGAAGAGGAGGCACCATAAAAAGTTTTTTAAATTTTACCTCTGGAGGAGGTGAGAATACTACCGTCGTAAAGTTGGGGAAGCCTTGCGAAAGGTGACTCAATGGGAGGATTGGAGAGGTTGTTTTTAAATAGGCTGTTGTGGTTACTTTACCAGGAAAATATACCTTTCACACCTTTACTGAGGGTTGTGGGACCCAAGGTGAGATATCTCTTAATTAGTTGAGCAAAGGAAACCAGGCAGTGCTAGCCTTAAATTTTATATTATAATATGTTGCAAATGACAATATTGTTTGTTACATTGATAATTCACCCCCCTAAAATTTCTCTGTCAAACTCAATAACAAAATTATCAAGGTAGCAAATTCTCAAAAAATCAAAACTTTCACTGACCTTAGTTGCAACATTAGAGATTTTATTTTATCCAAATTCATGGTCTTCTTTTGAGGATCTCCTTACAAACTTTCTGCATCCTGTAGGATGTCCGTCTTTGCTGGGTCTGCAAATTCAGACTTTGTAAGCTGGAATCCCCTCAAAAGTATGTCATTCCTATATGAGGTAATTATAATTGATATTGTGTGGGTTCTTCTTTTCATGCCAAGCTTCCAGTATTTAAATTACATCAATTTTCTATTTAGCTTCAATTAACTTGGACAACATTGAAGGAGGTATTATAGGACCAGCTCAAATTTGGATCAAGAAATATTTTCCTTAAAAAAAGAAGATATCTAAGATTCATTAAGAATTGAACATTAAAATCTTTTTTCTTTTTTTTAAATAACAGCACCAGGAAGAAAGTGTAAAATAACGAGGCTTAAGGCAAGGGGTAAAGTTTCCTACAGAGAAAATTAGTGGGAATGGTCTTTGCATCTAATCCTCTCTTACATTCACCACTTAACACATGGAGATGAAATAGAAGTGTCTTAAAATTAGGGAAATTACCTTCTTGGATAGAGGAAGATGAAGTATATTTGAAGCTTTTTCAAAAGTTCAGTTCTGAGGGATCTGTGCTGCATTGCCCAAAAGTATTGTTATTATTACACTTGTCTTTCTGTTTGAAAATAGGCATTAAATAAATATCCTATTTTTTTTATCATAGAAAAAGGATTTTCAAGCGAGGTTGAAGATTAAGTTTAAAATTTTTTTCACATCCTGCATCTTAACCACTCCCTCAACATTCTCCAATTCAACACCAATAGCATCTGAAACAAGCAGCAAGAGTTATTAAAAATATTAAACGCCTACAACATCCACATTTTCCTAGTCATGAAATCCCACTTGACTCCCTATTATGTATGGGGATACCCTGTGTTGGTCTATTGCACTTGGTGCCCATAGGAGCTGCACATCCTCATAGCCTGAGTGCAAATTAGGGAATCCCTGTCACTGGGTTGACTCAAATACTCTGATGATGCATGGGAAAATTTGTTGGTGTGCCTTCCCTTTGCCCCCTTCCAGTGCTAGTTATTATTTCTTTGCAATTCTTTCCTCAACCTTTTGTCTACATGCACTTTATATGAGGAGGAACTCTTCTCACCCTGATTGAATTTGGTTCGTTAGATATAGTGCATGGGTGGACTGCTTGGTATCGCAGGATCACTTATCGCCTGTGTATGATAATAAAAGGTGATCACTCACCCTATTCATTAGTGGACTCACCTTTCTCTACTTCTCTTTATTACATACCTGCCTACCCCTTTCCAAACTTGCTCTCCTCTCCTCTCCTCTCCACAGAGGTTCTGGCTACCCTGTTCACTTTTGTCCTCTTATGAGTCCTTAGTCTAGTAGAAGTGAATACTGTGAGGTCCCTACTTGTTGCAAGGGCTGAAAACTTGCAGGGTTCTTCCAGTACATATATAAGGGGGGCTACACTGGCACCATCCTTTATGGTTAAAACTTGGACTGTCAGAGATCAGAGAGAGAAAGATGCGCACTGCCGTGCCTTCAATGGAGAGAGAGAGACAACAGACACCTGGGGGACCCTTTTTGTCTGCATTAATGAGAGTGCAAAATTTTGAGACACCATGGTGGCTGAAAGCCGTGACAAGCTTGATATCCCAAAAAGGTCCCTGGAATCCTCCCCTCCAGATGGAGGGGGAAAACCCCATTCGACCCCACTATAAATCTTCCGGCGCCAGAGTTGGAAGGTGGTATCTGCTGTCTGCCTGCTATTCGTGTTCCATTGGACTCTGCACAATTCTCGCAGAACCCCTCACACTCTGGGTATTCTTATTTAATTCACATGAGTTTACCTCATGCTCATTTCCACCCGCTCCTCAAACCCAATGCACCCAGTCTTGATTTGTGTTCTAGTTGAAAGCAAGATCTAAGTTCATCCTGTAATAGTCATTGTCAAGAGACTATTATTTGATCTTTGACCAAATCTCTGAGGTAACAGCATTGCGCGACTCCTATGCAAGTGCTCTCTCTGAGGGCCCCCCTTCCAGTGTAAGCTTCCATCGTCAGTCTTGTATACGCTCAAGGTCATTCGAGCGACCCTCAATCAATATTGTTTGTATGTCAACCGTCCCTGCCAAATCACCCCCTTGCTTTTAGCCACTGAGACTCGTGTATGTCTAATCTGTATATAGCTTGTTTTTTTTGTGGTATGTGAATTAATTGTCGAATGACCCTGTTTAACTATTAATTTTATTCCCCCACGGAAATGAATTGTTGTCCTTCAAGGCCTCATCTTGTGCCATAAGCTGAAGGTATAGTAAAAATACTATTATTCTTTGTATTGCTGTGCTAGGAGTGCTGTACACTGCAACCATGCGTGCATGGATCTCTTTTGCATTCTTGCCTTCCAAGGTAAAAAATTTGATCACTGGGCGGTGCTCAACCTTCTCCATTGTTGAAAAATTTGTGACTGTCGCTCTGCGATCAGCTACTGCTTCTTAAATAGACGAGGCATGAGCATGCGGCTGCAGGTCCTGACTTGTTATAACTTGTCCTAACACCCCCACAAACAGCCATCCTCCTTCCTCTGTTTTGCCCCACTGATTCGCAAAACTTATTGACCGCCCCTCATATTTCGATAAGTTTTATGTGGCCACCCAAGATTGGGATCAACACTTGACCACCCTTCTGTATTGACTCCGGAAACACAATTTGACAATTGGCCCCAGTAACTGCCACTTCGCTCTTGGTACTATAAATTACCTCAGCTTCCATATTGAGAATAATTAGTTTGCCCCCCTCCCCCTCCAGCAAGAAAAGATCCGGGCCATCATGGACATAACTTTGCCCACCAATAAAAAACAGCTGCGGTCTTTCATAGGCTCTTCATCCTATTTTCACTACATGGCAGGAATACGGGCAACTCTTCGGACTGCTTGGCAAAGAAGATGAGAGACGGTGGAAGGGAACTTAAAGTTGCGTGCCATTGCGCCGCGACTGTTCCCATGGACCTATCCCCCAATGCCGCGGCGGCTTCAGGTTGCTTTCTGCCGTCTCCGAATCGGGCACACTCGTGTGACGCATCGCTATTTGATGGAGCGCTCGCCTGCGCCCTATTGCAACGACTGCGTCGTCCCCCAGACTGTTCGGCACATTCTTGTCGAATGTCCCAGTCTGGGTGATCTTCGCGCACGACACCTGTCCCGGTACAGGGATGGGCGGGGTCACTACCACCTGTCCCTTGTACTCGGGATGAGTGCGTGCACTTTGACTGGTGGACTTATTGACTTTTTGGGGGAGGCCGGCCTTCTCCCTTTCATTTAACCCGGTTTAGTTGTTGTTATTGTTATTGTTTTTGTTATTGCTTTGTTATTGTTATTTCTTTTTATTGTTGTTTCTTGTTCAATTTTTTAAAGTAGCCTAGAACTAGGCTGTTTGTTTACGGCAACTTATGCCTAAGTCGGCAGTCGCCAGATAGCCCCTTAAATAAAAAAAATAAAAAAATCATCCTATTTTCGCTTCATACCCAACTTTGCGACTATCTCCACCCCTCTCTGCAAGCTATTAAAGAAGAGGCCCCTGAATGCCTCAAGTGGATTCCACTTTCCACTCACAGCTTCAACCAACACAAGGAGAAGTTGGCATTCACCTCTATCCCCGCCTCCTTAACTCGGACTAACTGTTTGGCATTTGCACCAACGCAAGTAATGACACTATGGGATGTGTCCTCCTCCAGTATGAACCCCACTTAATGGTACCATAGAGAACAAATATATTCTTCGGCAACCATGCTGTAGCATTATATAACCTTGTGTATATATATCATATAACCCCTCCTCACCAGCAAACGAGTGGCCTTTGGGTAACTCCACAGAAAATCTGGGGACCCTCTAATTTCTTTTAGCGGAGGGCTTTACTCCTCTCCAGGCCAACAGGTGCAGGTGACTTCCCCACACCTCCTCTGGAAGCGCCTCCTTCTTTCCAGTGGCAGTCCCTGCTTTTCTTTCACAGGGGATTGCCAAGAAAGCAGTAGGCAGCCGAATATTAACTGCTCCCGCTAAGAGAGAGTCAATAGGGCCAACCCTCTTAGGGAGGCAAGGGATGGCAGGGTCTATTAGCCGTACCCCCTAACATCGTGCACTTATGCATTATGATCTTACAGCGGGCCGGCTTACCTTCCCCATCTCTTGCCCGATGGATGCCGCTTCGCCTTCCCAAGATGAAATGTCAAAAGGTACCTCAAATGAGATCCATGTCTTAGGTGTGGGTGTGAATGGCCACATGGAGGCCCCTCACTTGACATGGGCCCTGAGGTGACCCAGCCCCAGACAGTAGGATCTTCCATGGGGTAGAACAGGCGCTCCATGCCAAGCACAGAACCCAAGCTGCTCCTCAGATGACTCGGGTGCTCCAAGGCCTCACAAGGAGAGGAGGGTATTTTGCTCCGGCTGGTGCTTCTGTGAGAGCCAAGACCTCTATTCCAAAGAAGGATCTTGGTGAGTCTGATCCATCTGGCCTAGGAGACAAGCCGGCTCATTTCCTGTCCTCTCCCACGAAGAAAAGGCACAGGAAAAGGAGAATGAAGACTTGGGTTCGAATGCTGCCCTTTTGGTATGCAATCAAACCAAGATTGGCATGTCAGGCCCCTGTGCTCCCCCATGTAGGGAGTCCCAGACATTGATTAAAAGTGAGCAGAGCGGAGCCTCAATTACCAGGTGACCTCATTCAGAGGTCACCTGGCATTTTCGAGCCCGCTGGCTTCAAACTGTTCCTCGTTATTTGCTCAACTGATGGCAGCATGTTGTCCAAGGGCAACATGATCCATCAGAGGAGAGCTCTAGCTAGTGTGATTGGTTAAGAGCCCAAGGTGACGCTGTAATAACTCTATATTTTAGGGCAATATTTCCTGAGCAACTCTTCAGTCACTATGATACCTTCAATCAATTTCCCCGGTAAGGTTGATAATTTTTTATCAACAATTGCCCAGTCTTTGTGCACTCTTTTATACTTAAATTTACATCATGGAAATTAAAACTTATTGCATATGGTAAATATAATGAATCAACTATCTACAAAGTAAATCCTAGCCAGTTTACAAATGGAATTTATACTGATAAACTTTCTTAGCCCAAGTATTCTAAGCGCAACAGAACAATTTTCCCTTCTTTAAATAAATAGCACTCACCAACAGGATAAATGTTACAAATAACACCAGAACCCCGTTCTCACAATACAATATGCTATACAGTAGCTCTTAAACAAAGGACTGATCAACCTGATGTGTTACAAGTTAATACCAGAACCCAGTACTCATCAATAGGATAAGTTATACAGCAGCTCCTAAACATGGTATGTATCAACGAGATACGTTTACATTGCAGTAGCTATCAGCTGGGAACCTAAATGGTGCATTTGCTTGTTTAAGGAGCTGCGATGACCATGTTGACTGGTTGATCACAGTTGATGCACTGGTATGGTTAAAGGGCCCAGCTACGGTTGCTCCTACAAAAATAGGACAGTCAATCAGCTAATTAACTGATCTCAAATTTACCAATTGCATGATACAAGCAAAATGATCAAAATTGGCCAAAAATTTGGGGCCCTCTACCAAGATCTAATTATTGAGTGATTAGTACTCACCAGTTACGAGACTGGATCAAACTGACTAGATGTACTACTAGTGAGTGAGAACACTGGTGCGAATCATTAAGGCATTAGATTCCCAACCTAGAAAACGCATACAAAAGTCTTCAGATTTTCTTTTCTTGCATTAAACCCTCCAAGGATCCCCAAAACAATATGATTACAACAAGGAAAGGTTTGTCACCACAAAACTCACCTTCAGAGAGGAGAGTAGATCTAATTTGGCAGTTCAGTGGTTGTATTATATTTAGTATTAAATAATATATTAATGAGCTTTGCTTAATCTAATATTTAATATATATATCTATTAATTTTAATAAAAATTTAAGTATAATCTGAAACACAAAAATTTGTATTAAGTAAGCATAAGGATTTGGGCAAGGTCTTTTTTGAAAACTAACTATTTGGAATTGGGCATGCAGAGGCACACCTCTACAATGTGTTTTTCTGGCAGGAGCCCTTGGCAAATGCGCCGAATCCCTCGGATGCAGCCATGAATAGTGCCCTTCGGTCACTTGATGGCATGCCAGTAAGTGTGACCCTGCACTCTACCATGAACTTTGTGAAAGGAGTAGTTTATGTAAGTGAATACGTGAACTACTCCATCACATACGGTTGTGCGCCTCCACTGAGTCATACTTGCTGGAAGCAACACCCTTGAAGTTAGTCAGGAGGGCATCTTCCTGAGTTTCTAAAGCTGCCTCCCGGAAGGAGGACGGCACTAAAGGAGTTTCTGCTCAGACACCCACACCTAATGCTAGGCTGTGTAACACGAATGCAGTGGATCCTCCAAAGGAGGGAAACAGCCCCACCGGCCTAAGGTTTTGATGCAAAGGGTTGAAAAGCCTTGCATGGCAAGCCCAACCTCCCCTGATAAGTCCTCAAAGGCAACAGCACATTGTCTGGTCAATAGAGCCCGGAGTCCCACTCTGGGAAGCATACGCTATTTTTGTGAGGCTCTTCTCTTTTAAGAGGGCCCCCACATCTTCTCTAAGCTACGCCTAGAGGGCATATTCCTTCAATAGAATGCTGCAGTCTCTGGGCCAAATGGGAAGGGCTGCGGAGGCTCATTTCATCCCATTTTCCCTTAGCTATCTTTTTGCAGGAGATCATGCTGGGGTCTTGTCTCCTGCCCACCCTTCCAGGGTTTAAGAGTTTTCCGACCCCACAACAACTGGATATGGGCTGGGTGCGAGGATGCACCTTATACACCCGGCATGATGTGTCTGTTATTCTCTTCACTTTAGAAACCTTCTTTCTGGTAGTAGCTGTGCGGCTGCACCTGGATATGAGGTATTCTGTTTTTTCTGTGTACATTCCACCATTAGCCCACTTCAATGCCGGGGACTTCCTCCAAGCGATGAGCTAGAGATAGTAAGGTGTCCTAAATGTGAATGAGTTTACGCATCTCTGCCCGAGAACTGCTTCATTTTCCTGTCTTGATCTATCTTTGTGCTCTCCGGATGCACACCCTGATTTGGAATGGGGGTGTAGTTGATTGATCACCTCCATGGTAGTGATCACTTTCCCATCAAAATTCATTTTCTGGGCCACTAATGCCTGAGAGCCTACCCTGGTGCTGCTTGGCATCGTTGAGGTAGTCCACATTCCAGTAAATGACTGATTTTTCTGTCTCACTATAGGAGTTTTGGTCCGTAGATGAGGCTGTTGAGTTCTTCTCCAGCAACGTCATCATTGTGGGCCTAACTACTATTCCTAGAATGTCTGGCCATTTTGCACTGCGATTACTCCTGTGGTGGTATTCTCCCAGGCTGCTGGTGAATCACCTCTGGTGTACTTACCTGCCTCCCATCACTGATTAAGGTCATTGTGCCAATGCAAATGACTACAAGAATGAAGAGCCATGTATAAGGATCTGTGATGCCTTTGGGAGGATGGCCACATGAAGCACCCCCCCCATCCTCTTAACCTGGACATGGTACTGGATGTGACTCCACCCCAGAATACATGATTTTCCATCTAGGGTAGCCTGGTCTTGGTGCCAAACACTGAACCTGAATTCACCTCTGTGCATTGCTTCCTGTTGTCTTTGAATTGATGACACTTGTGGGATGCACTGCCATTTGATAGGGCACTCACCCTCATTTTATTGCAATGACTGCTCAGCATTCTTGTTGAATCTCCAAATCTGGTTGATCTTTGTGCACATTACCTGTCCCGCCATCGGGATGAATGGAGTCACTACTGCTTGTACTTGGGACAGATTCGTGTACACAGACTAGTAGACTATCTGACATTTTGACCTCCACTCTATTTGACACTTTGTTGTAGGTTGCATGTTCCTGTGCTGTGGGGAGGCAGGTATTCCTCTGACACTGGACTATGCTTCCGTCCCGTTTCTTTTTTGCTTTTTTATATTATATTTTTACTTTTTTAATGTACCTTTGATGAATTAAGCTTAAGCTTGAGATTGAATATAGCAACTTATGCCCTTAGAGGCGGTTGCCAGATATGTACTATCTAAAAAAAAAAACCCAAAACAACCCTGCTCCCAATGTTGGCGTATGTCAATAATAAGTGATCACTAGGGTGGTCCTTTACTATAGGGGGTCATATATATATATATATAATATATATATTTTTTTTCAAAATTTCCATGGGGCACCCGCTCAGATTTTTCCTTTTGGTGAGAAAACATGGTGGTGCAAACTTTGATGAGTTAGTATTTACTGCTAGCGCCTGCCCCCCATCCCCCAAACTCATCATCCAGGTTCACCCTCCCCGCTTTCCGGTCTAAACTAAGTATTAGATGCTTGAAAGCAGGGGTTTTTCAGGGCCCATCCCACTCATTGTCGCTTGTTTCGGGCCAGAGTAGCTTTCCGGCTTTTGGGGAATGCGGCTCAATGTTCAGAGATTTCCTGTATCAGGAACTAGAGCTGATCCCTTCTTAGTCAGGAGCTTGTTGTACTCTTGAATCCTGGCGACTCCTCTCTGTGTTGTTCTTGCCCCGTAAGAGACGCAGCGATTTGCCATCCTGGCTTCTGTGTTGATGGGACTCAGCACCCCGGCTGACCCCAGCTTAGCTCTTCTCCTTCCTTCAAAACACTTGTTTCCTTGCTTTTCATACAAACTCTCCCACAACTTTCTCTGGTCAACCTCTAATTTCACAGGGTAGATGCTGACCTTCTCAGCCAACCGTCCCGGATCGGGGCTGAGGGGGGAGGGGACAACGTTCCCTAACCCCTGAGCTCCAGTTCGGGATGGGTTTTTTTAACAACCTGCTTCATCCCCACCCATACCTTCCTCACATCCCTTTTCCTTCTCACTTCACCATCTATCCTTGATTTTACACCATGCCCAAGGTGGAGCCGCCATGCTGAAGGATTGCCAGGTCACCAGGCGGGAGGGTTGGCCTTAAATGGCGACACCTGGCTCTGCTAGGCCCGTAAGCACCCCTTGCAGAGTGGGCTACTGCAAGGGGTAATATGCTATTGCATCCCGTAATAAAAAGAGGGTTACCATGCTCAATGATGAGTATAAAACAAAAACCCCCTTAATTCCCGCTGTACAAACGATGGAGCCACCCTCAGGCAGCTCCACCAAAAAATGGAGCCCCCCCACCTGTGCTTGCGCAGGGGACCCTCCATATTTCTCTAACCGGAGAGGAGGCTTACTCCTCTCTTACGACTATGGGTTTAAGGGACACCCCCTTCTCTGGAGATGCTTCCGGGCACATCCCTATTTCCAGCGGCAGTCCCTCCTTTGCTTTCTAAGGGGACTGCCAAGAAAGCCAGCAGGCAGCCCATTGCTGACTGCCCCTCATTGAAGCAGCTCGGTAGAGCAACCCCCTTAGGGGGGAGAGGGAAGCAAGGCCCATTTGGTCGCTTTGCTCAAAAGACCTACTGGCAAGAATACTAAACCTTGCCGGGGTTAAGGTCTGTGCCTCCCCACACATGACTGGTGACGTTGCCAACGGGACCTGCGATGTCCTGAGAGGGGATGGCCAACTGGAGGTCCCTCCTGAGATAGACATGGTCCTTGAGGCAACCCAGCCTCAGATGGTAGGGTTTTGCATGGAGAAGAATCTGGGCTCGGCGCCAAGCACTGAACCCAAATCCGCACCTATGCAAGGTCCTCCTCAAATGCCTAGGGTTTCCAAGGCAGGACAAGGAGGGGAGGGATCTCCCCCGAGCGATGCCCCTACGACTGCCAGGACCTTCGCCATTTCGGAGAAGGACCTGGCTGAGGCTGGTCCATCTGGCCTGGGGGCTCCTTCCGCCGAGGTGATAAGCGTGTTTATTCCACGCCCTCCTCTCCAAAAAAGAACAAGAAAAAGACAAAGAAGACTCAGGGCTCCTCTCCATCCGCCGGGGCTGCGGGGACGGATGGGTCTGCTGCCACTTTGGCAAGCAACCAAGCCAAGATCGGCACATCCGGCCACTCTACCCCCACGTGTGCGGAGCCCCTGACTATGTCTAAGATAACTTCGGGGCCCCTCATTCAGACGTTACTTGGCGTTTTCGGGCCCGCTGGCTTCAAATGCTTCCTCGTTATTCGCTATGTTCTCGCTACGCTCTACGTGGACGACATTTCGATCTCTTTTGGTGCGGCCCAGGTGCCAACTCTAGAGCGTCGACTCCAACAGGCATCTAACCGCGTCTCTCGCTATGCCGAAGCGCACAGGTTTCGGTTTTCTTTGGCCAAGACTAAGGTGGTGCACTTCTGCCGCCACCCACGGCTCCACCCCGACCCACATTTGTTTCTTAATGGGGTGCGCCTGGAAGTGGTTGAATCGCACCGTTTCCTTGGTCTTGTATTCGACCGAGGCCTCACCTGGGAGGCTCATATTCGCAGCCTTAGGGTCTCTTGTACCTGCGCCATGGATATTCTCCGTTCCGTGACGTTCAGCGCTTGGGGCGCTGATAGGGCTACTGCCTTACTTTTTTATCGATCCTTTGTTCGTTCGAAGTTCGACTACGGATGCGAGTTTTATGCATCCGCTGCCGAGCGTTTATTGCGGAAGGTGGACTCGATCCACCACACCGGCCTTCGCCTTGCGACCGGTGTCTTCCGCACTTCCCTCATTGAAAGCCTGTTGGCCGATTTTGGGGAGATGCCACTCGCCCTACGTCGCGTGCAGTGCATCACTCGCCTGTACGAACGAGCCTGGCACCTCACTCGGTCGCCAATAGCTCTCACTGCATCCGCAGCTGATCTCGACGGTGCCTATGCCGCACAGAGACGCCAGTCATGCCCTAAGCCCTTTGGGTTTAGGGCCAGGAAACTCCTTCGAGAGGTAGATATAGCTCTCGGGCCGGTGGCGTCTCTGGTTCTGCCCAGGACGCCACCCTGGAGGGTACCACATTTGGCTATTTGTTGACACGCCTCTGCTCTCAAAGTACGTAGCCGGGAGTATTGCGTTCGACCTTTTTGGAGCACACCTCGTGTCAATGTATACGGTTGGCTCCAAGTCCCAAGAGGGGGTCGGCTTCCACACCGTTTCCCCTCTGTTTGAAGTTAGCGGGCGCTGCGTCTGTTTTACGGCCGAACTGGTGGCAATACACCACTCGGTACGGGAGATTACGCGACGTGCCCTGAGTGCTCTCGGGGCATTGGAATCTCGGCATCCCCTGGTTCGCCATATCCGTGACGCCACGGTTTTGGCCTGCCGAGCGGATGTCGAGATTATCTTGTGCTAGGTTCCTGGACATTTAGGAATTGCGGGGAATGAGGGCGCCAAAGAGTTCGCGAGGACTCTTCGACCGGACCAGCGTTTCGCTCTTCCTCACACCGACTACATGGTAGGAATACGGGCAGCTCTTCAGACTGCTTGGCAAAGAAGATGGGAGACGGTTGAATTGAACTTAAATTTGTGTGCTATTTCGCCGCGATTGTTCCCATTGACATATCTCCCAATGCCGCGACGCCTTCAGTTCGCTTTCTGTCGTCTCCGAATCGGACATTCTCGTGTGACGCATCGCTATTTGATGGAGCGCTCGCCTGCGCCCTATTGTTAAGACTGATGCGTCCCCCAAACTGTTCGGCACATTCTTGTCGAGTGTCCCAGTCTGGGTGATCTTCGCGCACATTACATGTCCCGGTTCCCGGGATGGGTGAGGTCGCTACCGCCTGTCCCTTGTACTCGGGACGAGTGTGTGCACATTGACTTTTGGGGGGAGGCTGGCCTTCTCCCTATTATTTAGCAGGGTTTTTTTTTCCCCTTATAGGTCGCACGCTCCTGCTCCAGGGGTACCTCTCCCCGATGCAGGAGCTTGCTTACTGCTTGCTTCCTCTTCCCTTTTTTGGGGGGCTGGGTTGTTTTTTGGCCTTTTTAAATTTTATTTTTATGTAACTTAGTTCTAGGCCAGTTTTTAATAGCATGATTAATGTCCAAGTAGGCAGTCGCCAGATGAATTCTTTAAAAAAAAAAAGTGTTGTCAGTTATGGATAATACAGATAACTTCCGGGCTCTTTCTTGGAAGGACCCCTTCTCTTGCCATGTGGCCAGATCAGTCCCCAGGCCATCATCATCCAAGTCAAACCTTTTGAGCGAGTCCTTGGTCCTCATGGAGATGAAGTACAAGAGCGTTCTCTGTAGGAAATTGCGTAGATTCAGCTGATCTCTTCACATGATCTTCATGGCCCTCCTTTTCCAGTGCGATCACCTTGACCATCCTTTCTGAAAGCAGCACCCTGGTGTCAAAAAAAGCCAGAGGTACCAGAGTTTATGATTGAAATTCTCCAAAGTGACCTTGGAGTTTGCTATATTAACCCCGACCTATTGAATCAGACTCTTCATAAGGGCCAGGTCTCAATGAAGAGCTTCCATTGGAATAGGGCTGGAGAACCAAGCTTCTAGGTAGACCACAACGAAGAGAGCCACCTCTCATCCCTTTCTCTTCATGAGCCATGGGCTGGATTTGTGTTTGGAACAGCCAGATCTTGATGCTGTAGAGTGCTTTGCACAGCCAGCGAGCATGATGGTATGCTCTGGGTGCCACGAAGAACACCTTGTGAGGGAACTTCCCCCAGGAAAATGAGGTTGAGCTTCAGGAACTACCTGTAGTCATCTCGGGGATTGCGATTAGTCACCTGGGAGGTGCCAAATGATGTGACCCGCAGGATCATGTCTCAGGGCAGGTGCTTGCGAAGGCTCTCATCCTCGGGTGCTGCTTGGTAGGTTGTCTTGTCAATGAATTCCCACTTAGACTTGAACCTCTTGAAGAGGGGAACTCTGGGTCCACTTGTCATCAAGCCCATCTGTGCTTGGAACGCTTTGGACATGACCAGCTCCCAAGATGTAGTGGCGACAAGCAAATTAGAAGAGCTCCCAACCCACCTTCTGCTCAATGTGGAGGCAAACCCCTGATTGCCTCTCTCTACTGGAGCAGTTGTTTGAAGTACATTCTGATGACTCTCTGAGATCCCCCATTCCTCCAAGCTGAGGACTAGTTCTACCCCGTCCCCACTCCAGACAGCTTGGGAACTCAAATCAGTTTCTCTATATCCTCTCCCGACACACAAGGATTCGGAGCTTGTCCACATATTTGATGGTAAGCTCCTCCATCAACTTCCCATTACAATGAACTACCAAGGGAACATCTGCACGGAAGTCCCACTTGACCACCTCTTCAAAATGTCTCCTGTTTCTCTGGTGACCTTGAGCGATAGATGTCTGATTGATGTTAAAGTCGGAGATATCAATACAGAGACTCATTGCGGTTTCTGAGATCACGAAGGCAGCTTTTCTATTAGACATCTTAGAGTGCGATCCAGTGCTGAAGCCAATCCGGGGGACATGACATTTTGTCAAGCTCTTTGTTGGCAGCGCACATCAGAAGGTTCTGGCATCTCTTCCATTTAAGGCCTCAGGGGAGGTGGTATTGCTGCTTTGATGATATCAAGACAACTGATGAGGCTCCCCTCGGCTGCTGCTGCTGCTCCTTGAGGTCTTTTTTTCTTCTGTGCTCGGGCTTCCTTTCTAGCCAGGAGCATGTCCATGTCGGCCATTGATCCAGTCTTTCCTTTTTTCTGGTGCATCAACAAGAACTGTTTGTCCTCCTCGATAGTTATCAGGTGCAGAGCATCCTGGTGAGCTATATTGAAGAGGTCCTCCAGGTCATCCTTGAAATCATTCTCCCTCTGGTGCTGGACTGCAGTGGACTCCTTCTTTTCCTTCCTGAGAGATTTCCATGAGTTGAAGAGTGACTCCAGCTTCTCGATAAGGTGCTTCTTTAGATGCACAGGAATTCTGGCCTTATCTCAGAAAGGAAGAGCAGTGCCAACTGCTCCCATAGGTGATTCACGAACGGTCTTCTCTTCATTCTGAAGGTAGAAGAACCTGCTCTTGGAGTGGAGCTTGTTCCCAGTAATGGTTGGAGAAGGCTTCCCTAACAAGTAAATCTCACACAAGCTATTTGATGCCGTCTGTGAAAGAGTAAAAAATGCTGGGTTAATGAAATTCTATCATTCACTTATCCACAAATGGAGACATTATTATTATCTTTAATTAATAGTGAGCCCCCATAAGGAATAACTTTGGATACCCAGCACCACCAGTAAACAACATTCCAACATCAAGGTAAAAATAAAAATATTTTTACTTACAAAGAGGCTATTTGGGCATTTCTGGGAAAAATTAAGCTGTTCAGGTCAAATATCAGGTGAAAAGAGTTATTATAGTTTCCAACCCTCCATATTATTGTGAGTGAGCTGAAAGATAATATATTATTGGTACATTGATCATTTGGAGAAATTGCATAATGATGTGGAAGTTGGGTTCACAGATCTTCTAGAAATATAAATTCCTGGTTGTATGGTAGACCAATTTGGGATTAATGCAGTTGATGTTGATATCAGATTACAAGTAGGCCTCATTGAGTTACAGTGTAATCAAATCTCTCAGGCTGAATTTAAGCATGGGCTCAGTAACTTATGAACAAGTTCTATCTGACAAATAATATTGTACCTGAATGCAAATAGTTAAATTGTTTTTTGTAGAATAAGGTTAATTGCATATTACCTACTAAAAATAATGCTTATGAGGAGCACATAATAAAATATGGTTCCTAAGGGAACCATAAGCAAAAACTGGTTGGGAACCACTGCTTTAAGCAACCTCTCCTGTATTTGGTATCTCTTTAAACACTATCATTTTAGCCAACCCATAACAAAGTTACAAAAAATGATTATTCTCTGATTCTCACAATAACCCTATTTTTGCTATCCATTGAATCCATCATATATTCTTACAAGCAGTACATCTTTTTACACAAAGTCCACTCAAAACCCCCCCTAAATCCCCATGCATATGAAAGTAGTACCCACAAAATAAAAGCCAAAACATGAAACAACCCTTGTCCCTACATAATAGTCATACCATCCTCACAAAACATGCATAGGATTCCTAAGGTATATGATACTCAGTCTTTGCTTCAGGGCATCCTTTTACTCTCAAACCAGGCCTTGGGGCCTAGGTTTTAAATAATCCACACAAAACTCAGTCACCCATCAACTCCTTGATTTAAATCTTTTCTCACAAAGGCCATTCCACCAAACATAGACACTAAATAAACCTCTCCTTCATCACACACAGGATGCCCTAGCAAGGTTATAATATGGTCTCTGCCCCAAGCCTAACATCTATAAATACCACATTAACTTGACCAACCAATATCTGAATTCGCTACCACCAAGAGCTAGACAGCCTAACACTTGAACCACATAGAGAGAACCCATACTGTTGGTGTGAACCACTTAGACAGGGGAAGAACACCCATCCACTCAGAGTTAAATGACACCTAGAAGCAGGATTCCTAGGCTTTGGTAACATTATGATGATTTTTATCATTGCTTTAAACATCACCTGTACAAAAAAGTACATCACACACTAATATCAAACCCCTCCCCCTCATCTTTTCTGCATTTAATTTTATCTGTAACATGTCCTTGGTTCATTCATGTTTTTTGTTTGTGTTTTGGTTTGTTTGTTGTTTTTTGGTTTTATTTCTAATGTGGCATAGCAATGGGCTGTAAATGATTATTGCCATGACTTCTGTCTTTGGTGGCCCAAGTCATTCTTTATCCAATTTAATGAAATGATTCAAAATAATACTTTTTAATCTGCATTGTTTTCTAGCTTTTTTCTAGTGCATTGGAACAGAATGGCCAAGATGATGAGGGGATCTTAGGTTTCTTGCCTAAGGACATTTTGAAAGAGCTAAAAAGAGGCAAAAAATTGGTAGGACTTTTTTGTTCATACATTCTAGTTGTCTCTAGTGTATTTATTGTAAGATGTCATTCCATGGCTCATACTTTAGAATTTGAAGGGTTTGAACATACCTATACACCAATGATTCTTGTGTTTATGTTTGTGGTAGTCCTTGAAATTATCATCTTTATTATCATTAACTTTCCATTTATTCTTCTACCTTTATCTCTTCTTTCCCCACTCTTGAGGATTTCTTTATAGCTTCATTTAATCCTCACTTAATCCTTCCCCCCATTCGTTTTATCCTATAACTCAAAGGCAGGTTAAAAATACTTTGGTATGTTTTTTTTTTACCTTGTGATGAAATCATAATAATAATTTCATAGTTTTCTCATGCTTGTGAGACCCTAAGCCAGCAATCACTGAGTTGACATTCTCCCCAAGTCCATGATCGCTGCTTCCTCTAATTGGCTTGAGAGATTAAGGGTGAAAACCATTAATTCTATAGTGTGTTTCTTATGCCCCATTAACGTTAGCACAATTAAATGGGGGCCCTGCGCCCTCTATGTGACTGTCCTGAATTGTTGGAGCAACGAAACTCATACACACTTTATTTAATTTATTTACAATGAAATTTACAACTCTTGTGCCCAATTCAACATTATTTTGCCCCTTCTCCCCAAAGTAAAGATGTGGAAAACAATATATACATATAAGTATAGAATAAAAATGCAATTTTCACAGTTAACAAAAGCACACAAATATATACAACCAACTAACTCTTCTTATTTAAATTAACCTCTTAAAAAAAATTATTTAAATAATTTTCAGCAGTATAACTGTTCCTCTTCAAGTGTACAGTACAAACAATAAATATATTACCTGTGGTCTATGACTTGCATTGCAGTAATCACTCCCCATTCAGCTAATTTTTGCCTGCTTAAGCAAGGGCACTTGAGAGTTCACCCTTGTGGTACCCAGATTGAGCATGGTGTCATGCTCAGCCCTTCAGTGGATCCATTGGTGGCATGACAATATTATAAATACCTGTCTCAAGCAAGTGCTAGATTCCATTTTGTTTCAAAGCACACTTATACTTATTGCTCTTAATCCTATATTGAGCTATGATTTTATTTTTTTGCCCCCTACCGTAAATAGCCGAATATGAAGTTGGCTCACAAACACAAGGTGAAGTGGCCCAGCATCACATCCTTGGAAATGGGTATGGCTAGAAAAGCTTGGGTCAAAGGATCTTTATTGACTTAAAAGACCAAGATATAGATAAAACTCAGGGGCAGGGGTCAATGTCCAGGCCGACACCATGAGCAACCCAGACCCCATTCAATAGTAATTGCATTCACCGCTGAACAGCAATACTTCATCTCTGCTTGAACCATCCACCCTCCCTAGGGTCACCAGTAGTCTCTCTGAGAAGAGAACCTATTTCTTTACCTGTGCACTTAAAAGACCAAAAACCCCACTAGTTTTAATGGCTATTGGCTCAAACAGAAACCTCTCAGTCAGGGCATAATACTTTATCTTTTGGAATTTTCTGCAGCTGAAGCTACAGAGACAGCTGACCTGTTAATAATATGCTCTTCATAAGTTTTGACACAGGTCACATCCCAACACACACTTCCCTTTCCTAAAAGGAAACATTATCGCATCTGGACACTTACCATCTCCTTGGCCAAGTCCAACTGGCTCCAAAACAGATGGGAACTCTGCTCTTTTCAGGGTTCTACATACGATATCATTGAGGGCAGAGTGTCCAGATCTTTCCAGCAACCAGCTGACAGGACAGGAGGTGCAGAACAAGGGGATCAACACCAGATCCACATTTACACCTATGTGTCTCACAAAGTACAGCCATGCTGTGATTCTTTTATCAACTTATGCTTGGATAAGCATAAGTTGATAAAAGAATCACAGCATGGCTTTAGTAAGGGTAAATCCTGTCTGACTAATTTGCTGTCTTTTTATAGTAAGGTGTATGAAGCAGCAGATAATGATGAAAACTATGATATTTTATACTTGGACTTTAGTAAGGCTTTTGATTGAGTGCCACACTTACGGCTTCTGAGCAAAGTTAAAGCACACGGGATCGATGGCAGTATATTTAGGTGGATTCAGTCAGGGCTTGGTGACAGACAGCAAAGAGTTAGTATAGATGGAGTTAAATCTGAGTGGGGGTGTGTTAGCAGTGGAGTTCCGCAAGGATCTGTTTTGGTCACCATATTATAGGAAGGATATTGATTTGCTTGAGTCTGTGCAGAGAAGGATGACAAAGATGATTGGTGGGCTAAGGAACTTACCTTATGGTGAAAGGCTCAGAAAACTAAATCTACATACATTGGAAAGGAGAAGAGTCAGAGGGGAATTGATTGAAGTCTTCAAATGGGTAAAAGGATATAATAAAGGGGATCTGGGTAAGGTTCTTATACTTAGTGAACATGACAGGACACGTAGCAATGGGTTTAAGCTTGATAAGTATAGGTTTAGGAAGGAGATTGGGAGGAATTGGTTTACAAATCGTGTGGTAGATGAATGGAATAGGCTCATTAGACATGTGATAGAAGCCTCCTCTCTGGGTAGTTTTAAGAATAGATTAGATAAATATATGGATGAAGCTGCTAGATGGGACTGACTTTTTTTTTATGTACATATGTATATACTTTTCTAAGGAGTGGGGAGATTATATTTTGCGGTTGCATGAATGGACATAATCCTCTGGATGCATTTTATGTATATTGTAGATTAGATCTGACGAACTCCTTAAGGGTGACAATGTGAATGACTTTTCTCTGGTAAGAAATCTTTTGTGTGTTGACTGGAACAGGAGCTGCCAAGTGTAGGCCATGAATGGTCTTTTGCAGTCTCCTTCTTTTCTTATGTTCTTAAAGTGGCACGCCTATCCTCAAAGCTTTAGCAACTCTTAAGGGTTTCCAAGTACAACTGAGTTCTCAAAGAAGGGATCGAGTTTGCTGACAACCAACAGCCACTATCAGGGTGTCCTGCAGCTAGCAGACGGGCACTCATCACCTGATCTGCTCTCTCTTTGAGACTATTTAGTTTGGAGAGAGCAAGGGGAAGATCCCAATATTTCTGCTTCAAGTGGTTCTCATTTTCTGGTTTAAAGGCATTGTCCCCAAGTATCCCCCTCCAGAATATAATTGGTTCAGCCACCCTGCCCACTTGAGCCAAACCGGTAACCAGTGAAAGAATAGCTCACATCAAAGGGTTAACTGAAATTAAGGAGGATATGTTTGGAAACCACATCTTTCAAAGAGTCATCAAAAAAACTCCAAAGATGCTGTTTCCCTGTAGGCAGGAGAGGATCTCAAGATGTACTCGAGCTTAGGTAAAGAAAAGGAATTTTTTAATAGGACCAAAGCTTGGTGTGGATCAATTGGGGGGGATGAGTTCATTTGGTTTAGGGCTTCATGTTTGGCATCTATAGCCTGTTGGATTGCTTCCCCAGTGATGGGGGAGCCCAATACAGACAAATCATTCAAAGCCACAATATTAACAGGGGGGACCTGTTTTGAATTTTTGAAGTCATAAAAAAAATGGGGGAGGGGGTTATCAGCAATTAAACCATCATCCAAATACCAAATATTTAGCTCTGATCTTAGGCTTCTAATGCTCTTATCTATACCAAGCAAAAACATTGCAGGTCCCCATGGGTCTCGCTGTTGTATGCTAGTAGCAGAATTCAAAACCCCACCACCATACAAGAGTGAGGTTGGTCGGGATTATGCTTGATTTAACACTTTACTTGAATAAGTCATTTGCTCATAGACGATCCTAAGGAAAATATCCCTATGAATGGAATTAAAGGCATTCTTAAAGTCAAACTTCAATAATACCCACCCTGGGTGTCACTAGTCAAATATTCCTGGTCTGAATGGGCAGCCTCTTCACAAATTCCCTTAGTAGCAAATCCCAGCTGCATTGGCCTGACGTGAGTATCCAAAGTCCAAGACACATGTTACACACCTACCTTGACCATAAGACGATGGAAAGTACCCCCCGCAGCATTGTTACCTCCCTCCCCCCCATCCCTCTTACTCAGTGCACAAAGTGATGATCCATAAAAAACATAGGTCAGGTCATCAGCCCCCTCACCCTGCAAGACCAAACTCACAAATTTTGTCATATTAGACAAGAGTTGTACTCGTGCCTCTGCCTCAGCAGTTTCACAACCCAACAAAGAATTAAGATGCCCCCGTGTTACCTCATCAGGTCCTCCAGATAAGCCTGGAGGAACAGAAGAAATATATTTTTCACTTCATCACAGGCACTATCGGAGTTTCACTGTTTACAGATAATTCAGGAAATTTATATTATCTGGAGAGGGTGGATGTTTGCCCCTAAGTTTTGTCAGGGTCTCTTCAGAAAAGGGCGCCAAGCCTTCACTGAAGAAAGCTCCTGAATGTCATAACTCTGCAAACTTTAAAGATATTATTCTCTTCCTCAGGGCAGCATTTCTGTTATTTTCCTACCCCCTCTGACTCTGAGTTGATCTCTGCTGGGAAGGTCCAGACCAGCTGGGAAGTCTGCTTCCATATAGGCAACATGATTTGACCCTTGATTAAAGAAGTGAGAGATGGGCCATCCATTGAAGGATTGTGCCTGTATGGTCGTTATAGAGCCCCATAAGGGAAAAACAACAGCTGGAACCATACAAAATAGGATTTTTCTTGTAAAACTTTGTTCAGTAAGTTACTGAGGGCATCAGCCACCTCAATCCTGGCTCCTTTCGGGATAAAGGACACCACACCCCCTCAATGGCCTGATCTCAGTGAGAAAATCAAGGAAATTTAAGTCTACATCCAAAAGGACATGGTTCCAGCAGTCAGCAGCCGGCAGGTGTTCCTCTCTAGACACCTCAGCATTCTGAACAAACCCACCTTGAGATCTCTCTCGACTGAGCCTGTGTAAGTTGATTGACAATTGGGCATGTCAGGTGAAACTACCTGGCACCCCAGAACACTTAATTAGCTTTTTCCCAGAATTAATCAGCTGGTACACTGAGCACCTATTTTTCTCATATGAGTCATCATCATCTATCAGAGAACAAATATATATGCTAATTAGGCCTATTTTATAATCATAATAGTAACTACTAAACTAGAACAATGAAAATCAGGGTAGTCGTTCTACTGAAACAAATACTTACAGTTTGTCATACTCTCCCGTCCTGATAGCAGAAACTAAAGGTACAGCAATAGACCCAATCAAGGACAAATAATATAATTATTACTTTACAAAAAGAGCAAATTAAATTAGTCCTGGATATCCTTGGTCAATTTAGCAATTCTTCACTTGTCATCAAATTCTTGATTGTCATCTAAGAATTTGTTAAAAGTGATTTAAGCAACACTTGATTCGTCAGTCATGATTCTTCAGTAAATTAATTAATCTATCTGGATTCTCTTTTGTAAATATTTGTTAAATCTTAGTATTTGGTAACTTAAGCTGACTGCCAATATGGCACTCTCAAGGCCACAATGTATCTTTGCCACTGTGACTGTCATTAGCTCACTTATGTTTAAGTTACATCCCAAGGTATGATTCACTTGGTGTCCCCTGCCTAGGATTGGTTCACAGCACATCAAAGTTCACTTGCTGCTCAAACTTCGAAGATGAGAATTTCTCTGCACAGATCTGATAACTCCCAATATAATGTCATAAGTTGATGAAATTCACATATTATTATGGCTTAATTAGCTGCAGCACACAGTGATATATGTTAGAGATGCAGAAATAGTTGAAATTAAAGCATGAGAATATTAGATGCCATATTTTGACATGTGCATGATACCTTAGATGAAAAAAAATTAAGCCTAATGGTACTTTTGTCTGTCTTGGTGTGCAAGAATGGAATCCCTCGTTCCTAAGAACTGCTCTAATTGTATTTTTGCATACATCTGTCTCAGCTACTTCCAAATCTTTCTGAAGTTCAGATTGAGTTTCTCAAGGATTCTTCTTTACTTACCGACTATATGTTTTGCCGCACAGTTTGATATTTTAGATGGGCGCCCTGAATGTGGTAGACTTGTAGTGGACTGATATGACATGAACTGGCGAATCGTGTCACCAATGGTTGAGATTGGTATTTTTAGCATACAGGAAATTTTTCTATAGCCCAAACGACTTTTATGTAACTGAACAATTAGTTCTCTGCTCCTTTTTAGCAATTCTTTAGTCTTCGCCATATTAGAATTAGAGTGTTGAATGATGACCTCTTTCTCGTGCAGCTCTCAGACACTGATTGAGGTCCGCTGTTTCACGTGGACAAATTAGATTATTTTTCTAGAAAGTTCTACAGCATTCCTGTCACATAAACCACTCTGGAATGTTTGAATTATCGCTTTAAAACTAATTTTGTGGGTGTGTTGGATACTTTTTGAGGTGATAATCTAACAATTTTGTTGATATAATATCAATACTTTACTATTTGTGTATTCTAATAACGAATTTGTATTCAATGTACAAAATACATACTATGTTCAATTTATTTTGATTACTTTGCTGTTGTGTAACTATGATAAATAAACTTTTGACCATGTATCGGATATTTATTGCAAACAGATGCTCTAAGTTTACGGGTACTATTTGGATTATTCTTAATGAAAATTTTAATAAATCTATGCATCTTAAAACAAAATTGTGTTGCAATCTTGGAAGTTGGGTGAAGTCTATTGTATGTTTGTCCTAATGATATGTAGTGGAGTTTGAAGAGTGTAAAAGGAATAATTTACTAGTTGCACACCACTTCGTCTTTAGTGCCTACATTTTTTGTAATCCATCACTTTCTTATGAAATTCTCTTCAAAAACTCTGGTTCTGATTTTAGTGTTTTTATGCCTCATCATCAACTGCTTTTCCACACAGTGGGGTTAGTGTGTATTGCACTCAGGAAATATCCTTATTGGTGGACAAATTCCTCGGCCAGAGGCTGCTATCTAGGTTTAGTCACCTTTTGGTGAGATGTGCCCGGTTTGGAAATAGGATCATGATTTATAGCGACCCAAAAGGTGTCCTGAGTGCTCTCTGGGCATTGCAATCTTTGCATGCCCTGGTTTGTAATATCTGTTTAGCCATGATTTTTGTAAGCCAGGCGAATGTTGAGATTATCTACTGTCGGGTTCCTGGACATGTACAAATTATGGGGAATTAGAGTGCCAAAAAGTCTGCAAGGACTGGGCGATCAGACCAGCATTTCGCTTTTCCCTACACCAATTACATGGCAGGAATACGGGCAAAGAAGATGACACTTTAAAGTTGCGTACCATTATGCCGTGACCGTTCCCATGGACCTACCCCCTAATGCTGTGATGGCTTCAGGTTGCTTTCTGTCATCTCCGAATTGGATACACTTGCAGGATGCACTGTCATTTGATGGACCACTTGCCTGCCCCTTAATGTGAAGACTGCATTGTACCCCGGATTGTTTGTCACATTCTTGTTTAATGTTCCAGTCTGGGTGATTTTCGCGCATGTTACTGAGATGAGCGGGGGTTACTAGCACTTGTCCCTTGCACTTGGGACTGGTTCATGTATGCAGACTTGCAGACTATACAACATTTTGGAGGAGGCTGGCCTCCTTCACTTGTTGGTCACATGTTTCTGCACCAGGGGGGAGGCAGGCCTACCTCCAATGCCGAAGCGAGCTTCCTTCTTATTGACTAATCTTGGGGGTTTTTTAATGTTTTATTTGTTGCTGTTGCTCCTTTTTTACCCTGTGCCTTTGTTTCTTTTTTTCTTTGTTATTTATATATTTATTTTTTAATCTAGCCTAACATTAGGCTGGGGTGACTATTGCCCTAGTTAGGCAGTTGCCAGATGGGCCCTTAAAAAAAAGAGTCGCCTTTTATTACATGTGGTAGAAGTTAATGTTGTTATTTAATCAGCCCACATTCAAGTTTTGTTTGATTAATTTTTAATTCCAATGCCTATGTTATTGTATACCTATTTTTCAGAAATGTTTTCATTGCCGAAAGAACGGGGCAACAATCGGTTGTTACCGGAAGAATTGCAAACGGGTTTACCATTTCCCATGTGGTTTACAGAACCATGCACAGTTTGTTTTTACTGATAATTTCAGGTAAGAAAGGGGTGTGCTTCCTTAAGTTAAAAGCAGGGCTGCAGAGTCAGAAGGTATAATGTCTGACTGACTCCTAGAACCACTGACTATCCAACTCCAAGTATCTGCAGAATTCAGACTCTGACTCCTTAACATTATTTGTATTAAGCTTATTATTATCAATTTATTATTACACAAGGCATTTACTTAGAGGTCCATAGCTACAATAAAGGTGTTTCAACACACAAATGAAATGAGTACAAGCAAGTATGGAATGTATGCTATATATAGAAGGTCATCTACCAGTAACCACCTTCTATGTACCATCCTCATGAGAGCAGAAAAGTGGAAAATTGGTTCAACCAGTGGATGCAGCCTTCACTCTTCTTAAAGTGAAAGTGAAGAAGACAAAAGCAAAAGAATAGTTAGAAAGACCACCTCCTACAAAAGTCTACCTACTTATATAAACTATGAGGGGGCAAGAAAGTGGAAGCCAATGATTGGCTAACTCTACCTACACAAAAACTAAGCTTAAAGTATTAAACATACAGGTGGATAGCACTCATAGCAGCCAGTGGCGCTTTAAAAAATAGATGAATAAATGTGATACTATCCTTTCTGTAGTAGAACTGGCGGCCTGCTAGAAGTTACTACAGAATTTAACATAATGGGCACAGGAGTAGAAGAGAATGTGGGGAGGTTTGCATTTAGCTATACTGTCAAGGGTAAACTTGGGAGCCAGGTGACATCACTCCCATTAGAGCTTGTTGCTGACAAACATTTCCTTGGCACTACAAATTAAATACAGGAGGCTGTTAAGTATAAATACCTTTACATATAGTACTCATGTCTGTCAATACTAAAATAATTTGCACCATAATATTAATATTAGTGTTACTTAATCAGAAAATCCCATTAATGATGCTAGAAATTGCTGTAGATCTATTGAATCGTTTTATAAAATATATTTTGCTTTCATTTGATGCATGAGTCAGGCAAGTTTAATAGTTATTTTATGAATGTTCTTTGATATTATTACCTACCTATATTTCAGTACCTAAATCATAGAATGGTATTAAGGAAATAAAACCATATTAAAACATGAGCTAAATTCAATAAAAGAAAAACGGCATTAATTTACCAAAACATAAATGACTTCCATTCTTAACAATTAAAACAAAAGAATTGCTTCTTATTTAACATCGTGTTTCATTTGAGGAAGCAAATTTGCATTTCAATACATAGACTACACAATTAAAAAATTAGTAATTTGATCGCAAAAACAAGATAGTTTCTGTCAATTTCTCTGTCATTGCTGTCCTTTGGTCAGTTTTGATTAACCGTAGTGCTGAAAATAAGTGCTCCACACTCACATGTATTGGTGTAAGTGAGGTTACCAAGAGAGCAGGCTGCTTCACAATAGCAATAGCAGGTTATTGTATGGCTTCATGGACATCCAATTTTGATTTTCGATCTATTATTTCCACTTTCTCTAATGCTTCATGAGAATGATGATCTTGTTTATAGTTTTTTATGTAATTTAGGAGTCGGAGTTTGACATTTTTTTCCAACTCCGAGTCCCACCATTTACAAGATTCTGACTCCACCCAAAAACCTCTTGACTCCTTACGACTCCAACTCTGCAACCCTAGTTATCAGCAATCTTCAACATTTATCACTACTATATGGTCCTCAACAATTAGGAATGTGGTGATGGAGTGTTTTATTTGAGGGGTCTCCTAGAGAGGTTATATTGAAATAGGTTCTGAGCCTGACAAAAATGGTGTCCTAAATATATATGGGGCCAAAGAAACAGGTTTTGTAGAGTGGATTTGAATGTGTGAAGGTTGGGTGAGACAATTGGATTAAGGTCTTTTGCTGCTAGTTTCAAAGTGCTATGTGTGTGTGTTTTGTTCTAATTCAGTGGGATTAGGGGAATGTTTGCTAATGATTGGGTATAGTAGTAGTACATCCCAGTCGGAGATCTACCCCATGGTGGAGCCCAGAATGCTCTGCTGCACTGAAAGAACAAAGGAAAGCCTACTGAACATACAAACGATGACCAAATCCGACGACCAAAATGGAATTTAATAAAAAGAGCTTATGTCTCCACAATAAACTCTAAAACCCCCATCCACCGCACATGGAGCAAGATCCGAGGGATGCTAGGTAAACCCAGCCAAGACCCTACCCCTGTACTCCGGATAAATGGAAACACTATCTTAAACCCCATCGATGTAGCCGACACACTAGCGACTCACTTTGCCAAAATATCAAATAGAGAGAACACAACACCCGAGTTCGTCCAATACCGGTTGGAGAGGGAGTGCTCACCTCTAAACTTCGCATCAAGAGAGTACAAATCTTACAATGAAGAATTCAGCAAAAAAGAGTTTGATACAGCTCTTGCATCATGTAGAGATATGGCTCTAGGCCCAGATAATATACTTTATGCAATGCTACGCCACCTAGGGGAAGGGGAGGGGGTAAACGCTTCCTCTTAGATATATTCAATAAAATATGGATGGAAAATGCCTTCCCAGACACCTGGAGAAGGGCTGCAGTTCTAGAAATCAGGAAAAGACCCAACCAGTCCCCAAAATTACCACCCAATCACCCTAACCTCCTGTATATGTAATCTTATGGAAAAAATGGTGAATATACGCTTAACATTTTTCCTTGAAACGAAATCCAGCATATCCCCATTGCAGTGCAGATTCCAAAAATTACACTTGACCACGGATGCCCTTATCCGTCTGGAATCGGCAATATGTAATGCATTCACCAGGAAACAGCACTTAGTAGCTGTTTTCTTCGACCTCAAAAAGGCATATGATACGTCATGGCATTATGCCATCTTAAAAGCTCTCCATAACCTCGGATAACACAGACAACTACCAACCTTCATTCAAAATTTCGTAATCAACCGCTCCTTCTCTTTAAGATTAGGTAGCGCAAAATCCAAATAACTTATACAAGAAGAAGGTGTTCCACAAGGCAGCGTCTTAAGCGTACCCCTGTTTGCAATAGGAATCAATGATATCTCACAAAACCTCCATCAAGACATTAAAGCCAACCTTTATGTAGATGACTTCTCTATCTCCCTAGCCTCCAGATCGCCATCAACAACATCACAAGATGGTCTACTACCCACGGCTACCAATTCTTAGCGGAGAAGACCAAAGTAGTCCACTTCTGCCAACGTAGAAGGTGTATTAGGGAACCTGACCTATATCTATACCAAAAGAGGATTGCATTTGTTAGCTATAAATTCCTAGCACTAACATTTGATAAAAGGTTGACATGGGAACCGCATATAAGAAACATTAAAAACTCTTGTAAGAAAGAAATGAATGTCCTACGTACAGTGTCAGGCCACGATTGGGGAGCTGATCGTGAAACACTTCTCACTCTCTACTGCTCCTTAGTGCGACCCAAACTGGACTACGGATGCGAGATCTACTCCTCTACTTCCAAGAAACACCTTGCACTCATCAATACAGTGGCTAATGAATGTCTCCGCATGGCTACCGGAGCCTTCCGATCATCACCCATACTGAGCCTGCAATGCGATACCGGGGAGACACCACTAGACCTCCATTGGGAGTCGCATCCAGGGACTCCCAACATCGCCGACTTCGACCGCCGTCATGAATGACAAAATGGATACTATTTTATAACACGCCTAACTCTCCCCCGACCATTTGGAAGTAGACTGCGACTATGGATGGAGGAAATCGGAGTAACGATGAACCCCATCCATCCACTTGCTTTCCCAGATATCCCATTTTGGAAATCAACTTTAAAGTTATGCCATGGTAACATAATAAAACAATCAACAACTACTCCCCTGGCAGAGAAAATTCAATTCCTTACCCACGCAGCAACACATATGGGTATAAATACATACACTGACGGATCAAAATTCATAGACGGAACAGGATTCTCGGTGATATCAAATAACTACACGTTCTCTGACAAACTACCCCAAGCATTATCAATCTTCACTGCCGAGTGCTATGCCTTAAAACATGCAGTACATTGGACATACAATAACCCAACATCAGATAAATTCACAATCTTCACCGACTCCTTCAGCAGACTACAAATATTAGAACCAATGACTGACATCCATCCAATTCTGTTAGAAATAAGAAACTACATATATAGAGCAGCATGCAAAAGAAAGAAAATTTCCTTTTGCTGGGTCCCAGCACACGTAGGAGTAGCTGGAAATGAGTAAGCTGATACAGCGTCAAAAAATGCCGCCTTTCGTCCAATCAGGCCCAATGATATCCCAATACCATATGAGGACTACATCATTGCAATAAAGGCCGAAAGGACGAAATAAGATGCGACACATTTTCCAAGTTATCGCCATGGAAGCCTCAAGAACTCACCCGCCGGCAAGAGGTATCCATATGCAGACTACGCATCGGACATTCACTACTCACACATGGATACCTAAGGGGGAAAAGGCTATCCCCCCTACTGTGAAGATTGCATTCTACCCCTCACAATTGCACATCTTATCGCAGAATGCCCAACCTATGGAGAACTCTGACGAAGATACATACCCATCGATGGTGAAGGTACCCTCGATATCCTAAGATTTCCACTAACAGCTGAAAATGTTCGCCCTGGCAGCGGAATCATCCGTTACCTCGACGAGACAGGACTATTAAATAAGCTATAGATAGGTCTCCAGTATCGCGATCTAAATTTTAATTATTTTAACAGATTATCATAGCATTTATCCATCTAGTACTTCAATCATCACTGCATAATCACCACCTCATGATATCAGACACAACTTTTATAACTCATTTTTAAAACTTCTTACTACAAAACAAATTACAATGCAATCACCTCGCAATGTGCACCAAGGGACTTGTAAATAATCCATCCATCCATCCCTCAGACTGTTCATCACATTCTTGTTGAATGTCCCAATCTGGGTGATCTTCATGTACGTTATCTCTCCCAGTAGCCGGATGACTGGGGTTGCTACCACTTGTCCCTCATACTTCCCCGTAAGGGGCGCGGCGATTTGCCATCCTGGCCGCCGTGCTGACGGGACTCAGCACCCCGTCCGACCCCAGCTTAGCCTCTTCTCCTTCCTTCAAAACACTTGTTTCCTCGCTTTTCATACAACCTCTCCCACAACTTTCTCTGGTCAGCCTCTAATTTCACAGGGTAGATGCTGACCTTCTTCTCAATCCAACCGTCCCGGATCGGGGGGGAAGGTGGACAACGTTCCCTAACCCTTGAGCTCCGGTTTGGGATGGGTTTTTTTTTTAACAACCTGCTTCATCCCCACCCATACCTTCCTCACATCTCTTTTCCTCTCCTCATCACAATCTATCCTTTTACGTCGCGTTCAAGGTGGAGCCGCCATGTCGATGGTCTGCCAGGCCACCAGGCGGGAGGGGTGGTCCGAAATGGCGGCGCCTGGCTCTGCCAGGCCTGTAAGCATCTCTTGCAGTGCGGGCAACTGCAAGAGGTGATGAGGTATTGCGTCCCGTGACACAAATAGGGTCACCATGCCAATGGATGAAGTTTCAAAACACCAAACCCCTTTAACTTCCCCTGAAACATCGACGGAGCCGCCCTCGGGCAGCTCCAGCAAAAAAAATGGAGGTCCCTCCCCCTGTGCTTGCGCAGGAGACCCTCCATATTTCTCTAACCGGAGAGGAAGCTTACTCCTCTCCTTGCCCCTACGGGTGCAGGAGACTCCCCCTCACCCCCTTCTCTGGAGGTGCTTTCGGGGACCTCCCTTTTTCCAGCGGCAGTCCCCTCTTTTCTTTTAAAGGGGACTGCCAAGAAAGCCAGCGGGCAGCCCTTAGCCAGCCGCTCCGCATCGAAGCGGCTCGGTACGGCAAACTCCCTTAGGGGGGAGAACGAAGCCAGGCCCCTTCGGTCGCCTCCTTCAAAAGACTTGCTGGCAAGGATATTAAACCTTGCTGGGGTCAAGGCCTGTGCCTCCCCACAAAAGACTCTTGATGCTGCCAAGGAAACCTGCGATGTCCTGGGAGGGAAAGGCCAACTGGAGCCCCTCCTGTGATAGACATGGTCCTTGAGGAGACCCAGCCTCAGACGGTAGGGCCTTCCATGGGTGGGAATTTGGGCTCGGCGCCAAGCACCGAACCCGAATCCGCCCCAATGCAAGGCCCCCCTCAAACGGCTGAGGGCTCCGAGGCAGTACAAGGAGGGAAGGGATCTCCTCCGACAGGTTCCCCTACGACTACCAGGACCTTCTCCATTTCGGAGAGGGACCTGGCTGAGGCCGGCCCATCTGGCATGGGTGCTTCTGCCGGCGGAGGTGAGAAGCGGGTTCATTCCCCGCCCTCCTCTCCAAAAATGAAAAAGAAAAAGACCAAGAAGACTCGGGGCTCCTCTCCATCCGCGGGGGCTGCGGGGATGGATGGGTCTGCTGCCACTTTGGTAGGCGACCAAGCCAAGATCGGCACATCCGGCCCCTCTACCCCCCCGTGTGCGGAGCCCCTGACTAAGACTAAGAGTGCACAGGGCGGAGCCTCGATAACATCGGGGCCCCTCATTCAGAGGTTACCTGGCGTTTTCGAGCCCGCTGGCTTCAAGCGCTTCCTCGTTATTCGCCCCACTGATGGCACCATGTTGCCCAAGGGCAACATGATCCATCAGGGGAGAGGATTAGCTAGTGCAATTGGTAGAGTGCCGAAGGTGACCCGTTTCTCGGACGGGAGCCTTCTGGCGAATCCCGCCGAAGCGGCCAAGATAAGTGCTCTTCAGACACTTCATGGCACCCCGGTGAGTGTGACGCCGCACTCTACCATGAACTTTGTGAAAGGAGTAGTTTATGCGAGGGAACTCGTTGACTACTCCATTGAGGACATCGCCCTAGAGCCGGCCGACCATGGGGCGGTCATGGTCGAACGTGTGATGAGAAAACAGGGAGGGGCCTCGAGACCCACCCCTACACTCTTCGTCACGTTCAACTTTGAGTCGGCGCGTGCCGGTTGGTACCGCTACCGCGTCAAGGCATTCGTGCCACTGCCGCGGCGGTGGTATTACTGTCACCGCTTCGGCCATACGAATCGCTCATGTAGACGTGCAAAGTCGGGGTCACCCGAAGTCTGTGTAAATTGCTCCAAGGTCGCACACGATAAGTCTAAAGCGTGTGTGGCCAAGTGTGTCAATTGCAGAGAGCTGCAGCCTGCTTCTTCGAAGCAATGTGGTGCATATCTCCTTTAGAAAGAAATCCTGTCCATTCAGGCCCAGGATCGAGTCTCATTCCGCGAGGCTAAGGACTTGGTCCTGGCGCGCCCGGCTCTGCCTGGGACGTCATATGCCTCAATAGCTAGAAAGGCACCCTCTGCTCCTGGCCCTTCCAGGCCAACGAGCACGGTTGTTTCCGCGCACATTCGGAGCCCTTCTGCGTGCTCTACCCAACCCGAGCGCTCCCCTGGTAAAGCTAGTGGCAAAAAGGGTTCATACTCAGCCCCGGCTAAAACCAGGGCTTCTCCCTCTTCCCCCAGCGTGACCGTTTTCCGTAAGGCGAAACGGCCACGCGCCTCCACCGAGTCGTTAGACTCACTGGAGGCAACACCCCTGAAGATGGTCGCTAGGCCATCTTTCAGGGGTTCCTAAAGCTGTCCCCCGAAAGGAGGACAGCAACAAAGGAGCTTCGGCTCCTTCGCCCACGACCCGAGGTAGAGCGGGTGGCTCGGAGACGGTGGTTCCTCGAAAAGAGGGGCCCCCGCCTAAGGTTTCGAGGCAGAGGGAGGAAAAGACTCGCATGGTGAGCCCAACCTCCCCCAATAAGTCCTCAAAGGCGACAGCGCCCGTGGTTCTGCCCCCGGGAAGCGTACGGCCATTCCCGTGAGGGTCTTCAGTTCGAGGAGGGCTCCCGCGTCTCCTCCGAGCTACGCCTGGAGGCCATATTCCTTCAGTGGAATTGCCGTGGACTCCGGGCCAACTGGGAGGAGCTTCGGAGGCTCGTCTCGTCCCGTTCCCCGTTAGCTATCTTTTTGCAGGAGACCATGCTAGGCGCGTCCCCCCTGCCCGCCCTCCCGGGGTATAAGGGTCTTGCGACCCCACCACCGCGGGATGGCCGGGCTGGAGGATGCGCGGTTTACACCCGGCATGATGTCTCCGTTCTTCCTTTCTCTTTAGATACCTCCTTTCAAGCAGTAGCTGTGCAACTGCACCTGGAAAGGAGGTATACTCTGATTTCTGCGTACATTCCACCGTCAGCTGACTTCGACGTGGGGTATTTCCGTCGCGTCGCGGCACGGTTGCCGAGGCCCTATCTCTTGCTTGAGATCTAAATGGCAGGCATCCTCTCTGGGGAGATTACTCCATAAATCCCAGGGGACAAGTCCTTGCCGATCTGATCGAAGAGCTTGAGATGGGTGTCCTAAACGTGGATGAGTTTACGCATCACTGTCCGAGAACCGCTTCATTTTCTTGCCTTGACTTATCTTTGTGCTCTTCGGATGCACAGCCTGATTTTGATTGGGGGGGTGGTCGATGACCTACATGGTAGTGATCACTTTCCCATTCAAATATCATTTTCAGGGCAACTGCCGCCTGAGAGACCACCTTGGTGGTGCTTGGCGCAGGGGCGGTGGCCTGCATTTCAGGAAATGACTGAATTCTCTATCTCAGTCGACGAGTTTAGGTCGGTAGATGAGGCCGTTGAGTTCATCTCCGGCAACGTCATCGCCGTGGGCCTGACTACTATTCCTAGGACGTCTGGCCGTTTTGCACGCCGACCACTCCCATGGTGGTCGGCCGAGTGTGAGACGGCCCTCAAACAGAAGCGTTATGCATAAAGTGCGCTATAAGCGCCGCCCGAACGATTTCACTGTCGCTGAATTTCGTTGGGCTAGGGCTAGGTTCCGGTATATTTCGAAGCACGCCCGCCGCTCTTCTTGGCGGGCATACGTGTTTTCACTTAACGGGAAGACCCCTTTAGCTGAGGTGTGGAAGCAAGTCAAAAGGATTCGGGGCAAGTTCTCGCAGGATCCCCTCCCGTTCTCCAGGAGAATGGGACCGCAATCTCGGACCCCGCGTCCGTGGCGGAATCCTTAGCGACCGCTTTTTCCGCATTCTCTAGCCGGGATGCTGCTCCGCCAGCATTCAATGCAAGTCGTGATGTCGCGAACGGCCGCCGGCTGGACTTTACCTCCAGAGGCGGACAACCCTTCAACGACAAGTTTACTATGAGTGAGTTGCGCTCCGCTCTCGCTTCGTGCGCGGACACCGCCCATGGTCCGGACGATATCCCGTACGCCATGCTTCGACACATGGGTGAGCGAGGCATGGCCTTTCTGTTAGATTTGTTCAACAGGATCTGGGTGGAAGGTCTTCTCCCAGACTCCTGGCGAATCGCTACTGTGCTCGCCTTTCGCAAACCGGGGAGAGATCACTCTACTCCGACCGGTTTCCGCCCAATTTCTCTAACCTCTTGCGTGTGCAAGTTGATGGAGAAATTGGTAAATGTTAGATTAGCCTTTTTCCTGGACAGCGGAGGCCATGTCTTCTGCACAGTTCCGCTTCCGCAAGTTCCACCACGTCGGATGCTCTGCTACGCTCTACGTGGACGACCTTTCGATCTCTTTTGGCTTTAGGGCCAGGAAACTCCTTCGAGAGGTAGATATAGCCCTCGGGCCGGTGGCGCCCCTAGTTCTGCCCAGGACGCCACCCTGGAGGGTACCACATTTGGCTATTTGTCGCCTCGCCTCTGCTCCCAAAGCTTGTATGGAGCCGGGAGTATTGCGTTCGACCTTTTTGGAGCACACATCGTGTCACTCTGGAACCGTGCCAGTGTATACGGATGGCTCCAAGTCCCAAGAGGGGGTCGGCTTCCACGCCGTATCCCCTCTGTTTGAAGTCAGCGGGGCTCTGCCAGGCGCTGCGTCTGTCTTCCCGACCGAGCTGGTGGCAATACACCACTCGGTACGGGAGATTACGCGACGTGTCCGTTTCGGAGACCGGATTTTGATCTATAGCGACCCACAAAGCGCCCTGAGTGCTCTCGCGGCATTGGAATCTCCGCATTCCCTGGTTCGCGATATCCGTGACGCCACGTTTTTGGCGAGCCGGGCAGATGTCGAGATTATCTTCTGCTGGGTTCCTGGAATTGCGGGGAATGAGGGCGCTAAAGAGTCCGCAAGGACTCTGCGACCGGACCAGCGTTTCGCTCTTCCTCACACCGACTACATGGCAGGAATACGGGCAGCTCTTCGGACTGCTTGGCAAAGAAGATGGGAGACGGCCGAAGGGAACTTAAAGTTGTGTGCCATTACGCCACGACTGTTCCCTTGGACCTATCCCCCAATGCCGCGACGGCTTCAGGTCGCTTTCTGTCGTCTCCGATTCGTACACACTCGTGTGACGCATCGCTATTTGATGGAGCGCTCGCCTGTACCCCATTGCGACGACTGCGTCGTCCCCCAGACTGTTCGGCACATCCTTGTCGAATGTCCCAGTCTGGGTGATCTTCGCGCACGTTATCTGTCCCGGTACCGGGATGGGCGGGGTTGCTACCGCCTTTCCCTTGTACTCGGGACGAGTGCGTGCATCATGACTCGTGGACTTGTTGACTTTTGGGGGGAGGCCTGCCTTCTCCCTTGTATTTAACTTATTTTTTTTATTGTTGTTTGTTTGTTTTTGTAGGTCGCAGGCTCGTGCGCTGGGGGGAGGGGGACCTCCCCCGACGCCGGAGCTTGCTTCCTGATTGTTATCCCCTTTTTATTGTCGTTTCTGTTAATTTTTTTATTTTAAAGTAGCCTAGAACTGGGCTGTTTGTTTGCGGCGACTTATGCCCAAGTGGGCAGTCGCCAGATAGCCCCTTGAAAAAAAAATAAAATTTTTCCTTATACTTAGGACTGGTGTGTGCACACTGACCTCTAGCACTCTATGACTATTTTGGATGAGGCTGGCTGGCTTCCTCCACTTTATTTGATTCTGTTGTAGGCAGGGTTTGAAAAAAAACCCCCAAATTTTGAAAAGGCCCCCCAAATCCAGATTTTATTCTGAGTTTTTTCAACTCTTAGGTTTAAAAAAAAAAAAAACACACTACAAACATGAGAATAATGTAGAGAAAAAGAATAGCTATCTCTATTTTTATATAATACTAATTAATTAATTTAATAATTATATTAAGGTAAGAACAGATCACTGATAGAGAATTATGGGTACAGGTACCCATGATAACCATAACCTGTAGAAGGAGAGATGAATTATGAGTCAGTATCTGAGAAATAATGTTAATTTGGTACTTACTTGTTGAAATTATAAACATAAATATGAATTTTGAATAAAATAATAAGTAGCATTTGTTTCTTAAATTTTGAAAAACTAAAAAAAACCTTTTTTTTCTCAAAATACAAATGCTACAAGCATTAGAATAATGTAGAGAAAGTATTGTTATCCCTATTTTTATATAATATTCTGTTGGGTTTGTTTTTGTTTTTTTCAAAAAAAACAAATGCTACAAGCATTAGAATAGCTATCTCTATTTTTATATTAATAATTATATTAAGGTAAGAACAGATCACTGATCAAGAATTGTGGGTACCAATGATAGGCATAACCTGAAGAAGGAGAGATGAATTATGAGTTAGTATCAGAGACATAATTTTAATTTGATTGATATTTGTTAAAATTATAAATATGAAAGTTTGAATAAAATAATGATAAGTAGCGTTCATTCATTTCTTGAAAAAAAAAAGTCAGTGTACATCAACACCGCAGAAAGTGGCATTGCAACTTTTTTGTTAAGCAGATTTCTTCTCCATTGTAAGTGATAAAATTTCAATTAAAAGATTGGTTTGATCCAAGGTCATAAAATGTATTCATGGTATTACTTTAATTGTGTGTTGTGTCTCTATTTGTGTGCATACATACAAAAACATTAAAATAGACTGATATCCAGGTACAGTTGTACCTTGAGATACGAGTATAATTTATTCTTGGATTGAGCTCATAACTCAAAATGCTTGTATCTCAAATCAATTTTCCCCATTATAAATAATGGAAAAACATTTAATCCACTCCAGCCCTCCCAAAACACCCAAATCAACCCTAATTAATTGGAAAGAACCTGTTTTTAATTGCTATAAACACACGTATATTTTACTTGTACATAGAATAATATAATAAATGATAGTATCCTTCTGTTTAGTATTGTACTGATCATTGATGTACTCTATTCATACTGCCTGGCTAAATCACTCACTCGCACACCTCACTCATGTTTTTCAATTATTTCATGTTTAATTTCTATTTACATACATTTTTTCTTCTCACTAGTCACCTTAGCACTCATTTTCTTTGGACCCATGATGTATCACAAAAATATTCACAAAATCAAATAAAAAAAATCACAGTGTAAACACAATGCACGACATTCTAACAAAGGCAGTGAACACCTGAACTGAGCGCCGCAAGCGCTCTGCCACCTAGTGTTAGCATCTTGAAGCGTGCTCGTATCTCAATTTTTTGCTTGCATCTCAATGCAAATATTGCTCAAAAGCTGATTCGTATCTTGGAATACTTGTTTGTTGGTTCACTCGTATGTTGAGGTATTACTGTACGTTTGGGGGATGAAAGATGATGTTCCTTTATCATGAATGTTCGTTTCAGGTCTCTTTGCCCCAACCATCGCAAATTCCAAAGGGCAAACAATATCGACCAGGAGGTGGAGTGTCCTATCTGTCTACAAGTGATGGTGGCAGACCCAAAGATTGCAGTTTGGGCACCGTGCTGCAAGAAATCCTCATGGTTTCACAAAATCTGTATTCAGGTCTGTCTTGAAGTTCTCCTGCATGTTTAGTTGTTCATTTGAGCTTGTATAGTATAAATCGTGGCCAAGTGGGAATATACTTACATTAGCCCTTTATCTTCTCTCTATACTTCCCTCATCTTTATCTTCTATCCTGCTTCCATCCCTTTGTACTGGCATGATTACAAGTGAGATTGTAAAATTATTCCCTGAATATCTGTATTACTATATCACAATTGCCACTGCCAAAAAAAACATCATCATGCAAACATTCATTCACAATATAAACTGACCAATTATGTGGTCTTGTAACCTTTTGCACATCCTGACAGTGATTACTGGTAGGTATTCTGCAAAACTTTAGCCTGCTATCCCTCCTTAGCGTCCTTATTTTCTCTAACTCCCTCTCTCATCTTTTTTTGTAACCTTTCCACCACAGCTTTGAGATTGATCTGCATGATTTTGTCACCTCTGCCTTGACTTCTGTAACACTTTTAATGGATCAGAAGCCTCATCATTATCGGAATGGGTTCATGTACACCAACTTGTCAAGTCTTTTGACTTGGAGGAAGCTGGCCAACTCTCTTTGGTATTGATAGAATGCTCCTACGTCAAAATTCCCCTCTATTCTCTGTTGTTATTTTTTTTAGTTTCTAGTTTCTACCTGGTGTTTGTGTAGAACCTGCCACCTTCTTTCAAAAAATTTCATTTTTCTGGTTAGATGGCGAAAGCAACAATGACGCAATTGCACAGCACGAGAAAATGTAATCCAACCAAGCGGCGACAAGTTCAAACACGTGTCAACAGACAACATACTATGCCCCGCACTCCCCTCCCTCCCATCACTCATAGTCTCTCTGTCATGAGTCTAACTGTCATTACTTTCTGATCCCCCCTTGTAAAATGGTGCATTTCACTCCTACCTCTCCTCACTAACCTTATTCCAGCACAAACCATCTTATAATCTGGTTTGTCCCCCCACCATACTGATTGTTCCACCTAGTTATCTCTATTGTATAGGTGATTGTGCTTTCTCTATTTGCTCCTTGCATGCCTTTTCATCGGCGATAGACGAACACTGAAACCACATTACCTTTCCCAGTATCGTGAGAGTGAGGTTGCTACCGCTTGCCTTTTGTACTCTGGATGGGTTTGTGTACATAAACTTCTTTACTATCTGACTTTTTGGAGGAGGCAGGCCTCCTCCATTTTATTTGACTATCTTTGTGGTAGGTTGCATGTTCAAATTTCTGCCCATTGCGATGGAGAAAAGGCGATTCAAGCACATCAAGAACCTGATCAAAAAGGTGAAACACTAAGAGCCAGACATGCTGTTTTCTTACTCGCTGTCACATCAAAGGATGGGCCTAGCATCATGCAGAGGAATTTTCCTTCGCAATCCTGGTCTTCAGTGTTGTGAGCAGTGTAGGTGATGTCATGCCACCCCACTTCTTCCCTGAGGGCCTCAGACTAAACACCGATGGCTAGTGAAACCCTGGATCGACCGGGTAACTGCATTGAGGCATGTTGTGTGGTGCAAGACTGTGTCCTTCCACACCATCTGGAAGACCTAGTCCTGGCTGTCAGAGAATTTTTTGATCATATAGCACTTGACATTTTGCATACCAACTTGCCTGACTGCAACCCCAATGGAGTCTTAGTGTGGGGCACATTTGAAGAGAGACCAACAATCCAGCTGCAGCATGGAGGATGAGCTGATGGCAAAGATTAACAAGCCCTTCAGAGAACTAAAACGAGTTAGTCACGAATGCCTGTGGCCGGTTCTGAGGTTGTCCTCGAGGCTTCAGGTGAGATCGACAGAACATGTCAGGAAGACAAACATTCAAATTTGATCAATATATCTAAAAAAATGAAAACTTATTTTTCCTGAGAGTCATCATAAGAACGAATACCATCCCCACCCTCTATGATCTTATATCCTTTTTCCATTTCATATCCGAGTAAACTGTCATGTAGGTGATTTAATGACCTAAATTTATGGTAATCAAATGGTGCATGGTTGAGGGAATGGTAATCAGATGGTGCAATATCAGGTGAATATGGAAGAAGTGGAAAAACCTTACCAGCAAAAGTAATATTTTTTCATGTGTCAAATTTGCAGTATGTGGGTCTACATTGCCATGTAATTCTTTGCCATTCAGTATAAGTTTCTTATGAGTAAAAACTAGAGGCAAAGTCCCTCCAATGACTTGCGGCATTTTGTGATAAAATGATAAATGGTTATCGCATGGATGGTTTCCCATGGTTCCAAATCACTTATAAGTGCCTTTGACCCCGTAAGGGGCACGGCAATTTGCTCTTCTGGCCGTCGTGCTGGCGGGATTCAGCGCCCCGTTCGGCTCCAGCTTGGCATTCTTTTTCTTCTGCTAATCCCTACTTCGTCTTCTGTACCAATTCTCTTTCACCCTGCATCGTTCTTCCATCTACGTTTGTTTGGCGATCTCAGTGTCTCAGAATTGTCCGTCAGGGTGCGCGACCCCATGGCTGTGTCCTGCTTGTGTTGGTTGGTGGGTGCCTGAGCCGGAGTGGAGCTCTTGGGGGTCTTTGCTTTCTCAATCGGTAAATTTCCGAGGCTGGCCGGCCATTTTAAAAACTAGGGGGGGGGTGGCCCGGCTCATCGCAATTTGTCCCTTGGCCCTTCTGGGCCTTCTAGTAGTCGGGAACCTTCGACGGTTTCCGTCCCTAGAATCCCGACGTTGGTGTCGAGGCGACAGTAATGTCTGTCATCCTACAGTGGAATTGTCAAGGGGTTCTCCCCAAGTGGGAGGAACTCAAGCTCTTGCTTTCTAGTGTTTGGCCCTTGGTGGTTTGTTATCGAGAAAATAAGCTTAGGACTCGCCCCTTCCCGGTACTTCCGCACTTCCGGGTGTTTAATTCCATTCCCCGGCCGGGGGCGTGGTCCCATGATGGTGCTCTCCTTTAATTTCTTCTTCGCTATTATCTGCGCCACTTTCCCTCCGTACTACCTTGCGGGCTGTTGTTGTGAGAGTTTTTATTTTCAAGCTTTTAACCCCCGTAAGGGGCGCGGCGATTTGCCATCCTGGCCGCCGTGCTGACGGGATCCAACGCTCCGTCCGGCCCCAGCTTAGCCTCTTCTCCTTCCTTTAAAACACTTGTTTCCTCGCTTTTCATACAACCTCTCCCACAACTTTCTCTGGTCAGCCTCTAATTTCACAGGGTAGATGCTGACCTCCTTCTCAAGCCAACCGTCCCGGATCGGGGCTGAGGGGGGAGGGGACAATGTTCCCTAATCCCTGAGCTCCGGTTCGGGATGTTTTTTTTTTTTAACAACCTGCTTCATCCCCACCCATACCTTCCTCTTCACATTCTATCCATTTTTACGCCGCGTCTAAGGTGGAGCCACCATGCCGATGGACTGCCAGGCCACCTGGGTGAGCGAGGCATAGCATTTCTGTTAGATTTGTTCACCAGGATCTGGGTAGACGGTCTTCTCCCAGATTCCTGGCGAATCGCTACTGTGCTCGCCTTTTGCAAACCGGGGAGAGATCACTCTACTCCGACCGGTTTCCGCCCAATCTCTCTAACCTCTTGCGTGTGCAAATTGATGGAGAAATTGGTAAATGTTAGACTAGCCTTTTTCCTGGACAGCGGAGGCCATCTGTCTTCTGCACAATGCGGCTTCCGCAAGTTCCACTACACGTTGGATGCTCTGCTCCGACTGGAAAATGCCGTCTGCGAAGCCTTCCTTCGTAGACAGCACTACGCCAGTCTTTTTCGATCTGGAGAGGCCTATGATACCCCATGGCGATACGGTATCATGGAGACTCTCCACACTATGGGGGCGAGGGGACGCCTCCCAATGTTTATATCTGAATTTTTGCGAGATCGTCGATTCCGCGTACGGGTGGGGGGAGCCCTCTCCGGCCCAAAGGAGCAGGAAGAGGGTGTCCCGCAGGGAGGTGTCCTCAGTGTCACACTCTTTGTCCTGAGCTTCAACGGCATCACCTCGGTGCTGCCGGAAGATGTTCTCGCTACGCGCTACGTGGATGACCTTTCGATCTCTTTTGGCGCGGCCCAGATGTCGACTCCAACAGGCATTGAACAGCGTCTCTCGCTATGCCAAAGCGCACAAGTTTCGGTTTTATTTGGCCAAGACTAAGGTGGTGCACTTCTGCCGCCATCCACGGCTTTACTCCGACCCAGATTTGTTTGTTAATGGAGTGCGCCTGAATGTGGTTGAATCGCACCGTTTCCTTGGTCTTGTATTCGACCGACGCCTCACCTGGGAGGCTCATATTCGCAGCCTTAGGGTCTCTTGTACCTGCGCCATGGATATTCTCCGTTCCGTGACATTCAGCGCTGATAGGGCTACTGCCCTACTTTTTTATCGATCCTTTGTTCGTTCGAAGTTCGACTACGGATGCGAGTTTTATGCATCCGCAGCCGAGCGTTTATTGCGGAAGGTGGATTCGATCCACCACACCGGCCTTCGCCTTGCGACCGGTGCCTTCCGCACTTTCCCCATTGAGAGCCTGTTGGTCGATGCTGGGGAGATGCCACTCGCTCTGCGCCGCGTGCAGTGCATCACTCGCCTGTACGCGCGAGCATGGCGCCTCCCTCAGTCGCCAACAGCTTTCACTGCATCCGCAGCTGATCTCGACGGTGCCTATGACGGCGAGAGACGCCAGTCATACCCTAAGCCCTTTGGGTTTAGGGCCAGGAAACTCCTTCGAGATGTAGATATAGCTCTCGGGCCGGTGGAGCCCCTGGTTCTGCCCAGGACGCCACCATGCAGGGTACCACATTTGGCTATTTGTCGCCACGCCTCTGCTCCCAAAGCTTGTACTGCGCCGGGAGTATTGCGTTCGACCTTTTTGGAGCACACCCCGTGTCACACTGGATCCGTGCAAGTGTATACGGATGGCTCCAAGTGCCAAGAGGGGGTCGGCTTCCACGCCGTATCCCCTCTGTTTGAAGTCAGCGGGGCTCTGTCAGGCGCTGCGTCTGTCTTCACGGCCGAGCTGGTGGCAATTCAGCACTCGGTACGGGAGATTACCCGACGTGCCTGGTTCGGAGACCGGATTGTGATCTATAGCGACCCACAAAGCGCCCTGAGTGCTTTCGGGGCATTGGAATCTCCGCATCACCTGGTTCGCGATATCCGTGACGCCACAGCTTTGGCGAGCCGGGCGATTGTCGAGATTATCTTCTGCTGGGTTCCTGGACTTGTAGGAATGAGGGTGCCAAAGAGTCCGCGAGGACTCTGCGACCGGACCAGCGTTTCGCTCTTCCTCACACCGACTACATGGCAGGAATGCGGGCAGCTCTTCGGACTGCTTGGCAAAGAAGATGGGAGACGGCCGAAGGGAACTTAAAGTTGTGTGCCATTACGCCACGACTGTTCCCTTGGACCTATCCCCCAATGCCGCGACGGCTTCAGGTCGCTTTCTGTCGTCTCCGAATCGGACACATTCGTGTGACGCATCGCTATTTGAATGTGCGCTCGCCAGCGCCCTATTGCGACGACTTCGTCGCCCCCCAGACTGTTCGCCACATTCTTGTCGAATGTCCCAGTCTGGGTGATCTTCGCGCACGATACCTGTCCCGGTACCATGATGGGCGGGGTCGCTACCGCCTGTCCCTTGTGCTCGGGACGAGTTCGTGCACATTGACTTGTTGGTTTCTTTATGGGGGGAGGCCGGCCTTCTCCCTATTATTTAAGAAGGGGTTTCTTTTTTGGTTTTTGTTGGGGTTTTTTCCCCTTTAGGTTGCACGCTCCTGCGCTGGGGGGACCTTCCCCCGACGCAGGAGCTTGCTTCCTTTCCCCCGTTTTGGGGTGATTTTCGTCTCTTTAATTTTATTTTAAAGTAGCCTAGAACTAGGTCACTTTTAATACGGCGACTAATGCCCAAGTATTCAGTCTCCAGATGAGCTCTTAAAAAAAAAATATGCCGCCCTAGAGCCCGCCCCGGTGGTGCCTAGCGCGGGCTCGGTGTTCTACATCTCCGTCGAGGAGTTTAGGTCGGTAGATGAGGCCGATGAGTTCACTCCGGCAACCTCATCGCCGCGGGCCTGGCTACTTTTCCTAGATGCTCAGGCCGTTTTGCACGCCAATCACTCCCGTGGTGGTCAGCTGAATGTGAGACGGCCCTCATGCAGAAGCGCTATGCCTACATGCGCTATAAGCGCCGCCCGAACGATTTTACTGTCAGTGAATTTCGTCTGGCTAGGTCTAGGTTCTGGTATATTTCGAAGCACGCCCGCCGCTCTTCTTGGCGGACATGCGTGTCTTTACGGGACTGGACTGGACTTTACCGCTCTTGCTTCGTGCACTGACACCGCCCGTGGTCCGGACCTGGGTGGTTAAGGCATGGATGTTCTGTTAGATTAGTTCAATAGGATTTGGGTGGACGGTCTCCTCCCAGATTCCTGGCGCATCTCTATGTGCTCGCCTTTCGCAAACCGGGGAGAGATCGCTCTACTCAGGCCGGTTTCTGCCCAATCTCTCTAACCTCTTGCGTGTGTAAGTTGATGGAGAAATTGGTAAGTGTTAGATCAGCCTTTTTTCTGCACAGTGCGACTTTCGCAAGTTCGAATCCGGGCTTAGTGCCAAGCACCGAACTCAAGTCTGCCCCTATTCAAGGTCCTCCCCAAACGGGTCTGTTGTCCAAGGCAGTACAAGGAGGGGAGGGATCTCCTCCTCCGTCTGGTACCTCTACGACCGCCAGTACTTTCTCCATATCGGAAAGGACCTTGCTTAGGCCAGGCCATCCGTCCTGGGTGCTCCTACTGGCGCGGTGGAGAAATGGGTTCATTCCCCGCACTCCTCTCCTAAAAAGAAGAAAAAAGACTAAGAAGACTCGGGGCTCCTCTCCATCCGCGGGGACGGATGGGTCTTCTCCCACTTCGGTATGCGACCAAGCCAAGATCGTCACATCCGGCCCCTCTACCTTCTCGGGTGCAGAGCCCCTGACTAATTCCAAAAGTGCTAGTTTGCGAAGCGGAGCCTCGATTACATCGGGGCCCCTCATTCAGAGACTACCCGGCGTTTTCGAGCCCGCTGCCTTCAAACTCTTCCTGGTTATTCGCTCCACTGATACAGCATGTTGGCTAAGGGCAACATGATCCATCAGAGGAGAGCTTTGGCGAATGCGTCGAATCCCTCCGAGGTGGCTATGATTAGTGCCCTTCGCACACTTGATGTCACGCCTGTGAGTGTGACGCCGCACTCTACCTTGAACTTCGTGAAAGTAGTAGTTTATGCGAGGGAACTTGTGTACTACTCCACAGACATCACCTTAGAGCTGACCCACCATGGGGCGGTCAAGGTCGAACGTGTCATGAGAAAACTGAGAGGGGCCTCGAGACCCACCCCCAATGCTCTTCGTCACATTCGACTGTGACAAGCTTCCTGAGTCGGTGCGTGAAGCCATTCGTGCCACTGCCGTAGAGGTGTTATTACTGCCACCACTTCGGCCCTACCAATCGCTCCTGTCGACGTGCAAAGTCGGGGTTACTCGAAACCTGTGTAAGTTGCTCCAAGGCTACACACGATAAATCCAAATCGTGTGTTGCCAATTGTGTCAATTGCGGAGAGCCGCACCCCGCTGTTTCGAAGCAATATGGTGCGTATCTTCATAAGAAGGAAATCCTGGCCGTTCAGGCTCAGGATCGTCTCTCATTTCGCGAGTCTAAGGACTTGGTCCCGGCGCTACCCGGGACGTCTTATGCTTCAATGTTAAAAAGACACACTCTGCTCCTGGCCCCTCCAGGCCGACGAGTACGGTCGTTTCCGCGTCCATTCGGAACCCTTCTGCGGGTTTCTTCCCTCCAGGCGCTACCCTGGTTAAGCTGGCGGCACAAAGGGTCCACCCCCAGCCCCGGCTAAAACTAGCACTCCCCCCCCCCTTCACCCAGTGTGACAGTTTCCCTGTAAGGCGAAACGGCAACACCCCTGGAAGTTGGTCGGCAGGCCATCTTCCGGGGTTCCTAAAGCTGCCCCCCGAAAAGATGATCAACAAAGGAGCTTCGGCTCCTTCGCCCACGCCCAGTGGTGGGCTGGGTGGCTCGGAGACGGTGGATCCTCGAAAAGAGGGGCCCCCGCCCACCTAGTTCGTGCACATTAACTGGTGCACTTATAGCCTTTTGGGGGGAGGCCGGCCTTCTCCTTTATTTATCTAGGTTATTTTTTTTCTTTTCTTTGTAGGTCGCACGTTCCTGCGCCAGGGGGGGGGGACCTTCCCCCGACACCGAAGCTTGCTTTCTCCTTGTTGCCATTTTTCCTTTTTATTGTTGTTTTTCATATTCTTATTTTAAAGTAGCCTAGTGCTAGGCTGTCGTGAGTGCGGCGATTTATGCCCAAGTGGGTAGTCGCCAGGCAGGCTCCTAAAATTTTTAAAAATTGTCTGGCAGACATGATTGAATGCCCCACTAAAAGGGAGCTTCTTTCCTATTATATCTTGTACCGGAATGAGTGGGGTCACTATCCTTTGTACTCCGGAGGGTTTTGTGCATTTTAGACTATGGATTAATCGTGTTTCATGAATAGGCATGCTTCCTCCATAGTATTTAAGCTTTTGTGTGTTGTGTGCATGTTTGTTCCCTGCAGGGAGGCTAGCTTCACTCCGTCTCTTAAATGTGCTTTCAATTTCTATTTCCTTTCATTTCCACCTCATCTCTTCATCACTTTAACTTAACTGCTTTAACTTTAGACAGCACAATCATGTGACCAGATAGTCCTTCTCCCCTGTCCAATCTACCTATACACTTGAGCTTCTTTCATCACAGAACCTGACCACCTTTTTTCTATGGGCAACAAAAGCTCCAGTCAATCACTCTGTCATCTTATATTCATCATTCATATATCCTAAAACTATACCCAATACCAATTCCTCCTCCAGAAGCTCCCATACAAAATATCACTTTTTTGTTCAACAGAGATTGGCATTGCATGCTGGGTATTTCTTCAAGTGTCCACTTTGCAATGATAAAGACACATTCATTCCTGAGATGAGGCAAAATGGCATCTATGTACCTGAGCAGTAAGTAATAATGTCTAACATTCACTATTTAACTTTATATATATATCTCTCTCTATATATATATATATATAGAGAGAGAGAGAGAGAGTGCGATTTACTTTGTTCATTATTTGCCTGTTCTATTAAATAATTCCTTAAGATTCTCAAAGTGCTACTTACTCTGCTTTTTCTTATGATAAGCTGATAATAATAATTGTTTCCTGCAGTTTGTCTTGCTGAATTTGTAAACTCACTGATTTAAACTTTTCCTGTAGTGAGAGAATTGACAGAGGACATATGACTTCCTTTTAAGGTTGGCAGTTGAAAATTGTAAGAAATACATCAACTAGGGCTCATTCTTATATTTTCGAGTGTTTGTTCCTTGAAGCATGCTTAAAATAGCAGATCGATCTATGCCTTTCTCCAACACCCATATGTCAGATTGATATGGTTTGCTATTGCAAACTGTATCATTACCAAATTTATATGACCATTTCAACTTTAATTTTTTGCATTTCTAATACTTTTCCTACTTTATTTATGATGGACTAACATCTTTACTAGTTAATAAGAAATAGGACAAAGCAAGCGCTATAAATGATGGCTGAAGCACAGGAGCTGCTGGCATTAATTTTGACTTGCATTTTCAGAGATGCCAGCTGGGAGTTGGAGCCCAATGCCTACCAAGAGTTGCTTGAGCGACCCATTCGTTGTTTGGCAGAGGTGTGCAAGTGCCCAGGAGGGAGGAAAAATGATGAGGAGGGAACGTAAGTATTTGCTGGCTGAATATAATTTGATTTATGTCTTCAGTGGGATGTCGTGATTTTTAGGTAAGAGGCTGCCGCCAAAATAGCCTGGCTTCCCAGATCTGGCTGGAGGTGAAAACCCGCTACCTTGATCCCACCCGAATTCCGGTCTCTTCTCCATCTCAGCAGAGACGATAAATAATCTGCTCTTTGAGGCCAAAGGGATAACTCGCGCCTGTGCTAATTTTATCCTTTGCTTCGCGACCTCCTGCAAGAGTTTGGATGACATAGCAGAGGTAAAGCCCCTACATAATGTGAAAGCAGTAGGAGTGGCGAGCCATCCCAGTCCCCTAGTGGTCTCTAAATGAGTTGGGCTTTATTCCTTCTACTCATATTCCTTTCACATTTTTTTTTTGTTGCTTTATGAACCACTTCTCACCAATTGGCTCCGGTTTGCGGTGTCTTTTTACATGCCTACTCTCTTTCCACCCTCCTCCCCCTTTCCCCCTACTTCCCTGAGACATTTTGCCACCAAGCCAAAAGAGGTGGCTTCGATTGTTGCTGAGCAGTAAAACCACACTCCAGATTGGGTCCCAGCTCCGGGACAGAAATACTATTAGCTCTTGTCACTCAAATTATGTCTGGGTACCCATGCCCAATCATGGTATAATAAAATAAAAGACAAGAATTTGGGATTTAAACTTATGTTGGATAGAAAGAATACTGAGTTGCCCTCCTTCATAGGAGAAATCTCATTGGTGGGGATGCCTGCTCTACGTCATAATGATCCTCGGTTATCAATGCTTGATCTTTATGCTGGTTCCTTAACAGGATCTGGTCAGAGGGTTTCTTCATAGATTAGAAGCCTGTGAGAGATCACTCCACCCTGTCCTAGTTTCAGCCCAATTTATCTAATTTCCTTTGTGTGTAAGTTGATGGAGAAATTGGTTAATGTTAAGTTAGCTTATTATCTGGATAGCAGAGGTCATCTGACCTGGGCATCAACATCCCCTGGGTTCTGCATGAAGATGTTTTTGGCCATGCTTTACATTGGCCACTCGGGGTCTCTCTTTGACTGTGTTCAGAGGTCTACCCTGGAGTGCCGACTCCAGAAACCTTTGAATCACGTCTAGCACTTTGCTGACGCGCACTCGTTTCGTTTTTCTATGGCCAAGACCAAGATAATGCGCTTCTGTCGTCTTCGCGGGCATCACTCCTATCCAGACCTCTTCCTAAATGTGGCTCCTATTGACGCGATGATCTCGCACTGATTCCCCTTGGTCTTGTATTCGACCAACTGCGCATATTCGCACCCTTAGTGGGTCTCCACTTGCGCCATGAAGATTCTTTGTTTTGTGTTGTGGGTTGCTGATACGGCTACAACTATTGCTTTCGTACCATCCCTTTGTCAGCTCTAAACGAGACTATGCTTGCCTGATATACTGCTCTGTGCACGGTGAATTATATCCACAAAGCTGGTCTCAGGAGCAGGAATCTATTGGCCCTGTACCGCTGATGGTTCTGCCCCAACTGCCAACCTGGAGAATGCCATCTTTGATCATTTGTCGCCACACCTTTATGCCCAAAGCTTTTAGAGTACTTTAGTATTTCATTGACATTTCTTTGAGCATGCACCTTGTCACATTGAAGTTTTGCCAGTGTACACAGATGTCTCCAATCCAATAGTGGGTTGGCTTCCATGCTACATCCCCCATGTTGAAGCCGACGGGGCTCTTCCGAGTGATGCCCCTCTTCATGTCCAAGCTGGTTACAATATACTGCCCAGTACCGGAGATTATGCGCTGTGCCCCATTCTGAGACCTTGTCATCCATAACCTCTCGCAACATGCGTGCCGGCATGGATGCTGCGAATACGAGCAAAGGGATTGTGTTCTGATGTGTTGCTGAATATGTAGAAGTTAATGAGAACGAGCACGCCGATTAGGGGGGGAGTTCTGTCTCCACACCGAACAACTAGGTCGGTCTTTCCTTCTGACTACATGACAGCAATTAAGCCTCCCTTTCGGAGTGCCATCAAACTTAATGGGAGGCAGTACCAGGTTTATTTTAAGTTGTTTGCCACCTCCCACCCCAACCTTGTTCCCGCCGGCCTATCCTCCTTTGCCTCGAGGTTAGTCATATGGGATCTTAAAAAATAAATTGTCTTGAGGTTATGAAATAATTTTCTGTACTCTTAATCGTATGCACGCGGGACGCAGCGCCATCATTTGGATTTTCCCCATAAACCTTTCTGGGCAGACTGGTTGGTCCCCCAGATTCTACGCCATTTTGGGTGATTCAATGTCAGTCTCTGGAGCTTCGTAGGTTAACCTGCTCCACTATTAGGGCGAGTGTAGTGTCTATTATTTTTTAACTACTTGTTATGGTGGCTTGCCATTGCGCGTCATGTGTTGCCATAGTTTTGAGAGGTGGGTCTTTTTTCCATACCATTTGACTTGTTGAAAGAGTCTGGCCTCCCCTGATGCACCTTGGCATGTTTTTTCATATTATTGGACTATAAATTTTGCCCTTTTAAATTGTTGTTGTCTTCGTTCGTTGCCGTCAGTTGGGGTCGTTATATTAATTAAAAGAAAAGAAAAAGTAAAACGTGCAGCTTGGTAATGTAAGGTTTCATATATCCCTGACTTAGAGGGTTGGTTAGGGCCTCACCACCATTACCTTCCATAAGCTCCCAAAATGCCTCCTACTATGCTAAGATTCGACCTTTAAGAACAGCCTTATTAGGAGCAGTAGCCTTCCTTTGATGCGACCCGCTTGTGCCTCTTTTAATTGCCTTGTCTTTACAGGACTTGGGAGGTGGTGCTATGCAATTTGTGCGGGTCGTCGGGTGTGCATGTGTCATGCGGGAAGCTCCGTCGTGGTCAATCTACGTGGAATTGCAACACCTGCACCACCATGTTGAAAGAATGCGAGCTCCGAAAACAAAGTCTGGGTCGCATATCCCTCCAAGAGAAGCGCGCCGAAGTGGACAGCGGCAGCGATGAGGAGGTCCAGTTTCCGTCGGCGAGGAAGCGTCGTCGCACCGACTTTCACCTCAACTCTCCTCACATAATCAAGATCTCTTACTCGAGTCACGATGAACATGTGGTTGTTGATAGTGATTCCGGTACAGACGTGAGTCCGCAAGACTTAGCCAGAGCATCATCTTCAGGCTTTCGTCCATTATCTAGATGCGGGGCCGTGAAGGAAAACAAGGGGGTCATAGGCATGGATGATGATGTGTTTGTGCCCCGCAGCATCTCCGGAAATGTGATGATCGCCGATTTGGTGCAGAGAGGAGAGATTCCCCTTCCCGAGTGTTTGTTGGACTTGAAAACTTACGCTGAAGGATTCCCATTGAAGTTAAACAAATTGCGGTTTGACGAGGACACCTTTCTTCTCAAGTTGAGGGAGGTCTCCAGCGAATCAAAGTCGGACCCTCCCTACGAGGTTACCAAGGAGCACTTGAGTCGATTTGTGCGGTGTACCTTCACGTACGATCAGATGCGTCTCCTAAGGAAAGTATTTGAACTGTGCTTCATCATCCACGAGTTCAAATTAAAGATTTCTCGCTACCAGAAAAATGTACGAAATGACCCTTTCAAGACTCGACGTCGGACCGGTAACAGGAACCCATCACTCGTGAAGAAAGTGAAAGGCCTCCAGATGAAACTCGTCAGCCTCTTGTCACAGGCCAGTGAGGTCAACTTGTTGGAAGCTTACAACACATGGACTCAATATGACTCTACAAGCAATAAATATTGGGTAAGTAACCTTCATTTCAAAATAATAATAGCAGGAGGGCGTATTTTTCCCAATAGCCCTCTCATCCGGTAGACCGATGAGCAAGAAAAGGGCATCCTAATGCGCAAGAATTACCCCGAAGTCCCCCGCAATGTATTTGCATCAATTAGACCCTCCTTCAACTTTTAAAACCTACCTGGTGCTATTATTTTTGCCCCCCACCCCCCCTCCCCTGGAGGGCTCCTGAAAATGCCCCCTTTCAAGAGTCGATGCCTGACCCCTAACAGGAATTCGACCCTCCTCGACTAGGTGAAAGGTGTCCAAGCATTAATACTCTATTTTCCACTATCATTTCCTTTTCAACGCCGTCTTAGAAGCTACTCCTCACCTCAATACCTGCACATTATTTCATCCCCCACTTGCTTATCTACCCCTCTTGTACCCAAGTCCTCATAGTATCGACTCTCCTCCTACACTGATGCCATTCCATCACCCCTATTAGAACATTAACTGCTTCCTCTATAATTCTTTCTTCAAAAGCCTATTTCCAACATTAACCATGCAGTAGTCTAGTAGTACCAACTGCTTTGGCTGAGGGCACCCTTAGGAGCCTTATTTTTTCTTGTGACCCCCATAAGCAATATGCATTTTAACTCTTATTTTACGCGGCAATCTTGTAAAATGCAAAATATTTGTTTAAAATCGAATCCTATTATTATATATATATATATATATATATATATATATATATATATATATATATATATATATATATATATTTGTTTTAGAATGTAATTCAAGTACATAAACTAAAATGATCTATTGACCTAACTCTACTTTTGGCTTCAATAGGTTTTACATTGGTTGTCCTTCCCGGTTGAAAAATACTACTCGTCTTCTATGTACTCATACTGCTCACAAGTGCAATCTCCTTTCATTTTTGCATTTTCTTTTGCACCTGATTCGAGCCTTTTCATTCCCATGAACTTAATTTCAACTTTGTCCCATTCTATCGCCACTTTTCTATTTTCCCCATGAACCATTATAGGCCATTCCTTCCACTTCAGGTGGGTGTGGATGGATAGACAATCCGTTCAGCAGGTTCCAGGATGAAAAGATCATAGGTTCTGTGTGAGGAGGGGTAGGGGAAGGGAACCGTGGTGGTGTGATTGCTTTTGTGGAAGCTGCCTGCATCCGCCATGATGCAGCCACCTTCCCTACTTATGCCGCGATTTGTGTCCGCTCTTGGTTGAGATCGACCCCTCCCCCCCCCCTCCCGGTACATAATCCTGGATCTCCAACGCCTTACAGAGGATTTACGAAAGTGTGGCGGAGGTTCTGAGTTGGATTTGGGGAGAGAGCGTGTATCTCGATGTGGGAAATATTGGCGAACCGCCTTAAAGGTGGGTGCATGAATGTTTGAGAGGGAGTGGATGATAGGTGTTGGTGTTTATAGCTCTGGAAGCAGATGGGATCTCTGCTCTCTCCGCCACTTGGTAGATTAAAGGAGAAGGCCTTTGATCCTACGGCCTGTGCTGTAAGCCCTCCGTCATCCTCCTCACAATTAAGTGGACCCCAGCTTTCTGTGAGGCTGTCTTGAGGGACCCGGTTAGAGTGGAGGGAGGCTGTTGCATGCTGGGGGTCTTTTATAGCATTCCCCCCTCAGGTGGAATACATCCAAGTGGGGTGGTTGTGACATATCCCGTTGGGATTGACTCTACAACTTTTTCTCTTGCCCATTGTTTTATTATTGTTATCATTCTTATTATTAGTATTTAATGAGTTGAGGAATAAGTTCTTGCGGTTTTATCAAATTTATTCATTACCATTAACAATTTTAGGAAAACTTCATTTTTAATTGATAACAACAATATGCAATTTAATCAATAATGTATTCTCCGTTGTTATTTACGACTTCTTCCCAAGTTCAACTAGTTTTTCGATGCCTCTGCAATAAAAATCTCTAGATTTTGACTCGAAGAATTCGTCTAACCAGGTTCATAATTCCACATCAGTATTGAACGAAACGTGGCGCAAATTGTTGGAGAGCGATCGAAACAGATGGAAATCCGATGGAGCTAAGTCTGGCGAATATGGAGGATGCGGCAGGATTTCCCAATTAAGCGTTTGGATGGCGTCTTTTGTCATATTGGCAATGTGAGGATGAGCATTGTCGTGTTGCAGAAGGACTCCATAACGTCGATGAGTCGCTTTTCACGAATAGCTTCGGCGAGTCGATACATTTGTTGAACGTATAGTCTGCATTGACAATCTCGTTGTTCGAAAGGATCTCATAAAGAATGATGCCTTCACAATCCCACCATACACACAGCATCGTCTTTCGTGGATGAAGTCCTTGCTTTAATCACGGAAGTGGTTTTTTATTGGGGCTAAGCCATTGTTTTCGATGGTTCCAACTATCTTCTACCGCAGAGGAGGCTTAATCCTCTCATAGGTGTAAGGGTGCAGGGTTCTCCCCCTCACGACCTTTCGTGGAGTCGCCTATGGTTGCTCCACCTGTCGACAAATTACAGTCCCCCATATTCTATCACAGGCTATAGGAGAGGAGCCGAAACTCAACTGCTCTCGTGGAAGCGACTCGACCAAGATCTGCACGTCCAGCCCTGAGGCACCCCTGGGCAATGGGTCCCAGACCAAGACCAAAGACTCAAGTGCACTGAGCAGCGCCTCAATTACGTCGCCTCCCCGCATTGAGAAAGCACCTTGCTTTTTAGAGCCTGCTTGCTTCAAACGCTTTCTGGTAAGTTGCTCCACTGATGACAGCATGTTGTCCCAGGGCAACATGATCGATCAGAGGTGAGAGAGCATTAGCTAGCTCGATTGGTAGAGCCGACGGTGTCGCGTTTCTCGGACAGGAAGGACCCTTTTGGCGAATGCGTCAGATCCCTCCGAAACGGCGAGATTAGTGCCATTAGTTCATTTAATAGCTCGCCAGTGAGTGTAACGTCGCACTTTACCACGAACTTCGTGAAAGCCGTGATTTACTCCTTTCACTGATGGACTACTCCATAGATGACCACCTTATAACTCGCCCATCAAGTAGTGGTTGAAGTCCAGCGTGTGATAAGAAAATAGAAAGGGGGTCTCTAGACCTACCCTACACTTCGTCACGTTCAACTGTGCAAAGCTCTCTGATTCGGTGCGTACCGGTTGGTATCGCTACCGCGTGAAGGCATTCGTGCCACTGCTTCGGCCATACGAATTGCTCCTGCAAATGGGCAAAGTCAGGATTACCTCAACTCTGTAAGTTGCTCCAAGGCCGCACAGGATAGATCCCTATCGTGTAAGGCCAAGTTTGTCAATTGTGGAGGGCAGCACCCCCTTTCTTCGAAACAATGTGGTGCTTATCTCCTAGATTAGGAAATCCTGGCCATTCAGGTTACGGATCGTCTCTCATTTCGCCCGTCATGCCAAGGGCTTGTTTCTGCCGCGCCCCTTCTACTTACTGCTCGGGTATTTGAATGGTAGACATCCCTCTGGGGACACTAATTGAACAATTACAGGGTCAGGTCCTTGCCCACCCGATTGACGAGCAGAGAGATTGATGTCCTAAATGTGGATGAGTTTACACATCACTGTCAGAGAAACGCTTCATTTACAGGTCTTTATCTATCCCTGTACTCTCTGGATTCACAGCCTGATTTTGATTAGTCGATGACCTCCATGGTAGTGATCAGTTTTCAATTCAAATATCATTTTCTGTCCCACTTCCGCCTGCGAGACCCTTCCCGGTGATGCTTGGCACGGTGGTCCCCATTTCTGAAAATGACTGAATTCACTGTCCCAGTCCAGGAGTTTAGGTCATTGGATGAGGCCGTTGAGTTCTTCTCCGGCAACCTCATCGCCGTGGGCCTTGCTACTATTCTTAGAACGTCTAACCGTTTTGCATTCGATTGCTTCCGTGGTAGTTTGCTGAATGTGAGAGAGCCCTCAGACAGAAGTGTTATGCTTACAAAAGCTATAAGCACCACCCGAACTATTTCACTGTGGATAAATTTCTTTGAGCTAGGGGTAGGTACTGGTATGTTTCGAAGCACGCCCGCCTGGTGGACATACGTGTCTTCATTTAACGAAAAAAAAACCTATAGCAGAAGTGTGGAAATGAGTCAAAATGACTGGGCAAGTTCTCGCCGCCCCCCGCCCCCCCCAATTTTTCCATTAGAATGAGACCGATATCTCGGACCCCGCGTCCGTGGCGGTGTCTAACGCGACCGCATTCACTAGCCAGGATGCTGCTCCGCAAGCATTTACTGCACATCGTGATATCACTGAAGGCCGCCGACTCTAATTTACCTGGGGGGTGGGGGTCTCTCTGGCCCAATGGAACAGGAAGTGTCCTCACTGCCACACCCCCTGCCCTGAGCATCAACGGTATCACCTCGGTGATGCTGGAAGATGTTCTCGCTACGCTCTATGTGGACGACCTTTCGATCTCTTTTGGTGTGCCCAGATGCTGACTGGAACGTCGACTCCAACAGGCATTAAACCGTATCTCTCGCTATGCCGAAGCGCACATGTTATTGTTTTCCTTGGCAATACTAAGGTGGTGCACTCATGGCTCCAACTCTGACCCGCACTTGTTTCTAAATGGGGTTCGCCTAGAAGTGGTGGATTCCCATCGTTTCCTCGGGCTTTTCGACCGAAGCTTCACCTTGGAGGCTCATATTCGCAGCCTTAGTGTCTCTTGTACCTTCGCAATGGACATTCTTCGTTTTGTGACCTTCTTCACCTGTGGTGCTGATAGGGCTGCTTGCTGCCTTGCTTTTTTATTGATCCCTTGTTCGTAGCTTGACTAAGAATGCGAGTTTTATGTAGCCGCTGCCGAGCGTGTATTGCGGTCTCTGCCTGGCGACCGATCCCATCCGCACGTCCCTCATTGATAGCCTACCCTTCGATGATGTGGAGATGCCACTTGCTCTGCGTCGTGTACAGTGCATTATGTGCCTGTACGCAGGAGCCGACGCCTCCATCAATCTCTAACAGCTCTTACTGCAGCCGATGTCGACGGTGCCTATGCCGCCAAGAGACGCCAGTCATTCCTGCAAGGAAATTCCTCCAAGATTCTCGGGTCGGTGGCACCTCTGGTTCTGCCTAGGGCGCCACCCTGGAGAGTACCAGCTTTGAATATTTGTCCCCACGCCTCTGCTTCCAAAGGTTCCATAGCGCCCAAAGTATTACATTTAGCCATTTTAGAGCACACTCCGTGTCAACCTGGATCCTTGCCAATGTATAAGAATGGCTCAAAGTCCGAAGAGGCGGGTTGGTTTCCACGCCGTATCGCCTCTGTTTAAAGTCAGCGGAGCTCTTCCAGGCGCTGGGTCTGTCTTCTCGGCCGAGCTAGTTGCATTACACCGCTCGGTACGGGAGATAACAAGTCGTGTCCGGATTGGAAACTGGATTGTGATCTATAGCGGATCACAAAGCGAACTGAGTGCTTTAGGGCCATTGGAATCTCTCATAATCCCTGGTTTGCGGTATTAGTGACGCCACAGTTGTTGCGAGCCGGGTGGATGTCGTGATTATCTTTGCTAGGTTTTTGGACACGTGGGAATCAGGGCACCAGAGTCCGTGAGGACTGGGCGACCAGACAAGTATTTGGCTCTTTTTCAAACCGACTATAAGGCAGGAATCAGGCCAGCCCTCCTGGCTGCTTGGCAAAGAAGATAGGAGACTGCCGAGGGAAATTTAAAGTTGCGTGCCATCGCCCCTGCGACTGTTTTCCTGAACCGACCCCCCCAATGCCGCGATGGCTTCTAGTCGCTTTCTATCGCCTTTGAATTAGACGAACCGCCACTTATTAGATCGCCCGGCTGCACTTTATTGCGACGACTGTGTTGTCTCTCAAACTGTTCAACACATTCTTTTTGAATGTCCCAGTCTGGGTGATCTTCGCGCACGTTACCTGCCCATCCTCCCGTCTCTGTACGAGCGGGGTTGTTACCACTTGTCCCTTGTTGTACTCGGGACCGATTCGTGTACATAGACTAGTTGACTACCTGACTTTTTGGAAGATGCTGGCTTTTCCCCTGCGCCGGATCGTGCTTCCTTCTGCTTTCTTTTTTGCTTGTTTTTGTAAATTTATTTGGTTCTTTTTGTTTTGTTTTTAGCCTAGTAGTATTAGGCTGTAATTTGATTACAGCGACTTTTTCCTAGTAGGCAGTGGCCACCAGACACAAGACAACACGCTTTCACATTATACTCGGTGCTTCCACATATAATGCAAAATTTACAGAGTACGGAGTTCTCGATCTTGAGAAGAACCCTGATCTGTTGCCAAAAGTAGTCCAGGGTGAGTGGGCCCTGTATTAGGGGCAAGATAAGGGTAGGAAAGATGGTTCCTTTATCCATCTTTTCCCATTGCCTTCCATTTGTCGCATTTTATATCACTAATTAACACTTGCATACTTTTGAAGATTAACTACTTTGTGGCCCCTGGGTTTTCTTCATCCAAACCCAGCAGCACCTCAGGAACGCCGCCACCACGATCTGTCTTATGCAGAGGCCTCCAAATGTGGTGATGTGATAGTCAGCTCTGAGGTGTTCGAGGGAAGGCCTAAAATTATAACTCATTCATTTTATTACATGCACTGCATTCCTTTCTGGAAACTGAAGTTACCTTTTTATTTTAATAGAGATTTTCATATTTTGGCAATGTTTATATCATCTGGCTCCCTGTGGTTGAGCTGTGAGAATACCACTACTGTGGTTGGTGTCACTTGTGTTTCGTAGGCGATTAAATGTGACCACACCCATGTTTTCAATAATGACACTATGCTGAGGGCCCAATCTTTTGGGTTGTGGGTTTTCTCACCTCTAACTTGCCTTATCAGCTAGGTTTCTGGAATGCTAGGAATTTGTGTACTGAGAGTAAATAGCATAACGTTGATTTGGGTGATACAAAGATACCGCATGATTATACTCTTTACAGACGAGCGTGGCATCTTCGCACTCCCGGAATTTGACAACTGATGGCATAGCTTCTACTTCCAGCGATATACCTTCGGCATCTTCCAGCGCCAGGTATGCATCTCTTAAAGCAGTTTCTCCTGAAAATGAAACTCTGCCTTTCCTTGACCTTGAGGCTGAAGACAAAACTGCTACAAACAACCCCAGTCAAAGCTGGTGGTCGTTGCTCAAAACGAAGAAAATTCCTGTTGTGGCTTTGACTCCAATTAAAAACATTGCCTTACCCCAGGGATCGTCTACTCCCAAAGTTAATTTTACCCGAGAAGATCTCGACAGTATTCTAGATGAGGTTGAAGCAGCTGAGATTAGCTTCCTGAGGGATTTGCATGCCGAAAGCTCCTCTAGCGATGATGAGATTGGTGAAAAGGAAAATTGGCACGTTCACCAGGCAAGAGCGAAGTCTTTCTCCCCAAACCTTTCCACATCAGCTCCATCTTCCTCGTTCTCCTCAACCGGGTCTATCTCTTCCTCCTCAAAAGGTGCAGGAGATTTAGCGTCGAGGAAGTGCTCCCCATTAGGCCCGTCTCCATTGCAAAACGGGACTATGCAACGGTCTTCTGCCCCTCAGTATTCCGTCTTGCGTAAGACTCCACCGCATTCACGACTTGCACGTAACTTGTTTGGGATATCCCAGGAGTCGGCAGCCTTAACTCACCCTCGATCCACGTCCCCACCCGAGTCTGCGCCCACCTCGTCCTTGGGCTCTGGCTCGGAGATCAAAACTGAGCCTCGTGTTATAAAGAAAGCCAAGAATAACGTCCCTCGGAAATCACGCGGTCCCAAAAGCAAAGACACGAAAAAATACACCCAACCCACGATTGCTTCCTTTTTTCAGGTCTTACCAAGGTCGAAATGATGATAGGGAAAAAAACAGCTTTTTAGAGAAGGTTCATCTGTCTATGACGTTTCTCTTATACTAGGAGCACTATTAGTTCATAGTTGATTGCCGCATTTCTGATGATTTCCATCAATCTCGGATTTTAATTCCCAATTCTGATCTACGTTTTGAAATTTTATCCTCACCCCCTACAAGCAGACACCCCTTGCCCAGTCGTATTTTTTGTTGATTAAATGATGCATTCCTTACTAGATTCTGATGAGAGCTGGCTTCAATCTGATTAAATCGGCTAGTGAATTGCTAGATTACAGCCTGAGATGTGATTATTCAGTAAACACATTCTTTTTAAATATTTGAAATTTTATTTTTTACTTACGTTTTTATATTTTATCTTAAAGGACTATTGCTTTCTTTTTCTTTATTTTCGCTCTAAAACTTTGATTTGTCTTAATGAATAATTTGTTTGGGAGGCTTAGGGAAAGATGTTAAAGTATTGCGCTTCTTTAGTGAGTTAATTATTGTTTCAGAAACCTATCATCAGATGTCCTTATCACTTGTTAAACATGATTATATTTTACTGTTTCTATAATATGATGGGCTAGGGGCGGTCATGACCTGTTTTCATGATTCTATTTTCATCAAAATGCAAGTTTCCTGTGGGTTTGTAAAGTTCTTGGCAGTGCCTTTTATGGATTAGCTATTATATATCCACTTGAATTTGCAAATATTTTATAAGGATAAGTTTCCTCATTATCTAATATTTGTTGGTTATATTTCAAAATATCCGTGCTCTAAATTATTTGTGACAGGTTATGTTAGAAAATAATCAATGTGAATAGTTTGAGTATGCCCATTATTCTATTTTCTAGTACATTGTTCCATTTTGTAATAAATTAATTTTTCACTTCGACCAGAATTATGTTAAATCTATTCTGTTGTTTTCTTTTATTTTATATATATCTTAACCCCTTGGCCTCATTTCAAAGTCCAAGTTTATTCTTGGTAAATGGTATGTTTTAAATAAATTTTATTTGCCTTTAAGTTTCACCGTTCCTGGCCTTTTTAAAATTTCACACAATTTTTCTGGTCCTTTTTTATGCATCCATCCTTGATTTTAACTGGTTATTTACATCTTTAATTAAGGTGATAAGACAAGGAACTGTCCTGTCATGTATTAAATTTTTTTAACATAATTCTGGTCCTGATAAATTCACTGTAATTTGCTGTATGCTCCTTTTTTGTGTTAGCCTTGTCTTTATTCACTTTGATTAAAGTTTTGTATCATAACTGGTCACAAAGATGGAGATTTGATGATAGAATGGATCCATAATTAATTGCGTTGCTAGTTAAAGTATGTAGCCTGTTATACCGGTTGTCATTAGCATCGTAATCTGGTCTGGCGCCTCACTAATTAGTTGGACGAAAGATAACTAGCCTCCGCCCTCTTTGGCGGCGATTTTCCGCCCAACGAGCTCTTTCCTCGTATTTGGAGGGGATGAGTTCCGGTCGTTAACTACTTTTAATTATGTCTCTTCCTTATCTCCTCACACCACCTCTCATCTTTTCCTTTCTTACTTCTGTTCTATATACCAAGTCCAAGGTAGGAGTTGCCACGCTGAGAGACTCTCTGGTCACCTGGCTCTGAATGACACCCCTCCCGCCCCGTTCCCTTACTCTCCCTGAACATCTGTTCCCTACAATTCCTCCAATTGAGCCTAAGAGAACGCCCGCTCATAAACGTCGCTTAATATTCTCCGTCTATTTTCGAGCTCGTCCTCATAATCCGTTGTTTTGAAAGCGCCTTTCAAACCTGGAGAGTTTTTTTTGGCGCTTCCCACAAAAACCACTAGAGAGGTTTGATATCCGGCTCCAGTCGGACGTGTCCTTACTCACAAAGTCATGTTCGGCTGACTGCACGAACTCCCTTATCGCCCTCCGAGTATTAATGGGATGTAGTCTCCGTCACCCAGCAACCCCGCCTAAACTGCTGCCTAGATACCATTTTTTCTAAAGGCCTTCATGATCTACCTGCAGAGAACCTCTCTCTCAGGAAGTCACGAAGGTCCACCGCTTCTAACAAAGTTGGTAATACCAAGTTTCCTACCTCTAGACTGCTACTCACCTTCAGATACTTGGTTTCGCCCCCTTACATTTACTTAGGAATAGGTGACCCTCGGAGCTGTATATTCGGTGTTCGCCCATAGGTGCCACGGCACCCGATTTTAAATGCAACAAGTGAGAACACGTTAACATTACTAGCCGAGTGACAAGTGCGTCTATCCCCGAACTCTGGCTCTGCGTCCCACCCTCTTGGCTGAGCAATCGCCCATTGCTCAAATTCCTTTGCCCCACATACAAATTCAAGTCGGAGATGCAATCCATCCGGTACTCTACTTGCCTAAGTATCCAAGAGGCGCAGATACCACGGTTCTTCTGGATCTTATGCCAACGTCCTCCCTTCATCAATCCATCTCGCCCCACAAGTTCTGCTCCCCTGCACCTCATTAACTCCATGGTACTTAAGGATGGCCTTATTGAAACCAGCACAACTTTACTACCTCACGGTTCACTCGAACCCAGTCGTAATTCGTGGTGGAGATTGTGCTTCCCCTTCAGATATGAAGGCCACCCCAGCATTCAAGGTTTTCCTCCTTTCACGGCCACCCCCCACGCCCAGGGAAACATAATCGTGGCAGAGCTGGATGTACCACATTCCTTTGAGTTAATGAAGCAGTGAGGAACCTCTTCGGATCCTTACCGCTCCCTTACCCTATTAACTCCCCATCCCAAGCCTCTAATCCCGCCCCCCACAATTTTCTTATCCCTAATGCACTAAATTCTGCCCTGTCGTTTGAGAGGCGCTCAGCCCGCTTATTAGAGCAGACTGCGAAGTGGAGTTATACTATACCTCTCTCCGGCTACCTCGACCTTTATTTATGGTCTCATCCTATAGTACCCCTCTATCTCCCCTCTTTTTCTTGTCTTTCTCAAATTTGATTGATTCCGCCTGAGCGTATCTGTGTAGTCGGTTGTAGTGTGTGATTAAATTAATGTTTGGGTACTAGTGTGTGTGTTTTAAGTTTAAGTTCGGACTTTAGCAGTCTCGGTGCACTAGTTCTGCCTCACCAGGGTGCGTCGTTCCGTTGCTGATCCGCACTGATTTGGATGCTATGGGATCTCCCAACTCATTAAGGCGGGTTGCTTACGAATAACGGTCAAACCCTATATATCCAATCCAAGACACTGATTTACTTGTCATATATTTAGTCATGGGAGCACTTACTGCCGCTACCACCATGCCTGGGTGGATTGCGCGTAGACCTCCCATGTTGATTCCTGTGACCACCCCCGCCGTTGTACCAATTGTGGAGGGTTTCATAGTGCATCTTTTTCAAAGTGGAGCATATTTGTCTTTGAAAATGAGGTCTTAGCTATCCGTGATTCTGCTAAGGTGGATTTGCGGGAGGCCCGTCGACTAATTCAGGAGAAATTCATTTTCCCTGGCGTGAGGCTCTCCGATGTCCTATGCATGGCAACGACCTCTCGTCCCGCTCGCCCACGTATTCCATACACTACATCATCTGTTCTGTCATAATCCCGGGATGCATCACCACCGCACTCCGCACCCCTCTAGCAGAGGTGTGGAAGCGAGTCAAAAGGATTTGGGACAAGTTCTCCTGGAAAATGGGACCGCAATTTCGGAGCCCGCGTCCGGGGCGGAATCCTTCGCGATCTCTCCTTCTACATTTTCTAGCCGAGATGATGCTCCTACAGCATTCAATGCGTGTCCTGATGTCGCGGAATGCAGCCGACTGAACTTTTACCTAGAGAGGCGGAGAACCCTCTCACTTCGTGCGCCAACACCGCCGCTTGTCCATTCGATGTCCCGTACGTCATGTTTCGACACCTAGGTAATCGAGGGATGGCCTTTCTGTTAGATTTGTTCAATAAGATCTGGGTAGAGGGTATCCCAGATTTTTGTCGAATCGCTATTGTGCTCGCTTTTCGCAAACCGGGGAGAGATCACTATACCCCGGCCGGTTTCTGCCCAATCTCTAACCTCCTGCGTGTGCAAGTTGATGGAGAAATTGGTCAATGTTAGATTAGCCTTTTTTTCTGGACAGCGGAGGTTATCTATTTTCTGTACAGTGCTGCTTCCGCAAGTTACGCTCCACGTCGGATGCTCTGCTCCGACTGGAAAATGCCGTGTGAGACCTTTCTTCATAGACAGCACTACGCCACGATGTTTTTCGATCTGGTGAAGGTCTATGATACCGCATAGCGATGGGATGCCTCCCAATCTTTATATCTGAATTTTTGCGAGATCGTCGATTTCGCCTATGGGTTGGGAAAGCCCCCTCCGGCCCAATGGAGCAGGAAAAGGGTGTCCTCAGTGTTGCACTCTTTGCCCTGAGCATCAACGACATCACCTTGGTACTGCCAGAAGATGTTTTCGCTATGCTCTACGTGGACGACCTTTCGATTTCTTTAGGCGTGGCCCAGATGCCAACTCTGGAGCGTCGACTCTAATAGGCATTGAACCGCGTCTCTCGCTATGCCGAGGCGCACAGGCTTCACACCCCTTGCAGAGCGGGGTACTGCGAGGGGTGATTAGCGTCTGCATCCCGTGAATAAAAAAAGGGTCACTATGGCCAATGATGAGTATAACAAAAAAAATCCCCTTAATTTTCCCCCGTCCACCGTCGGAGCCGCCCTCGGGCAGCTCCACTGAAAAAAAATTGCAGGTCCCCCTCCCCCCTTGTGCTTTTACAGGGGACCCTCTAAATCTCTTTAACCGGAGATGAGGCTTACTCCTCTCTTTTGCCTACGGGTGTAGGGGACTCCCCCTCACCCCCTTGTATGGCTGAAGTTGTCCTCTGGTGCCTCCCTCTTTCCAGCGGCACTCCCCCCTTACTTTCCTAATGTACTGCCAAGAAAGCCAGCATGCAGCCCATAACCGACCGCTCCCCATTGAAGCGGCTCGGTAGGGTAAAGTCCTTTAAGGGGGAGAGGGAAGATAGGACCCATCGGCCGCCTTCCTCCAGAGACCTGTTGGCTTGTATAGACTTTAGCGAGGTTCAAGGCCTGTGCCTCCCAAGACTCGACTGGTTACACCGCTGCCAATCGGACCTGTGATGTCCTTGAGGCAACTCAGCCTCAGACAGTAGGGCATTCCATGGGGGGCGAATCCGTGCTCGGCGCCATGCACGAACTCGAGTCCACCCCGATGCAAGGTCCTCCTCAAACGGCTCGAACCTCCAAGGCAGTACAAGGAGGGGAAGGATCTTCTCCGGCCGGTGCCCCTGCGACCGTCAGGACCTTGCTGAGGCCGGTCCATCTAGCCTGGGGGCTCCTGTCGGTGGAGGGAAGAAGCGGTTCATTCCCCGCCCTCCTCTCATAAAAAGAAGAGAAACAACAAGAAAAGGACGAAAAAGTCTTGCGGCTCCTCTCCATCCGCGGGGACGGATGAGTCTGTTGCTTCGGTAAGCGACAAAGCCAAGATCGGCACCCCTGGCTTCGATTACGTCGGGGGCACTCATTCAGAGACTACCCTGCGTTTTCGAGCCCGCTGTTTTCAAACGCTTCCTGGTTATTCTCTCCACTAATGGCAGTATGTTGGCTAAGGGCAACATGATCCATCAGAGGTGAGCTTTAGCTAGTGTGATTGGTAGAGAGCCGAAGGTGACCCGTTTCTCGTACGGGAGCCTTTTGGCGAATGCGTCGAATTCTTCCGAGGCGTCCATGATTAGTGCCCTTCGGACACTTGATGGCACGCCCGTGAGTGTGACGCCGCACTCTACCATGAACTTCGTGAAAGGAGTAGTTTGTGCGAGGGAACTCTTGGACTACTCCATAGACGATTAGGTCAAGCGTGTGATGAGAAGACAGGGAGGGGCCTTGAGACCCACCCCTATACTCTTCGTCACGTTCGACTGTAGCAAGTTTCCTGAGTCGGTGCGCGCCGGTTGGTATCGCTACCTCCTGAGGGCATTCGTGCCACTGCTGCGGAGGTGCTATTACTGCCACCGCTTCGGCCTTATTAATCGCACCTGTCGACGTGCAAAGTCCGGGTTACCCGAAACCTGTGTAAGTTGCTCCAAGGCTGCACACGATAAGTCCAAATCGTGTGTGGTCAATTGCGGAGAGCCCTACCTCGCTTCTTCGAAGCAATGTGGTGCGTATCTCTTTGAGAGGGAAATCATAGCCGTTCAGGCCCAGGATCGTCTCTCATTTCGCGACGCTAAGGACTTGGTCCTGGAGCGCCCGGCGTTGCCCCTGACGTCCTATGCCTCAATGTTGACAAAGACACCCTCTGCTCCTGGCCCCTCCAGGCCTACGAGTACGGTCGTTTCTGCGCCCATTCGGAACCTTTCTGCAGGTTCTACCCACCCCTGACAAAACTAGCTGCACAAAGGGTCCAAACCCAACCCCGGCTAAAACCAGTGCTCTCCCCCTTTCCCCAGCCTGACCGTTTCCCGCAAGGCGAAACGGTCACGCGCCTCCACCGAGTCGTTAGACTCACAGGAGGCAACATCCCTGAAGTTGGTCGCCAGGCCATCTTCCGGGGTTCATAAAACTGCCCCCCGAAAGCATGACAGCACTAAAGTAGCTTCGGCTCCTTCGCCCACACCCAGTGGTGGGCTGGGTGGCTCGGAGACGGTGGATCCTCGAAAAGAGGCCCCCCTGCCCGCCTAAGGTTTCCAAGCGGAGGGGGGAAAAGACTCTCAACGCGAGCCCAACCTCCATGGTAGTGATCACTTTCCCATTCAAATATCATTTTCTGGGCTTCTCCCGCCCGAGAGCCCGCTCGGTGGTGCTTGGCGCGGGCGTGGTGATCTGCATTTCAGGAAATAACTGAATTCCTTATCTTAGGCGAGAAGTTTTTGTCGGTAGATGAAGCCGTCTAGGTCTCCGACAACCTCACCGCCGCGGGCCTAACTACTATTCCTAGGACGTGTGGCCGTTTTGCACGCCGACCACTTCCGTGGTGGTCAGCCGAGTGTGAGACGGCCCTCAAACAGAAGCGTTATGCCTACATGCGCTCTAAGCGCCGCCCGAACAATTTCACAGTCTGGGAATTTCGTCGGGCTAGGGCTAGGTTCCGGTATATTTCGAAGAACGCCCGCCCGCCCGCCGCTCTTCTTGGCGGGCATACGTGTCTTTACTTAACGGGAAGACCCGTCTAGCAGAGGTGTGGAAGTGAGTTAAATGGATTCGGGGCAAGTTCCTGTAGGACCTCCCTCCCGCTCTACAGGAGAATTGGACCGCAATCTCGGACCCCGCGTCCGTGGTGGAATCCTTCGCGACCGCTTTCTCCGCATTCTATAGCCGGGATGCTGCTCCGCCAGCATTCAATGCACGTCGTGATGTCGCGGAAGGCTGCCGGCTGGACTTTACTAAGTGCGCGGACAGCGCCCATGATCCGGACGATGTCCCGTACGCCATGCTTCGACATCTGGGTGAGCGAGGCATGGCATTTCTGTTAAATTTGTTTAACAGGATCTGGGTGGAGTGTCTCCTCTCGGAATCCTGGCGAATCGCTACTGTGCTCGCCTTTCGCAAACCGGGGAGAGATCACTCTACTACGGTTGGTTTCCGTCCAATCTTTCTAACCTCTTGTGTGTGCAAGTTGATGGAGAAATTGGTAAATGTTAAATTAGTTTTTTTCTGGACAGATTTAGGTCATCTGTCTTGTGCACAGTGCGGCTTCCGCAAGTTCCACTCCACGTCGGATGCTTTGCTCCGACTGGAAAATGCCGTCTGCGAGGCCTTCCTTTGTAGACAGCACTACGACACGGTGTTTTTCGATCTGGAGAAGGCCTATGATACCGCATGTCGATACGGTATCATGGAAACTCTCCACACGATGGGAGTGAAGGGACGCCTCCCATTCTTTATGAATTTTTACGAGATCGTCGATTCCGCGGCCCAATGGAGCAGGAAGAGGATGTCCCGCAGGAAAGTGTCCTCAGTGTCACACTCTTGGTGCTGCCGGAAGATGTTCTCGCTACCCTCTACGAGGACGACCTTTCGATCTCTTTTGGCGCGGTGCAGATGCCAACTCGGAGCGTCGACTCCAACAAGCATTGAACCGCGTTTCTCACTATGCTGAAGCGCACAGGTTTCGGTTTTCCTTGGCCTAAATCAAGGTGGTGCACTTGTGACGCTATCCACGGTTACACCCTGACCCAGACTTGTTTCTCTTTGGGGTACGCCTGTAAGTGGTTGAATCGCCCCGTTTCCTTGGTCTTGTATTTGACCGACGCCTCACCTGGGAGGCTCATATTCGCAGCCTTAGGGTCTCTTGTACCCGCGCCATGAATATTCTTTCTGTGACGTTCAGCGCTTGGGGCGCTGATAGGGCTATTGCCTTACTTTTTTATCGATCCTTTGTTCGTTCGAAGCTCGACTAGGGATGCGAGTTTTATGCATCCGCAGCTGAGCGTGTATTGCGGAAGGTGGACTCGATCCACCACACCGGCCTTCGCCTTGCGACCGGTGCCTTCCGCACTCTCCCCCATTGAGAGCCTGTTGATCGATGCTGGAGAGATGCCACTCCCTCTGCGCCGCGTGCAGTGCATCACTCGCCTGTACGCGCGAGCTAGGCGCCTCCCTCAGTTGTCAACAGCTCACTGCATCCCTAGCTGATCTCGACGGTGCCTATGCCGCCGAGAGACGCCAGTCATACCCTAAGCCCTTTGGGTTTAGAGCTAGGAAGCTTTCCCTGCTTCTGCCCAGGACGCCACCCTGGATGGTACCACCTTTGGCTATTTGTCGCCACGCCTCTGCTCCCAAAGCTTGTACAACGCAGGAAGTATTGCGTTTGGAGCACACCTCGTATCACGCTGGAACCGTGCCAGTGTATACGGATGGCTCCAAGTCCCAAGAGGGGGTCGGCTTCCACGCCGTATCCCCTCTGTTTGAAGTCAGCGAGGCTCTGCCAGGCGCTGCGTTTTTCTTCACGTCCGAGCTGGTGGCAATACACCACTCGGTATAGGAGATTAGGCGACGTGCCCGGTTCGGAGACCGGATTGTGATTTATAGCGATTCACAAAGCGCCCTGAGTGCTCTCGAGGCTTTGGAATCTCCGCACCCTCTGGTTCGCGATATCCGTGACTCCACGGTTTTGGCAAGCTGGGTGTTTTCCGAGATTATTTTCTGCTGCGTTCCTGGATATGTAAGAATTGCGGAGAATGAGGGCGTCAAACAGTCCGCCTGGACTGGGCGACGGATCAGCGTTTCGCTCTACCTCACACTGACTACATGGGAGGAATACGAGCTGCTTAGCAAAAAGATGGGAGACGGTCGAAGGGACCTTAAAGTTGCGTGCCATTAGGCCGGGACTGTTCCCATGGACCAACCCCCAATGCCGCAGGGCTTCAGATTGCTTTCTGTCGTCTCCGAATTGTGCACACTCGCGTGACGCACCGCCAGCGCCCTACTGTGAAGACTGCGTTGTCCCCCAAACTGTTCGGCACATTTTTATTGAATGTCCCATTCTGGGCGATCTTCTCGCACTAGTGCGGTCGCTACCGCTTATCCCTTGTACTCGCGACTAGTTCGTGCACTTTGACTGGTGGAGGCCGGTCTTCTTCCCTTTATTTAACTAGTTGTTGGGGGGGTATTTTTTTAGGTAGCACGTTCCTGCACCGAGGGGAATCGGACCTTTCCCCCAACGCCGGAGCTTGCTTACTGCCTCGTGCCTTCTTCTTCTTTTTTATTTTATTGTTGTTGTTTTTTTGTTATTTTTTCATTTTGCTATTTTAAATTAGCCTAGTACTAGTCAGTGATAAGTACGGTGACTTATTCCCAAGGCGGCAGTCGCCAGATGAACTCTGAAAATTATAAAAAAAAAAAATCTCCTGCTCCTGTGCTGGGGGGAGGCGGCGGGCCAACCCCCGACGCTGGAGCGCGCTTCCTTCTTGTTAAATTTATGCTTGGTTGTTTTTAATCTATGATCTTTTGATCTTTGATATTTGTTATTTCCTTGTTTATTTTTAATATAACCTAGTCGTAGGCTATAGTGAGCACGGGGAATAATGCCCAATCATTGGCCATTTTTTCTCCGCGCGTAAGTTTCTCTTTCAGCCTTCCCTCGCTCATTGGATTCCTATGCAAACTATGTGAACCCAGATCTAGATTACCCACGCTTTTTTGGCCTTGAGTTCCTCATCTGAATAACCGCTTTTATTAAAGCTGGATACCCTCGTGTCCCAGTAAGCCCCTACCTCGAACCACCCAGATATTGCTTCATTTGCAACCCATTTTGATATGTTGTGCGTGTCTGTCGGCACTCCCGTCCTGTGTAAATTGTGGTACTGATTGCAATGACCCCTAATGCACCAGAATACCGCGCTGTGTCAACTGCGATGGTGCGCATATAGCGCTCGGTCGAAAACTTGACCAATCTTCTTATACGAAAAGGAGGTCCTCGCTTTGCGTTTGAACGTGAGAGAGTCTCGCCAACGTGCTCTAGCACAAGCTTCACCTTTTGGCCGTCTTTTCTGATGTTTTACCTGACACTGGACGAAACCGACCATCAGGTTCGAGTTCCGACACCTGTAGTATCTCATCGCCCATCTACAGGTAATGTCAGAAGTATTCCCAATATACCTTCGAAACATTGCTCGCATAGCAAGATACCTAACGTTGCTCCCCTCTAGACGGGACCGCCGCTCAAGGTGCACAATCCATTATGTGTATAAGCGCGAGCCCGGTCTCTCACTCAGTTGCCAACAGCTCTGACTGCATCCGCAGCCGATTACGACGGTGCATACCCTAAGTCCTTTGTGTTTAAGGCTAGGAAACTACTTCAAGAGTCCGGTGTAGCACTCGAGCTGGTGGCACCTGTGCTTTTGCCCAGGACGCACGCCACCCTGGACGGTACCACCTTTGACTATTTGTCGCCACGCCTCTGCTCCCAATCTTCCATAGCACCGTGAGTAATGCGTTGTAACTTCTTGGAGCATACTTCGTGTCACGCTGGATCCGTGCCAGTGTATACGGAGAGCTCCAAGTCCCAGGAGGAGGTCGGCTTCCCCACCGTACCCCATCTGTTTGAAGTCAACAGGGCCTCTACCAGGCGCTACGTCTGTCATCACGGCCGAGGTGGTTGCAATACAATGCTCGGTACGTGAAATCACGCGTCGTGCCTGGTTCGGATACCGGATTGTTATATTTAGCCAGTCACAAAGCGCCCTGAGTGTTCTCGAAGCATTAGAATCTCCAGATACCCTGGATAGCGGTATCCGATGCCGAGAGCCGGGTGGATGTCGATATTTTCTGCTCAGTTCCTAGACATGTGTGACTTGTGGATAATGAGGACGCCAAAGATTCCTAGAGATCTGGAGGACGAGACCCGCATTTTGCGCTTTCTCACACCGGCTACATGCACGGATGTCGAGATTATCTTCTGCTAGGTTCCTGGACATTGAGAATTGCGGGAAATGAATGCGCCGACGACTCTACGAGGACTGGGAGACGGCCGAGGGAAACTTAAAGTTTCGTCCATTGCGCCGCGATTGTTCCCATGGACCTACTCCCAATGACGTAACGGCTTCAGGTAGCTTTCTGTCGTCTCCGAATTTGATGGAGCTCTCTCTGTAACCTTACCGCAACGACATCCTCCTCCCCCCCCCCCCTCCTATCCGTCTCTTCGGCACATTCTGGGTGATTTTCGCGTACGTTACCTGTTCCGCTACTGGGGCGAGTGGGGTCGATACCTATCGAGTCCGATGCCGTGGGGCTCGGGTGTGAGCTGGTCCTCGCCAGGGTGTGGTGTCAAAGATCTCTTGGAGGAGGTCGTCTTCCATGTCTTTTTTTTTTGTAAACTTGATTGCACACTTGTGTCCCCTAAGATGCCTGAGCCGGCTTTTTTAAAATTTTGATTGTACATATGGTAATGGGTGGGAGTGTCGCGGACTCACTCAAGTCGGTTAATCTTAGAGATGAATCCTGACTGGATAAGATTATACAGACCATAGCACCCCATCCCTACGAAGTTCCTTTTCCATGGTCAAAATGATAGGGGAGAGGGGAATTTAAGTGGCTTGAGTCGCACCGACCTCGCTTTATAGGACCTCTAGAAACTCCTTGTTCTCAAGGGCGCTAATGCAAGTTTGAAGCCCATTGTCATGTGTAGGTTGGTAGTTCCCTCCAGCCCCCATTTTGCTGCCTGAATATTCATCCTATTTATCCTTTTTTCTGGGACTCCTAAAGATATCGTGGGGGGTGGGGTATCTTACAACGACTATTCCCTTGTCGCTCTTCATTCTTCTTCCAAGGGAATGATCCAAAAACGAAAAAGTACCCTGGGTCTCGCCAAGTCACGTGTGCTTATCCACACTTGTTCCTAAAGGTTTCAAAATTGTACCTACTGTCCCCATTATTGAGTTGACGAAGGGTATCAGTTCTTTCTTACTCCCTCCCCCTTATTCTTTTTTCATTTGTCACTCTCACCACCTTTTCTCACTATGTGCCAGTGATGGAGCGAATGTATTGTTTATTTTAATGAGTTTTTTTTTTTAATTTGCGTTGCATTTGTACAGTTTTCTTGTTTTCTACTATTTATCACTACCATTGTATTTGTCGATACGATTTTGACTTGTATTATGTATTAGCCTCCCATTGAAATGAACATGTACAGTTAATCTAGTATGTAACTGAATAATAGATTAATTGTTGCTAATAACCTTGGTTTCGTTCCTACGTCCAAACATCTAATTTGGTTAATGTTTATGGTCAATGTTTCTTTGACAGGTACATTCGCAGGATTGAGGTGAATAAGTTAGAGGAGGAGTGTGCATGGTGCAATACCCAACTGATGCCCGGGCTTATTCCAACGACTGTCGTAATTTCTACGGGGGACTTGGAGGTGATATGCTCAGCTTGCGCCACCCTCAACGTCTTCTGTAATCTTTTCCCCCCAGTTCTGTCTTCCAGCACAGAGGCGGCATCTTTCCACATCGGTGAACCTCCACGAAAAGGGGCTCTCACCATGGCCAAAATAGAAAACCCATTTTCTCAGCCAAGTGGAGACAAAGCGAAACTATCTTGGGGAGGTAGGAAGAAAGTAGAGGAATCACGGCAAGGCGGAGATAAAGTAAAACCATCAAAGGGGGCTGAAAAGAAGGTGCAACCGTTACCTTCCCACGTTGGAGATGAAGTGGAACCACCTCGGCGAGGGGTCGACAAATTGGAGCCACCTTCTGATCTAGGGTCGAAAAAAATGGAACCGCCAACTCAGGAAGGTTGGCCGAAGTTGGAGCCACTCACTGGCCCAGTGGAGTCGCTGCGGAGCGTCCGTGTGGACAAGGTGGGAGCGAAACAACCCTCTATTGTTTACCCCAAATCCCTCTCGCCGAGAATGCCCCTCCTTAACCCGAGTCATAACTCATCGGGAGACGGCAAAGGCTTCCTCGGAGAACCCTCTTCTTCGGCCACTCCCAGAGGGCAGAATACTCCGCTTGTGATCACCGTGGAACCACCGAGCAAAAGAACCCCTTCGTATTTCATCCCAGATAACAAAGAGGTGAGGGATGTTTCTTTTTTTTACATCTAGCTTCCCCCTACGAAGACATTCAACTACCATTAAATCACAGGGGCCTCTGTAGCATCCCCATCCCGCTCCCTTTGTTACATTGCTCTTTGCTTAGGGTCCTGCCTTAAGGACAGACGCCTCGACGAACTCCGCCCATTGGACAGGATTCTCGCTCGCTATCGTCCGTTCTGTTCCTGGTGCTTGGGCCTGGTTCCCGTGCACCAGGTTGCGGGGTCGTTGAGTTCTTGGAGGGGGAATGACCTCCCTCAAATGTCTAAGCTTAGGTGACGATGTATTCGAGTCCTTGAATTAGGCCCCAATCGTTAACGTATGATTTACTCTGATTTTGTTGGGGGGGAGGGGTCGTTTCTTTTTTCCTTAGGTTTTTGTTTAGTCCACTTTTGTTTCCTGTATTTTTGTTTTTTACATTCTGGTGGACATTTGACCCAAGATGTATATCGAAAGATAAATAGTTGGGGTAATGCGGTGGCTATTTATGACACCGTTGGTTCCCGCCATGATGGGTTTTTAGGTTTTAAAAAAGAAATCGTCCTCCGAACTCCGTAAGTGTGTGTGTGTGTTTAGGTAGGGTGATGTTTCTTTGTTTCGGTATGAGAGGTTATGGAGAATTGCGTTCGTCCCCCTTGGCTTTCTAAACGTCTCGGAGTGTATATCTTCCGCATATTTTCATTTCCCCTCACTCCACTACTGTCTGTAGCAACTTCTCGCAACTTGCTGTGGAGAAGCCCTCGTTGGTTTTCGTGTTTCTGTATAAGTACCCTGTAATCTTCCTACTCTTGCCCCTCTTCTTCCTCTTCCTAATATTGAGGCCCAAAGACTAGTGTTTAGCACCTTCAGGTCCTATGCAGTTGGGGTTGAAGGTAATTAGTGCCCTTCGACGACGCGCTGCAGGCACCACGGTGGTGTTTGTATGGCCCGGCAAACCACCTTCCCGAGACTTTTGTGTGACGCATTAGTGGTAATGGGTGGCGTGTCGCCAACCTCGCCCACTCTTGTAATAGTGCCGCTGGTGCGTACCAACTCACCTGGTGGGAAGGCGGTTGATGTCGAAGTTATTGACCAAAGAAGAGATCTAACCCTGCCCCCTCTCCCCTTGGGGTCGACTGCTGTTCAGGTGCTTATTATATGGGTGTGTGTTGTTGCATCGTTTCCTTTCCCCGTTTTCCTTCCTCTCAAAGTCCTACCCCCTTCCCCCTGGTTGTAGATATTAAATCGATTTGTATTGCCCTCCCCCCTCCCCCCCTTTACCCCTCTTTACACCCACCCATACGAATTAACATTGATGAAATTCAGTTTCCCTCCCATGATTTCTGACGCGTGTTTTTTTTTTTGTCGCAGGTGTCAAACGGATCGACGCTTTCACCAAATAAGATTTTCTCTAATTCTCTGACATGTGCTTCAGTGGAACCTGTCAGTAAGGAATTTGCTCCCCGTGTTTACACCTCCATGAGTAAACCTCCTGTCCATTCTCCTTTGAATATTTCGCTGACTGACGCCGAACTCTGTCAAACTTGTTCCGTTTACGATGATAATTTGCCTGAAAAGCGGCCATTAGTTAATTATTGCCCCTGTTGTGTTACCATTCCTAATTTCTGTTCGGAAGAGCACTTCAACGATTGGCACGAGTTTACTCATAACTGGTTGCGCATTCCGCCAATTTCTGGGAACAGCAAACCCCAACTATTTTGTAAAATGTGTCCCGAAGACACGTATACCAAGTACTACTGTCCTGCGTGCCCGGACAGAAAAGGGTATTGTTCACAGAAGCACTACGATGCCTTTCATAGAACCGCTTCGAAAGGTTCTAGAGATGGGGAGGTAAATATTGGACTGGCAAAAGAGAAAAAAAATGCGAAATCGACCTCCAATTCGAATAATTCAGATGAGAAAATGATGTCGACTGAGTGTTCTGGTGGTAACAAAAAGGGTGATCATACACCCGGTTCTTCGCTTAGCAACGGTCAATGTATTCTCATTCCTCGATCTCAGGATGTAATCCAGTTAAAGCACTTTCGGATACAAAAATTCCAGAAAAATTCCTCCGTTCACCCCCAGGCAGATCCCTTGATGGCAAAAGAGGAGTTCCCGGTAAACTCCAAACTACTTCAACAAAGTGAGCTTCATTCTCCCTTGCCTCCTAAACGAAACGAAGTTGATCCAAAGACTTTAGCGGATCCGGAAGGTGCGAACACCGAGACTAATTCCGAGCAAACTGTGCCTCCCTCGGTATCGTGAACCGCTCCAGCTATATTTTGGGAATAATTTATCGCGTTCTGAGTGAACAAGAACAACGCTGCCATTGCGGGGGAGGGGGCTTAAGTCTCATTAAATAATATAATCGCAGTGAACAATCATTTGCAAAAAAAATGCTGTTATCCTCACCGATGGATTCTTTTGTATTTTAATTATTATATTTAATCCCATTCGAGTTTTGCGTCTAAGGAAAAAAATTGTTTAATGTTCTCGTTATTACTTTAAATTGCAATGGCACAGCTATACAATGCGGTCAAAATAGCAATTGGTCTGGGTCGATATTGCATCTGGCATCCCCGGGTTACGCTTCTCATATAACTACCTAAATACCTGCATCAAAGTGAGCTGTAAGATTGGTCTTTTTGATACAGCCACTTGCGAAAATGAGGAGCGTGCCTAATGCAGTGTTAAGGATGCAAACCATTGTTATGTTAACCGCATTTCGTAATTAGGTACCTTTTTTTTGTAATCAAGTGAATCAGTAATAACGACCAAGTAGTGGTAGAAATGGCTCTTGCTTATATTTTAGCCTAATAAAAACCAGTCAGGCAAAGAAAATCTAAGTCATAATAATTCCTTTTTTATGTAATTTCATGAATTCATTTCCACGTTTTTAATTATTTTAATATTCCTTTCCATTATCGTCATCACCTTACACAATGAGTGAGTTGGTATACTTTAATAACATAAAATGGAGAAAGAAAAATGTAGGAAATATAATCTAGAAACTATCCTTCTTACCCTCATATAAACCCCATCTTACAGATCCTGGCAGCTCTTTCCCTCAAAAGCCTCGTTGCTCATGGCAAGCAGAATCTTGACATATGTTATATGAGAGAATGTGTATATTGCTCAAGAGCATATTTTCTCACCTCTTCCTCGTTTTTTTTCTATATCCGCTTTTGTATCTAGTTTTATCAAGTCTGTGGGGGTCAGGAAGAATAACCATACTGCCCTCCGACACGTTGTAAAAGGTCACTAAAACCTAATATGGGCACCTGCCCTAGGAATCCGGGATGTGAGAGGCAAATGGGATGCCGGAAAGAGGCAAGTTTTAGTTAATGTATTTTAAACGTAAATTTTAGATTATACGAAACAAACATGAAAGGGAGTGGGATGGAGTCTGGATCATTGTGGTTAGAGTAAAGGGGTTATGGCAGTGTTTTTAAGTATGAAAGAAAGAAAATTAGTAGAGGTTTCACCATCTATATTCACCGCTGTGAAGGCGACCAGATTGTGGACTCCATCCGATGCCCAACCACCTCATAATATGTGAGCTCAATAAATATTGTAAAACTGATTTAAACGAGTGAAACTGTTTCTGGTTTTACTGTATGGAGCCTGATGGGTGGGAATGGGTGTCGGTTGATGGTTATAAAATATATGAATGGGTGACACGATGGAGTTCTTTGTGCACCTTTTGGGGTGAATGATAGGGGTCTGTGCTGAAAAAAAAACCTTAGCACTCAGAGCCTGGTATAAAGTATTTAAGGACGGTAGTGGAATGCATCCCGCTCAGCAAAACACAGATATCGTCATCATAGTTTAGGTTTTATCATTCTATCACGAGGGTTTCAGTAATACTTTAGTAATGATTCTTTGGAGTATGACCCTGTGTGGCCAACACGTTCTTTCAGCACATGGGCATGATTGATATGTGCCTAGTAAGAAAATATGCTACGGGATGTATTTGATATGCAACTATTAGATTGTCGTTTTAGTTTAAAATGGCGTCCCATCCGGCACCGGCTTAGCCTTTTCTCCCTTCTGACACCCTGGTTTACCTAGTTTCCTCACAAGTCTCATCCACTATTTTTCCCGGACAGGGTAAATGGTGTGCGGACGAATGCCCAGCCACACCTTTGAGCGTCAGAAACTGCCCTCTTACACGAAATCCGGTTATCTTCGTATTCTTGTATGTCACTACGTAAATAAGTTTTAACTGCTACATGTATGGGCATGTAAGTCAAAGATGCAATCACCCTTACATGTGTAAATTGTGCTGAACCTTTAGCGCCGACCTGTTTGTGAACTTAAAAAATGCGCCAACTGTGGAAAAAACAGTGCCTCTTCCTCCTCCTACTCTCTTTATATCTTTGAAAAGGAAGTTTTATCAGTGAGGGATAAATTTAAACTTCAGATTAGCGAACAATTTATACCCGCTGGAGTCCGTTTCTCTGACGTTTCTACGCTAGGCTAAAACAAACTACCCCGTTCGACCAAAGTAGTTCATTGCGCCGGAAAGACGCGCCCACCAACAACCTGACATACAGTGTCAGGCTTGAAGGTTGTTAAATGCCTAATACAGCTGTACCAACCACTAGAACTAGACAGCTAACGTATTCCATAAATAACAATCGTTATATGCTACCCTCACCCATCCCTCTTCACAGATCCAAATAAACTTTATAAATATAAAGTCGAACCAGTAGCCCTGGCACTAAAAAAAAAACACTAGAGAACCACACATTCAAAGTAACTTCTCCCGAGTCAAGTAGTTGTAATCTAGACAACCTTCAAAGATCTTCCAATTTTTTCCTTCACTCTGCTATCTGGCAAAATAGTAATCAAGTGCTACGATCGCCATCCAAAATAGGGATCCAAGTAGGCTGTTAAAAGGGCCACAGTAAAATCTCATCCTTGAAGCCACCCACGCCAGTTGCTAAGCCTTCCCTCTCAGATCCCAAGATAGAGGGTCTTCCTACTAGCAGTTTTCTGCCTGTAAACCCCAAAGGAACCAGCACAATGGAATCTGCTATTCTTACAGTTACACATATCTGCCTCTGTGACAGCTTTAATCAGTGAGCATTCTTCAATGGAACTGTCAGGCTTTTCTATCCAGGTGGAATAATCCCCCTCCTCGCGCCCCAGGCAAATCGAGCATTTCCCTTTCTCAGATTTTTTAAAATCTTTAATCCCCCCGCCCTCCTTGTTATGCAGCACATGGAAGAAAATCATTGCTAATAAATGATAAATATTTTCCACAGGTAATTCATCTACGCACCACTCTGCCAGCAGCTGTAGCCCACATCTCTGTACTCAAACTTCATACGAGTTGTATTTATTTGCTCCCTCATTTCGAAATATGTCGTTCAAAACTTTTAGAATTTTTAGCCCAACTGCTAGGCGATTTTAAGGCCTGAAATACCAACTGGGAGGGCACTGCAACACGCGCGGTCGTTTTATTGAACCCCTTTTACCTTCAAGTAGTTTGTGCATTCTAAATGCAAAGAAATATACCTCATCATATTCGAGCTAACTCATAGTTGTGTAGACTTTTCTCTATTCCCCTCACTGCTTCTTGCATTTCACGTGACTAGTTTTAGATGATGATTCTGCACGCTAATGACTATCAACAGTATCTGGACCCTGCCCATTAAATCTACCTCGCTGGAATATTAAAAGAACCAATTAGCAGAGGTGGGCGCCGCTACCAAATTTTTGAATCCGCTACTCTGCTACGTTGGCTAGCTGAAACCGCTATTAGCGCTACTTTTTCAATACGGCTACTTTCTATTGTAAAGCGCTGCCCCCCAAAACAGCTTTTCACTGGTTTTTAATAAATTTCAAGGAAATCTACTGTATATTACAAAAAATTAGTAGTTTTATTGTTAAGAAACATAAACTAGGTAGTGGTTTTGATTTTTTTAGTCCGCGACCCACTACTACGCTACTTTCTGCTTATAGAAATTGCTTCCGCTACCATTTAGTGTGTCTGCAAGTACCGGACCGCCTAACTTTGTCAACTAGTATGTGTTTCGCCAAGCTTCCTAGACAGATGCGTTTGTAGGCTTTTTCCGAGATGTAGAGCATGCTGATCGCCTTTTGACGAAACTAGTACACGGAGTAGCAGCAATCTCCGTTCCAAAATCTAACCCAGGCTTAATGAAGAAATAAAACCAATGGTGAAATAATGAGGGGTCCGTACTTACTAGTTATGGGCGTTTATATCAGAATTTTTGCGAGATCGTCGATTCCGCGTACGGGTGGGGGCAGGGGGGAGCCCTCTCCAGTCCAATGAAGTAGGAAGAGGGTTTCCCGCAGGGAAGTGTCCTTACCGTCACACTCTTTGCCCTGAGCACAAACGCTCTACGTGGACGACCTTTCGATCTCCTTTGGCGCCGCCCAGATGCAAACTCTGGAGCATCGACTCCAACAGGCAATGGACCGCGTCTCGCTATGCCGAAGCGCACAGGTTTCGGTTTTCTTTGGCTAAGACTAAGGTGGTGCACTTCTGCCTCCATCCACGGCTCCACCCCGACCCAGATTTGTTTCTTAATGGGGTACGCCTGGATGTGGTTGACTCGCACCGTTTCCTTGGTCTTGTATTCGGCCGACGCCTCACCTGGGAGGCTCATATTCGCAGCCTTAGGGTCTCGTGTACCCGCGCCATGGATATTCTCCGTTCCGTGACGTTCAGCGCTTGGGGTGCTGATAGGGCTACTGCCTTACTTTTTTATCGATCCTTTGTTCATTCGAAGCTCGACTACGGATGCGCGTTTATTGCGGAAGGTGTACTCGATCCACCACACCGGCATTTGCCTTGCGACCGGTGCCTTCCTCACTTTACCCCTTGAGAGCCTGTTGGTCGATGCTGGGGAGATGCCACTCGCTTTACGCCGCGTGCAGTGCATCATGCCTGTACGCGCGAGCCCAGCGCCTCCCTCAGTCGCCAACAGCTCTCACTGCATCCGCAGCTGATCTCAACAGTGCCTATGCCGTTTCGCTCTTCCTCACACCGACTACATGGCAGGAATACGGGCAGCTCTTCCGACTGCTTGGCAAAGAAGATGGTAGACGATCGAAGGGAACTTAAAGTTGCATGCCATTGCGCTGAGACTATTCCCATGGACCTATCCCCCAATGCCGCGACGGCTTCAGGCCGCTTTCTGTTCTTTCCGAATCGGGCACACTCGTATGACGCATTGCTATCTGATGGCCCCGTAAGGGGCGCGGTGATTTGCCATCCTGGCCGCCGTGCTGACGGGATCCAGCGCTCCGTCCGGCCCCAGCTTAGCCTCTCTTCCTTCCTTCAGATAGCCCGATTTCTCCCCTACCTCGTCGCTTTTCATACAACCTCTCCCACAACTTTCTCTGGTCAGCCTCTAATTTCACAGGGTAGAATGCTGACCTTCTCAAGCCAACCACCCCGGATCGGGGCTGAGGGGGGAGGGGACATTGTTCCCTAACCCCTCAGCTCCGGTTCGGGATGGGGGTTTTTTAACAACCTGCTTCATCCCCACCCATACCTTCCTCACATCCCTTTTCCTCTCCTCTTCACAACCTATATTTTTTACGCCGTGTTCAAGGTGGAGCCGCCATGCCGAAGGACTGCCAGGCCACCAGGCGGGAGGGGTGGTCCCGAATGGCGGCGCCTGGCTCTGCCGGGCTTGTAAGCACCTCTCGCAGTGCGGGCAACTGCGAGAGGTGATGAGCTATTGCGTCCCGTAATAAAAAGAGGGTCACCATGCCCATGAATGAAAAAAAACACCAAAAAACCCAACCCCCAACTTCCCCAAGAAAATCAACGGAGCCGCCCTCGGGCAGCTCCACCGAGAAAATGGAGGTCCCCCCCCTTGTGCTTGCGCAAGGGACCCTCCATAATTCTTTAACCGGAGAGGAGGCTTACTCCTCTCCTACGCCTACGGGTGTAGGGGACTCCCCCTCACCCCCTTCTCTGGAGGTGCTTTCGGGCACCTCCCTATCTCCAGCGGCAGTCCCTCCTTTGCTTTCTAAGGGGACTGCCAAGAAAGCCAGCAGGCAGCCCATTGCCGACCGCCCCTCGTGCAAGCGGCTCGGTAGGGCAAACCCCCTTAGGGGGGAGAGGGAAGCCAGGCCCCTTCGGTCGCTTCCGTCAAAAGACCTGCTGGCAAGAATTTTAAACCTTGCCGGGGTCAAGGCCTGTGCCTCCCCACACCACCTGACTAGTGACAATACTGCCAAGGGGACCTGCGATGTCCTGGGAGGGGATGGCCAACTGGAGGCCCCTCCTGTGATAGACATGGTCCTTGAGGAGACCCAGCCTCAGACGGTAGGGCCTTCCATGGGGGGGAATTCGGGCTCGGCGCCAAGCACCGAACCCGAATCCGCCCCTATGCAAGGTCCTCCTCAAATGGCTGAGGGCTCCGAGGCAGTAAAAGGAGGGGAGGGATCTCCTCCGACAGGTGCCCCTACGACAACCAGGACCTTCTCCATTTCGGAGAGGGACCTGGCTGAGGCTGGTCCATCTTGCCTGGGGACTTCTGCCGGCGGAGGTGAAAAGCGGGTTCATTCCCCGCCCTCCTCTCCGAAAAAGAAAAAGACAAAAAAGACTCGGGGCTCCTCTCCATCCGCGGGGGCTGCGGGGACGGATGGGTCTGCTGCCACTCTGGAAAGCGACCAAGCCAAGATCGGCACATCCGCCCCCTCTGCCCCCCCGGTTGCGGAGCCCCTGACAAAGAAGACTAATACCAAGAGTGCACAGGGCGGAGCCTCGATGACATCGGGGCCCCTGATTCAGAGGTTACCTGGCGTTTTCGAGCCCGCTGGCTTCAAACGCTTCCTCGTTATTCGCTCCACTGATGGCACCATGTTGTCCAAGGGCAACATGATCCATCAGAGGAGAGGATTAGCTAGTGCAATTGGTAGAGAGCCGAAGGTAACCCGTTTCTCGGACGGGAGCCTTCTGGCGAATCCCGCCGAGGCGGCCAAGATAAGTGCTCTTCGGACACTTCATGGCACCCCGGTGAGTGTGACGCCGCACTCTACCATGAACTTTGTGAAAGGAGTAGTTTATGCGAGGGAACTCGTTGACTACTCCATTGAGGACATCACCTTAGAGCTGGCCGACCATGGGGCGGTCAAGGTCGAACGTGTGATGAGAAAACAGGGAGGGGCCTCGAGACCCACCCCTACACTCTTCGTCACGTTCGACTGTGACAAGCTCCCTGAGTCGGTGCGTGCCGGTTGGTACCGCTACCGCGTGAAGGCATTCGTGCCACTGCCGCGGCGGTGCTATTACTGTCACCGCTTCGGCCATACGAATCGATCATGTAGACGTGCAAAATCGGGGTCACCCGAAGTCTGTGTAAATTGCTCCAAGGTCGCACACGATAAGTCCAAATCGTGTGTGGCCAAGTGTGTCAATTGCGGAGAGCCGCACCCTGCTTCTTCGAAGCAATGTGGTGCATATCTCCTTGAGAAAGAAATCCTGGCCGTTCAGGCCCAGGATCGACTCTCATTCCGCGAGTCTAAGGACTTGGTCCTGGCGCGCCCGGCTCTGCCTGGGACGTCATATGCCTCAATAGTTAGAAAGGCACCCTCTGCTCCTGGCCCATCCAAGCCAACGAGCACGGTTGTTTCCGCGCCCATTCGGAGCCCTTCTGCGGGCTCTACCCAACCCGGGCGCTCCCCTGGTAAAGCTGGCGGCAAAAAGGGTTCATACCCTGCCCCGGCTAAAACCAGGGCTCCCCCCTCTTCCCCCAGCGTGACCGTTTCCCGTAAGGCGAAACGGCCACGTGCCTCCACCGAGTCGTTAGACTCACAGGAGGCAACACCCCTGAAGATGGTCGCTAGGCCATCTTCCGGGGTTCCTAAAGCTGTCCCCCGAAAGGAGGACAGCAACAAAGGAGCTTCGGCTCCTTCGCCCACGCCCCGAGGTGGAGCGAGTGGCTTGGAGACGATGGTTCCTCGAAAAGAGGGCCCCCCGCCTCCGAAGCCGCAACGCCCGCCTAAGGTTTCGAGGCGGAGGGAGGAAAAGACTCGCATGGCGAGCCCAACCTCCCCCAATAAGTCCTCGAAGGCGACAGCGCCTTCAGCGCCCGGGGTTCTGCCCCCGGGAAGCGTACGGCTATTCCCGTGAGGGTCTTCAATTCGAGGAGGGCCCCCGCGTCTCCTCCGAGCTAGGCCTGGAGGGCATATTCCTTCAATGGAATTGCCGTGGACTCCGGGCCAACTGGGAGGAGCTGCGGAGGCTCGTCCCGTTCCCCGTTAGCTATTTTTTTGCAGGAGACCATGCTAGGTGCGTGCCCCCTCCCTGCCCTCCCGGGGTATAAGGGTCTTGCGACCCCACCACCGCGGGATGGCCGGGCTGGGGGATGCGCAGTTTACACCCGGCATGATGTCTCCGTTCTTCCTTTCTCTTTAGATACCTCCTTTCAGGCAGTGGCTGTGCAGCTGCACCTGGATAGGAGGTATACTATCATTTCTGCGTACATTCCACCGTCAGCTGACTTCGACGCGGGGGACTTCCGCCGCGTCGTGGCACGGTTGCCGAGGCCCTATCTCTTGCTTGGAGATTACTCCATAAATCCCAGGGGACAAGTCCTTGCCGATCTGATCGAAGAGCTTGAGATGGGTGTCCTAAACGTGGATGAGTTTACGCATCACTGTCCGAGAACCGCTTCATTTTCTTGCCTTGACCTATCTTTGTGCTCTTTGGATGCACAGCCTGATTTTGATTGGGGGGTGGTCGATGACCTCCATGGTAGTGATCACTTTCCCATTCAAATATCATTTTCAGGGCAACTGCCGCCTGAGAGACCACCTCGATGGTGCTTGGCGCGGGCGCGGTGGCCTGCATTTCAGGAAATGACTGAATTCTCTATCTCAGTCGAGGAGTTTAGGTCGGTAGATGAGGCCGTTGAGTTCTTCTCCTGCAACCTCATCGCCGTGGGCCTGACTACTATTCCTAGGACGTCTGGCTGTTTTGCACGCCGACCACTCCCATGGTGGTCGGCCGAGTGTGGGACGGCCCTCAAACAGAAGCGTTATGCCTACATGCGCTATAAGCGCCGCCCGAACGATTTCACTGTCGCTGAATTTCGTCGGGCTAGGGCTAGGTTCCGGTATATTTCGAAGCACGCCCGCCGCTCTTCTTGGCGGGCATACGTGTCTTCACTTAACGGGAAGACCCCTTTAGCTAAGGTGTGGAAGCGAGTCAAAAGGATTCGGGGCAAGTTCTCGCAGGACCCCCCTCCCGTTCTCCAGGAGAATGGGACCGCAATCTCGGACCCCGCGTCCGTGGCGGAATCCTTAGCGACCGCTTTTTCCGCATTCTCTAGCCGTGATGCTGCTCCGCCAGCATTCAATGCACGTCGTGATGTCGCGGAAGGCCGCCGGCTGGACTTTACCTCCAGAGGCGGAGAACCCTTCAACGACAAGTTTACTGTGAGTGAGTTGCGTTCCGCTCTCTCTTCGTGCGCGGACACCGCCCATGGTCCGGACGATGTCCCGTACGCCATGCTTCGACACCTGGGTGAGCGAGGCATGGCCTTTCTGTTAGATTTGTTCAACAGGATCTGGGTGGAAGGTCTTCTCCCAGACTCCTGGCGAATCGCTACTGTGCTCGCCTTTCGCAAACCGGGGAGAGATCACTCTACTCCGACCGGTTTCCGCCCAATCTCTCTAACCTCTTGCGTGTGCAAGTTGATGGAGAAATTGGTAAATGTTAGATTAGCCTTTTTCCTGGACAGCGGAGGCCATCTGTCTTCCGCACAGTGCGGCTTCCGCAAGTTCCACTCCACGTCGGATGCTCTGCTCCGACTGGAAAATGCAGTCTGCGAGGCTTTCCTTCGTAGACAGCACTACGCCACGGTCTTTTTCGATTTGGAGAAGGCCTATGATACCGCATGGCGATACGGTATCATGGAGACTCTCCACACGATGAGGTTGGTGACGCCTCCCGATGTTTATATCTGAATTTTTGCGAGATCGTCGATTCCGCGTACGGGTGGGGGGAGCTCTCTCCGGCCCAAAGGAGCAGGAAGAGGGTGTCCCGCAGGGAAGTGTCCTCAGTGTCACACTCTTTGCCCTGAGCATCAACGGCATCACCTCGGTGCTGCCGGAAGATGTTCTCGCTACGCTCTACGTGGACGACCTTTCGATCTCTTTTGGCGCGGCCCAGATGCCAACTCTGGAGCGTCGACTCCAACAGGCATTGAACCGCGTCTCTCGCTATGCCGAAGCGCACAGGTTTCGGTTTTCTTTGGCCAAGACTAAGGTGGTGCACTTCTGCCGCCATCCACGGCTTCACCCCGACCCAGATTTGTTTCTTAATGGGGTACGCCTGGATGTGGTTGAGTCGCACCGTTTCCTTGGTCTTGTATTCGACCGACGCCTCACCTGGGAGGCTCATATTCGCAGCCTTAGGGTCTCTTGTACCCGCGCCATGGACATTCTCCGTTCCGTGACGTTCAGCGCTTGGGGCGCTGATAGGGCTACTGCCCTACTTTTTTATCGATCCTTTGTTCGTTCCAAGCTCGACTACGGATGCGAGTTTTATGCATCCGCAGCCGAGCGTTTATTGCGGAAGGTGGATTCGATCCACCACACCGGCCTTCGCCTTGCGACCGGTGCCTTCCGCACTTCCCCCATTGAGAGCCTGTTGGTCGATGCTGGGGAGATGCCACTCGCTCTGCGCCGCGTGCAGTGCATTACTCGCCTTTACGCGCGAGCCCGGCGCCTCCCTCAGTCGCCAACAGCTCTCACTGCATCCGCAGCTGATCTCGATGGTGCCTATGCCGCCGAGAGACGCCAGTCATACCCTAAGCCCTTTGGGTTTAGGGCCAGGAAACTCCTTCGAGAGCTAGATATAGCTCTCGGGCCGGTGGCGCCCCTGGAGGGTACCACATTTGGCTATTTGTCGCCACGCCTCTGCTCCCAAAGCTTGTACTGCGCCGGGAGTATTGCGTTCGACCTTTTTGGAGCACACATCGTGTCACGCTGGTACCGTGCCAGTGTATACGGATGGCTCCAAGTCCCAAGAGGGGGTCGGCTTCCACGCCGTATCCCCTAAGGTTGAAGTCAGCTGGGCTCTACCAGGCGCTGCGTCTGTCTTCACGGCCGAGCTGGTAGCAATACACCACTCGGTACGGGAGATTACGCGACGTGCCCGGTTCGGAGACCGGATTGTGATCTATAGCGACTCACAAAGCGCCCTGAGTGCTCTCGGGGCATTGGAATCTCCGCATCCCCTGGTTCGCGATATCCGTGACGCCACGGTTTTGGCGAGCCGGGCAGATGTCGAGATTGTCTTCTGCTGGGTTCCTGGACATGTAGGAATTGCGGGGAATGAGCGCGCCGATTAGGGCGCCAAAGAGTCCGCGAGGACTCTGCGACCGGACCAGCGTTTCGCTCTTCCTCACACCGACTACATGGCAGGAATACGGGCAGCTCTTCGGACTGCTTGGCAAAGAAGATGGGAGACGGTCGAAGGGAACTTAAAGTTGCGTGCCATTGCGCTGCGACTGTTCCCATGGACCTATCCCCCAATTCCGCGGCGGCTTCAGGTTGCTTTCTGTCGTCTCCGAATCGGACACACTCGTGTGACGCATTGCTATCTGATGGAGCGCTCGCCTGCGCCCTATTGCAACGACTGCGGCGTCCCCCAGACTGTTCGGCACATTCTTGTCGAATGTCCCAGTCTGGGTGATCTTCGCGCACGATACCTGTCCCAGTACCGGGATGGGCGGGGTCGCTACCGCCTGTCCCTTGTGCTCGGGACAGATTCGTGCACATTGACTTGTGGACTTATTGACTTCTTGGGAGAGGCCGGCCTTCTCCCTATTATTTAAGCAAGGTTTGCTTGTTTGTTTTTTTGGTTTTTTTTTTGTTTTTTGTTTGTTTTTTTTTCCTTTAGTTGCACGCTCCTGCGCCGGGGGGACCTCTCCCCGACGCACCAGCTTGCTTCCTTTCCCCCTTTTGGGGTGTTGTGTTTTTTTTTGTTTTGTTTTTTTTTTTCTCTTTAATTTATTTTAAAGTAGCCTAGAACTAGGCCAGTTTTAATACGGCGACTAATGCCCAAGTAGGCAGTCGCCAGATGAGCTCATAAAAAAAAAAAAATGCTATCTGATGGAGCGCTCGCCAGCGCCCTATTGTGACGACTGCGTCGTCCTCCATACTGTTCGGCACATTCTTGTCGAATGTCCCAGTCTGAGTGATCTTCGCGCACGATACCTGTTTCGGTACCGGATGGGCGTGGTCGCTACCGCCTGTCCCTTGTGCTTGGGACGTGTTCGTGCCCATTGACTTTTGGGGGGAGGCCGTGCTTCTCCCCTTTATTTGAGTAGGGGTTTTTTGTTGTTATTCTTTTCTTTGTAGCTTGCACGCTCCTGCGCCGGGGTGAGAGGGATCTCCCCCCGACGCCGAAGATTGCTTCCTAATTGTTGCGTTTTTCCCATTTTTATCATTGTTATTCTTATTTTAAATTTGCCTAGTGCTAGGCTGTCGTGATTCCGGCCACTTATGCCCAAGTGGGTAGTCGCCAGATGGGCTCCTAAAAAAAAAATTATATAGGTGTATGGGTTACCGCTTATAGGTGATTGAATGCCCAGTTTGGGGGGTACGAGTTCCTTCAATGGAATGTAGAGCGTTTAAAGGCAATTGGTTACTGAGCGTTAACCTTGGGCTGACTTTTCAATTGGGGATGTTTATCCTCGTTTGATTTTGTGTTGAAGGCTGGGTAAGAAGACTCGTTGATTGCTCGTGGGAGAATTAAATCCCGGCCGTCGGATTCTACAACTTTATCGGACGAATACTCGGTATAGGGTTTTAGATGATCATTGTGTCAATAATGTAGATAGCTCTGATCACAATAAACATAAAAACCTATATTTCGTTATACAAGGGAATGAAGTTAAATGCTTACGTGAAGTCTGAATTTTGCAGACGAATTTATTTAGGCGGAAACCTGGGCGACGTTAGGGGAAATACTTGAATCAAAAACAAAGAGTTAATAAATATATATATTGTGGAATAAACAGTTAAATTATTTAAAGGTGAATTTATACGGTAACAGTTTGATTGGATTGAATTTTACGCGTCTGAATTAAATTTGCATCATTTAACGCGAATGGGTAAATAGTAATTTGTAAATAGTTTGATAAATTGATTTATAATTTATACATAGTAATTGGTAATATTTAAATGGTTTGATAAATATTAATTGGTAAATTTGATTTGGTAAATATTTTGATAAATATGAAATAAATTATAAATTGGTAAATGGGTAACTAGTGGTAAATCGTTAAATGTATAAATAGTTAAATTGAAGAAATAGTTAAATTGGATAAGTAGTTAAATGAATTGATAAATAGTTAGATTGGATAAATAGTTAAATTGATTGATAAATAGTTAAATGGTATGCTAAATAGATTATAACGGAGTTGGAAGTGTCTGTAAATGAGAAAAGAATCACGCATTAAATCGGAATTCTTTTGGGAAATTTTTAGCTAAATAATTGTAATTCATATATTTACAGACCTTATTCACCGAGACGAGGACAGCAATGCGAATGAACCTCATGGTTACTTTTAAGACGCTTGGAAGAGCGGGTGTACCAATCTCAATTTAAGTCATGGTTACCAACTCTTCTTGAAAATATATATATATATATATATATATATATATATATATATATATATATATATATATATATATATATATATATATATATACAGTAAAAAATAAATATTTACACTTGTAGGGGTATAGACCGCTACATCGGTAAGCCTAGGCGCAATGAAGTTGTTTATGTCTATGTCGAGTATTTGAGGCTGGCATACTAATGTCGGGGTCTACTTTGGCCTAGCTTCCTCTTCTCGAGCGGACAGTTGAGATTACTACTGATGACGGAACTTATTGCTGTCATACTGCCTTTCTGTCTTAATGTTCTTACTTATTTCGGGGTCTACTTTGGACGTTATATAATGTGTCGAGAAATGTAGGCGTGGCCCACTGTTGGCCAATCATGTGGTTTAGGTGGAGCTTACTTGAATTGAAAGCTAATTTGTGTGTACAACGAGATAGAGAGAAAGTGAGCAGAGAATTTTGATTCAGGCCTCTGCTAGATAATTTCATCCTGGGGACAAAGATAATTTTTGGAAATAAGATTTCGTGGGAGAGGCAAGCCAGCCCAACTCAGCGCCGGTCCCAAGCCCGGATAAATAGGGAGGGTTAGAGTCAAGAAAGGTATCTGTCTGTAAAGTCTGCCAGAACCTTAATGGATGACTCTTTTACTGAATGAGAATAACGCTAGGGCGTAGCCCGTAAGCGACGCACATACACATCGCCCTAACTCTGTGGACTAGAAAGGGCCACCGCATCAAGAGCATGTGCGGCCAAAGAGAGTTCAAACAATTGATTTGCGGATTGGAGAAGGGTCTCCGGAGTAATTTGTGATGGAATATTCTCCGTAACACTAAAAGGCAAAGTCCATAAGGCAGAAATGAGGCCCGCAATGACTTATGAACTTGAAACAGCGTCACTGGAGAAAACGGAAGAAAGAAGCTCGATGTGGCGGAGATGATGATGCTAAGGTAGATATCAGGTGAACCCCTAAGAGACAAGTTAGAAAAGAACATTCGAGGATCGATGAAAGTAACCGAACTATCAAGTAAAGCACAAGAAGCAAGATTAAGATGGTTTGGGCACATTACAAGAAAAGAAGATGAGGAGTGGCATGTAGCAAGGGAAGTGATGAATATGGAGGTAGAAGGGACCCAGAGAGGATGAAGACCAAAAATAAGATGAAAAGACTGTTTACTGAATGACATGAGAGAGAAAGGACTAAATAGAAGTGTTTCACAAAACAGAAATCTTTGGAAATGACTCATCAAGAAGGAAAAGCTGAGAAGAAGAAGAGGTTTCACGACTCTGTGTCAATAAACAAAAGGCCCAACATCTTCCCTTGGTGTATTTTAATAAATATCTCTGCACAGCCGTCTCGGCGTCTCCCAGAATTTTTGGTGCGGCCCGAAATGGTCAGGACAGATAGCGCGAGGAGCGCCTTTTATACGTGTAAGTGTAAAGGCGTGTGTAAGGGCTATAAAATAGCCCTTACAAGAATACAGTATTTACATATATTATTTACATGGTTCCATGACAAAATGTTATACAATTTCAGTAGATTAATTGCATGTGCGTAATTATGTGCGTGTCCATTTCAAGACTTCATGGTGAGGCTTCATTGTTGATCCTAATCCACCTTGCAATGGGGCGCCACGGAATAATGATTATGCACTGACTGTTTAACACACAAAATGGTTCACAAACGTTCCCGGAGGAATCTCACAAATAAAGCAAGCATTGACTGAAACGGGGCCAGAGCAATTGGTCAGAGGACCTTTCGTCATGTTCATATTGAGTCGTGGAAAATTTATGTATTATCTATAACTTCTTACTCCATCTACCCGCTTTTGGAAACGCATGCATAAAATCAGGGAAAACACACCGGACATTATTGACCAAGTATTGAAGTAAACAGATCATTTACCCATGACCCAGTCGAAGTCTCTAAACATACTTGCCTCCTCTTTGGAGAAATTAGTAACATGGAAACTCAGCTGGTTTCCAGCAGGTAAAGTTCCGTGAAGAACGTCAACCAATTTTTGTCTGTAATTGAGCCATGAGTGACTCTTTCTAAATACAGCTAAACTGCACTTGTGCCTGATAAAATCAATTATTCCTTTACCTATCACCTTCACCAAAGCGCTTCTACTGGACACATACAATAAGATTTAGATCTTGGGTCACTACCCTTCTGATTGGATGACTGCCATTGTGCTTCCATTTCAAAAACTTGGTAGATACTCGTATCCGCTCTTACATGCAAAATATCGCCTAATTGCACTCACTAGTTGACTGAGTAAGCTACTAGAAAAAATGATAATGAACGACTGAAATGGCTCCTGTAACTCAACGATCTACTAATACCATATCAGTCTGGTTTTCGCCCAAAACAGAGTTCAACCGATCTTTTTAAGCTGGAGATCTCGGTCCTTAATGTTTTGCTAGAAAACAGAGTGTTTTAGCAGGGAGTTTTTGACATAGAAATGACTGACACCGCATGACACTATGGTATAATGAAGCAAGAATATGATTGGGAATTATGAGGTCAGTTACCACTTTTTATTCAGTTTTTTTATCGCTTCGAACTTCTAAACTCTGAGTGGGACCGACAACCTCTGAACATAAAGTTCAAGAAGAGGGGGTCAACCAAGGTGGTGTTTTAAGCGTGACAGTCTATACAATAGCAATCAATAGCATAATAAATCTAATTCCAGGCGATATTTCAATTACCTTTTTTGTAGATGACCTAGTCTCTCATGTAATTTTGCACCACAGACCTCTGTGGCCAGGTGCTTACAAAATCTGTAGACAAGGTAGAGAGGGGAAAGTGTCAACAAGGGATTTCACTTCTCCCCAACTAAAACCAAAGCCTTTCATTTTTTTTAGGCTTAGAATTACTAAAAAAAAAAATACTCTTCACCCACGAGGGATGGCGCTAGAATATAGCCAAGTAATGAAATTTCTTGGAATGATACTCGATTCCAACTGACTGAATTCTCCACATACACTACATAAAACAGAAGTGGCTGAAGGACCTCCGATTATTAAAGGTGCTATCACACACATCATGGAGAAGTGATAAACGGACTCTCGATGTTTTACACATTCCTAGTTCAATCTAAACTACCCCAAAGGGAGGTACCCTGTGTACCCTGTTACACAAGGTATTCGGAGGAGCTGGACGTCCTCCAGGCCTGAGTGCAAAGTTGGGAAGCAAAGTCACTGGTTTGATTTGAACTCTGATGAGGCCTGTGAAAGATGATGCTCTTCTCCTCGCCCCCACTCAGCATTACTTTACCTTTATACTATTATTATTATTAGTTACTATTATTAACATTATTATTGATAATATCATCATTATCACTAACTCTATAATTTAAGAAGGGGATTTTTTTGAGTATTTAAATAATAATTTCATCTTAATTTGGTTATGACGTTTTTTTTATCAAAGCTCAGAAATAAATATAAGTATTGAAATTTTGTGAATTTTTTTAAGCCCAAAGAATTACAAATGGTGAAGTTCAGATAATTTATTTTTATATATCTTCTTCTATAACTATATTTTAGCAACGTGATATTTTGAAAGGGGAGAAATAGTTTAGAGTTCCTTTTTAAAATTCTTATAATTGGCGAAGTTCAGAAAATTTAGAAAAATTTAACCATGGCTGCTTTTTTTTAGATTTTAAATTTTAATCTTAGTAGCGAAGCGCAAACTCCCCTCGTAGGGGGGAGTGGTGAAGCCATTGCCTGGTTCTTCTTATTATTTTGTATTACTATTTAGTATTATTTTTATATTAATTTTAGTATTTATTATGATATACTATTATTATTATTATTATTATTATTATTTATGATTATTATAAGCTATTAATATTATTATTATTTACTACTATTTATTTTAAGTATTATTTATGATAATTATCATTACAGCTACCCCATCACCCTTTTTACCTGCACTTTGTGCCAGGAGGAATGTTTCTACCTGTACAAAGTTCGGTCCAGAAGCCATGGTGCCTTGGTGGACTGCATACCATCCTGGGATCACCTAGCACTAGGGCATGATAATTTTATGTGATCACCCACCTTACTTGTTAGTGGACACGCCTACCTCTATTTCTATTTAGTACATATCCTGCTACCCCTTTCCAGACTCATTCTTTTATCCACAGAGGTTCTGGTTGCAAGGCACACTTTCGTCCTCTTATGAGCCTTAGTCGAGTGGCGGCAGTGGATACCGTGAGGTCCTGCTGCAAGGGCCGAAAGCCCGATGGCTAGGGAAAATATTAGGTAAGGGGTGTGTTGGGTCGTCAACTATGCTCACCTTCCTCCAGTACACATATAAGGTAACTACGCAGGCACCATCCTTTCTTGTTAAAGTTCCAGGACAATCTCGCCAGATGGCAAGTCGGGATAAGAAAACCCATCAACGCTGGACCGAACCGATTATATGTAAATGATCATATTCTGAGGTTATGATCCTATGAATACTTTTCTCTTAACTTCCTTTTGTCATTTGGAGGTCAGAGTATCTACTTTCCATTCGGCCCTTTTTATGTTTTCGTACTCTAGTCAAGGTGATAACTAAAGGCAATAGTGGGAAAGCGCATGGAGATCTGCCTCCAAGCCCGTTCTCGATTTCCCTAGGGGCGCGGCTACGAGGAAAATCGAAGGAAAACTCTTCGACCGGTAGATGGGCTACCCTCTCACCATCGTCTTTCGGCCGAGGGGCTGCCCCTTAGACATCTTCGCAGCCGCTCTCAGACAGCTTCACCTCTGAAAAGTGAGTAGTTCTTCCCCCCCCCCCCCGCCTCCTGTTCTTTTTCAGCTACCTCTCCAAGGCTCCATCCAACCCTCTTCAAACGGAGAGGAGACTTACTCCTATCCTAGTTCTAAGGGTGCAGGAGTTTCTCCCTCATCCTCTTCTGTGGAGTCGCCCATGGACGCTTCCATCTTCAGACCATTTTCACTTTCACCCCGTCCCCCCTCCCCTATTCTATCACAGATGATTGCCAAGAAAGTAGGAAGACGGCCCAAAAGCAACCGCTCTCGGTGGGAGCGACTTAAAAGGGCTAGTGGGGCAAGTGGGGCAAGTCGGACCGTGCACCATGCGGTCCTGCAATCATGTATTTTACCGTTTGGGGGCATCGGCGTGACTGTCTTCCTCTTTCCCCCGATGTACGTCGGTTCGCCGGTCAAAGACAGTACTCCGACGGAAGATACCTCAAATGGAATCCGTGATGCCTTAGTAGAAATGGCCACATTTATGCCCCCCGCCCCTCCCTGAGATGGGCATGATCCCAAAGGTAACCCAGCTAAAGAAGGCAGGATCTTCCATGGGGTCGAACAAACACCGAACCTAAATCTGCCCATGTGCAAACTTCTCTCAGACTGTTCAGGCCCCCGAGGACTCACAAGGAGAGGAGGGACCTCATCCCCAGGTTAGTGCCCCTCTGAAAGCTAATACCTTCTCCATCACGGAGGAGAATTTTGCTTAGGCCGTCCATCCGGCCTAAGGGAATTTTCCGGTGGTGTAGGGAAGCGGGTTCATTTCCCATCTTCCTCTCCCCAAAAGAAAAAGAAGAAGACTAAGAAGACTAAAGATTCCTCTCAGACCAAGACCAAAGTCGCAAGTCCGCTAAGCGGAGCCTCGATTATGTCAAAGATCCTGATTAAGAGACTACTTGGAGTTTTAGAGCTGGCTGGTTTGAACACTTCCTAGTTATTCGCTGCACTGATGGCCGCATTTGGCCAAAAGTAGCATGCTCCATCAGAGCAGAGCATTAGCTAGCTAAATTGGTAGAGAGACGACGGTGTTTTGTTTCTCGGACAGGAGCCTACCTGTGAATGCGTCGGATCTCTGTGGACACTTAATGTCCCAAAGGTGAGAGTGAAGTAGCATTCTACCATGAACTTCGTTAATAGAGTGGTATACGCGAGGGAACTCGTGGCCAACTCCATAGATGAAATCACCTTAGAGTTTGCCGGCCATGGAGTGGTCAAAGTCGAACGTGTGATGAGAAAACAGAGAGGGACCTCGAGACTCATTCCTACAATTTTTGTCAAGTTCGACCGGGACAGGCTCCCTGATCGGTGTGTACCTGTTGGTATCGCTACCGCGTGAAGGCATTCGTGCCACACGAATCGCTCCTGTAGACTTATAAAGTCGGGTTCACCCCGTCTGTGTAAGTTGCTCCAAGGCCACACCCGATAAGTTAATACCCTGTGCGGCCGAGTGTATCAATTACAGAGACACGCACTCCGAGTCGTTAGAGTCAGAGGAGGCAGCACCCGTGAATGCGGCCTTCTTCCTGGCTTCCTAAAGCTGCTCAGTGAAAGGAAGATAGCACCAAATGGACTAAACTTTGGAGGCCTCAACCCGAGGCTGGACAGGGTGGCTTGGGGACGGTTGATCCTCCCTCCTGGAAGCGTATGGCCAGCATCATGAGGGTCTTCTCTTTGGCCCTGCATCTCCTCCGAGCTAGGCCTGGAGAGCACATCCCTTCAATAGAATTACTGCGGGGTCTCATATCCTCGTTTCCTTTTAGCTATCTTTTTGCAGGAGACCCTGCACAATCTCCCGGGGTATACGAGTTTTGCGGCCCCATCAGCACAGGAAGGGGAGGGCGGCGGTCCGGAGGTTGCGCGATTTACAACTGGCATGATTCCGCCGTTCTACTATTTGCTTTAAACACGTCGTTTTAGGTAGTAGCACTGTAGTTGCACCTAGATACGAGATATACTGTTGTTTGTGCGTATATTCCACCGTCAGCCAAATTCGACGCGGGAGACATCCGCCGCGTCGTGGCACGATTGCCTAGGCCCTTTCACTCGCTCGGTAATTTTACCACCTCCTCTGTGGACACTAATCGGTCAATCCAAGGGGTCAGATCCTTGCCAACCTAATCGACGAGCTAGAGATAGCTTTTCTAAATGTATTTGGGGTTTACGGATCATTGTCCGAAAACAGCTTCATTTTCCTTTCTTCATATAACCTAGTGCTCTCCGGATACACAGCCTAGTTTTAGGTTTAGGATAGGCTATGATCTCCATGATAGTGATTACTTTCCCATTCAAATGTCTTTTTCTAGGCTGGTGGCACCTGAGTGCCCGCCCCGGTGGTGCTTGGTGAGGGCGCGATGGTTCTCATTTCAAGAAATGACTAATTTCTCTTTTTCAGTCGAGGAGATTAGGTCGCCATGAGCCTAGCTACTATTCCTAGAACGTCTGGCCGTTTTGCACGCCGACCACTTCCGTGCTGGTCAGCCAAGTGTGAGGCGGACCTCAAACAGAAGCGTTATGCCTACATCCGCTATAAGCGCCACACGAACGATTTCACTGTCTTTTAATTTCGTTGAGCTAGGGCTAAGTTCCAAGATATTTCTAAGCACGCCCGCCGCTCTTCCTGGCAGGCATACATGTCTTCACTTAACCGAAAGACCCCACCTGCAGAGGTGTGGAAGCGAGTCAAATCAAAATCCCCATCCCGTTCTCCATTAGAATGAGACCACAATCTCGGACCACACGTCCGTGGCGGAGTCTTTTGCAACCAGTTTCTCCGCATTTTCTAGACGAGATGCTGCTCAGTCTGCATACTTATACGCCGTGTATCGCTGAAGGCCGCTGACTGGACTTTACCTACAGAGGCAGAGAACCCATCATCGAAATGTTTACATTGGGTGAGTTCCGTTCCGCTCTCACTTCGGGACAATATCCCGTATGCCATGCATCAACACCTAGGTAAGCAAGGCATGCCCTTTCTGTTAGATATGTTCAACAAGATCTGGACAGAGGGTATTCTCCCAGGCAACTGGTGAATGGGTAGAGTGCTCGCTTTTCGCAAAACGGGGAAAGATTACTCTACCCAGGTCAGTTTCACCCAAACCTCTCTAAACTACGTGTACAATCTATGATTAGTCTTGTCTCTATACAGCGGAGACCACCTGTCTCCTGCACAGTGCGGCTTCCGCAAGTTCCACTCCACGTCGGATGCTTTGCTCCGACTGAAAAATGCTGTCTGCTAGATCTTGCTTAGTAGGCAGCACTACACCACAGTGATTCTCGATCTGGAAAATGCCTATGATACCGCATGGCGATAGGGTATCATGGAGACTTTCCATAGGATGGTGGCGAGGGGACGCCTCCCTATCTTTATTTCCTAGTTTTTGCTAGATCGTCAATTCCGTATACGGAGGAGGGAGAGATCCTCTCTGACGCGATAGAACAGGAAGAGAGTGGCACGCCGGGTAGTCTCCTCAGTGCCACACTCTTTGCCCTGAGCTTCACCGGTATCACGTCGGTACTGCCAGAAGATGTACTCACTACGCTCTACGTGGACGACCTTTCGATCTCTTTTAGTGTGGCCTAGATGCCAATTCTGAAGTGTTCAATCCAATAGGCATTGAACTGCATGTCTCGCTATGCCTAAATGCACAGGTTTCCGTTTTGGTTAGCCAATACTAAGGTGGTGCATTTCTGTTGCCTTCGACAGCTCCACCCGACCCAGCCTTGTTCCTAAACGGGATTCGCCTCAAATGGTGGAGTCGCACAGCTTTCATGGTCTTGTTTTCGACCGACGACTGACCTAGGGTCAATGGCTCCGGCACCAGGGACATTCTTCGTTCCGTGACGTTCAGCATCTTGGGTCTTATAGTGCTACGAGCTTGCTTTTCTATCCATATTTTGTTCGTTCGAAGCCTGACTAGAGTTTCGAGTGTCATCCATCCCCAGCCAAGCGTATATTGCGGAAGGTAGACTCGATCCTCCACACTGATATCTTCCTGGAAACTGGTGGCTTCTCCACATCCTCCATTGAGAGCATACTTGTCGATGTTGGGGATATGTTACTCGCTCTGCGCCGTGTGCAGTGCATTATGCGCCTGTATGCGTGAGCCCGTGCCTCTCTCAGTAGCCACCAGCTCTCACTGCATCCGCAGCTGATCTTGACGGTGCCTATACCACTGAGAAGCTCCAGCCGTACCCTAAGCCCTTTGGGTTTAGGGCTAGGAAACTCCTATGAGAGCTCGATGTATCTCTCGTGACGGTGTGCCCGTGAATCTGCCCAGGACGCCACCCTGGACGGTAGCACCTTTGACTATTTGTCGTCACGCCTCTGTTCCTAAAGCTTCCATAGCACCGGGCGTATTGCATTCGACCTTTTTTGAGCACAATTTGTGTCACGCTGGAACCGTGCCACTGTATATGGATGGCTCTAAGTCCCAGAAGGGGGTCAGTTTCCATGTTTTATCCCATATTCTTGAAGTCCGTGGCTCTGCCAGGCGCTTTGTTTATATTCATGGTCAAGCTTGTTGTAATACACTACTCTGCACGGGAGATAACGCGTCGTACTCCGTTTGGAGACTGGATTGTGACTTTTTTTTACTCACAAAGTGCCCTGAGTTCTCTCTGGGGATTGGAATCTCAACACAACCTGGTTCGCGGCACCTGTGACGCCACGGTTGCCCCAAAGTGGATGGGTGTCGTGATTATCTTCTGCTGTGTTCCTGGACATGGTGGAATTGCGAGGAGTTATCTGGTTCGCGGTATCTGTGACACCACGGTTGCCGCGAGGAGGGTGGGTGTCGTGATTATCTTCTGCGGTGTTCCTGGAGATCGTAAAATTGCGGAGAGTTATCTGGTTTGCAGTATCTCTGACGCTACGGTTGCCCCGAGGAGGGTGGGTGTCGTGATTATCTTTTGCTGTGTTCCTGGACATGGTGGAATTGCGGGGAGTTATTTGATTCGCGGTATCTGTGACGCCACAGTTTCTCCGAGGAGGGTGGGTGTCGTGATTATCTTCTGCTGTGTTCCTGGGCATGGTGGAATTGCGGGGACTTATCTGGTTCGCGATATCTGTGACGCCACGGTTGCTCCGAGGAGGGTGGGTGTCGTCATTATCTTTTGATGTGTTCCTGGACATGGTGAAATTGTGGAGAGTTAGCGCGCAGATGAGGGTGACAAAGACTCCACGAGGACTTGCGACCAGACTAGCAATTCGCTCTTTCTCACGCCGATTACACGGCGGGAATCAGGATAGCCGTCCACGCTGCTTGTCAAAGAAGATGGAAGGCTGAAGGGAACATAATGTTGCGTGCTATTGCGCCTTGATTGTTCCCATGGACCTTTTCCTCAATGTCCCATCGGCTCCAGGTTGCTTTCTGCCGTCTTCGAATTGGGCACACTCACAGGATTCACCGCCATTTGATGGAGTGCTCGTCTGCACTTTATTGCGACTAGTTCGTTGTACCCCCGACTGTTCGGCAAATTCTTGTTCAATGTTCCAGTCTGGATGATCTTCACACACGTTACCTGTCCCGGTATCGAGACGATTGGGGTCGCTACCGCATGTCCTCCGTACTCGCGTCGGTTTCGTGTACACAGATTTGTGGACTATCTGAATTTTTGAAGGAGGATGGCCTCCGTTTTATTTGACTCTCTTAGTTGTCGGTCGCATGTTTCTGCTCCCGAGGTAGGCCGGCCTCCCCCGACACCGGAGCGTATTTACTTCTTCTTCTTCTTCTTGCTTCTTTATTTATTTTGTTTTTGCTCGTTTCTTTGCCTTTGTTTTCGTTTTGTTTTATTTTGTATTTTTGTTTTGTTTTTTTCTCATTTTTTTTCTTTTTAATGTATCCTAGTAATAGGCTTCAGCATGTTTCTACGACTTTTGCTCTAGTAGGCAGTCACTATATGGGCTCTTTAAAATTATAGCAATCCAAACTAGACTATGGATGCTATGTTAATCTTTTAGCGGCCACGACACTCCGAATGTTGGAGGTCATCCGTAACATGGGAGTACGACTATCGAGCGGTGGGTTCCGAACTCCAATTCCTAGATCCCATGCAGAGTGTATGTAGGCTTCTCCTACTCTCTTTCCACTGCATCCAGATATTCTTTCGTTACCTGTTTTGAATTCAACAATTACCCTCATTATCAGTGTGCAAATGCATTTTTCAAACTGAATCTATAGCCGACTATTATAGATACCTTATCCGCCCCTTTCCCTTGCCTTATGAATGGGAGAACACGGATAACATGGATATCCCAGCTCAATATTTCCTCGTGTTTATGCCATCGAGCCGTATTGTATAATCCTTCCTTCAATGTCTGCTCCATCTTGCGCGATTTGTGTAAGACTTCAATGGTTTCCAGATTAGCTCACAATCTATTTTATGAACATGAAACAACCCATATCTCGTCAGCCGTATATGTATATACCAATGGTTCTAAATCAAAACAAGTAGTTGGTGCAGCACCAATATCACCTGAAAGCACCTTATCAAAGGGATTAGCGAAGGAGGCTTCTATTTTTACCGTTGAACCTTTTGCCATAATCTTAGCCTTTGGACTAATCTGCAAATCATCTTTTAACAATTTTCCAATTTTATGATTCCTGAACTGTGTTCATGTCGCTTAACAAATTTAACCCCGACCATCTATTAGTTTCGAAGATTCAATCATGATTGACTAAAAATTCTGATAGATACGAAGTGGCTTCTTGCTGAGTGTCCAGCCACGTTTGTGTCTTCTACAATTAACAAGCAGATGTACAAGCCAGAGCTGCCTGTATCGGAACTAAAACGATAGTAAATCTACACCTTAGAGATTTTTACCCCAAAATTAGTAACTATGTTTGGAACAAGTGGCGCCAGAGAGGCTCCTTTTTTTATTTAAATGGAACAAATGCCCGACCGTAAGGAACATACACTCTAATAACAAGTTTTAAAAATAAAACAAACTATTTATCTTTGACGATCCAGATTCCAAAAAACAACGATACCATGAGGTAGACTTAGAATTGGACACTTGCGTCTCACCCACGGACATCTAATGGCTGGCGGCGGCTAGATGATACCCCTCAATGAAACAATTGTTGCTCACCTGTAAGCATCTCTTGGTGGATTGTGCAATCTTTACATGATGACTGTCTTAGTTATATTTTATCTCAAGAACATTTTAACTCAAAATTATTTTTAATTGCTTAACTCTTACACGGATGTTCCACCATTTGTAGCCCAATACATCTGACACGACGCTGTCTTAAAGTCTGGCAAGATTGTAACAGCGGATAAAACGCTGTAGGGAGGCGGTAGAGGGGTAGGGCACCTTGGGGCTATGGGGTAAAGTTGGTGCGTATGTGATTGTGTTCTGGTTAGGTAGGCATGGGAAGGGAGAGAGGCATCGCAGCTTGTCCAATAATGGTGTGCCTACCATGTTTAGATACCTTCGATTAAAAGAATAGTTTCAGTGTGGAGGGAGAGTGATAGAGTAGTTTTGTGAAGCGAGTTGCGATGCTGAAGTCATTGTTTTGGAAGGTTTTCTTAGATATGGTTGGCACCCAGGCTAGGGTGGGGTTTCTTGATTTTAAAGCAAAATATCAACGAGGGAGTATCACGTAGGAAGTTTGTAGGGAGAAAACTGTAAAGAAAAAGACGAGGATCAAGTGAAAATGTATGGAAGAAATATATCCAACAAATCGTCTAGAGCAGTGGTTCTCAACGTTTTTTGCACCCGCGACCCCTACTATCAGTAGCTTGATTTAAATTTTATTTTCAGCGAAGGAGAAGGGAAGAAACATCCAACATTGGTCTAACCTTAATTCACAAAAAGAACACAATTATTCTTACAATAATATCAGCATAAGTTTCAACAGCTATCCTGCCCAGCTCGTGAGATGCCTGATGTTGCATTTGAGTAGCAAGCCTTGAAATTCGTGACCGAGCATTTGTTAGAGCCAGTCTCATGTCATCCCCAACATCTGATCTGTTCCTATTCTTTGTTTTTATATTGCCAAGAGTAGAAAATCCCGCCTCACACAACTAGGTAGAAACAAAGGGAACTAGGACACGTAAGGCTATTATGCTGACTTTGTAGTATGAATGATACATAGTGCATCACAACTGAGTCACCGATTTCACGTTGAAGAAATTATGCTGGAGGGTCGTCGTTCCTAAGATCCAGAAATTCATCTTGTTTATCATATGGGACGCTGGATACATCAAGTGCATTACAAAATGGGTTCCTTTCCAGGGCCTCCTGTTCCTCTGATAGCTCAGGGAAATATCGCTCGAATTCCTCTTCTAGAGAGTGAAGATGTTCAGTAATCTTATCCTCAAGGAACTGATCCAGTTGGACCTAACACTCATCTATTACTCCACAAAGTTTTTTGAACATAGTGATGTTTCTAAGATTGGTTTTCCGACGCCAGTTCTGTAGTTTGGAAACAAAGGCCCTGAGAATATCTTGAAAGAGGAGAATATGTGTTTCCCTTCCTCGAATATTAAAATTTAGCTGTTCAGCTGGTCGAAAGTGCCGGCAAGGTACGCAACCCTTTTAGTTCATGCTTTATCTTCGAAGTGAGCTATAAGATCTTTCTTTTCTTGAAGCTCCAGGAATAGCTTTATTGCATCTTTCATCTCGAAGACACGATTAACAACGTTCCCTTTCGATAACCAACGTACTGCTGTTTAGGAAAGAAGGATTTCGTAGTCAGCATTCATGTCTTTGCCTAGTTCTTTTAATGGCCGAGTGGTGAGTGATGCAATCTTCACATAATTTGCAATTTTGATTGTAGAAACAAGCACTTCCTACAAATCGGCAGGGAGAGTCTTATTGGCGAGAGCATATCGGTAGATCATGCAGTGGATGCTCTAGGCTTGATTTGCTAGCTTCTTCACTCTTGACTGGAATCTTGACTTCGATCCTAGCAAAGCAGGTGCTCCATCTATACAAACCCCCCACAGGTTTTCCCATTTAAGACCCTCGTTATGGAAAATAAAATTGAAACTTTTTCCATGATATCATCACAATTTTTAGTGGTTTCAAGTGCACTTCAGAACAAAAATTTGTCTTTAATGTCACCTGAAGTAATATATTTCGCGAAGACAAGCAACTTAGAACATGAACTTTCATCTGTTGACACGTCGAGCTGAAAGGAGAACTATGGATAAGCTTTGATTTCGTCATAACCCGCTCCTTCACATCCAAAGACATTTTAAAAATGTGCATTTGTATAGTATTATTTGACCGAGCTACTTGCTGCATCTTCTTTGCACTAGCTTCTTCAAGAATAAGACTTACTGCTTTCAAACTGCAGGATTTTAGAAGTGTTTCCCCAATCCTTTGAGTCTCTTTTGGCTTAACAATTTCCAATGTAATCTCATATGAGGCTACCACTACGGCTGCACTCTGCTGCTGAAACGACCCACTGGCATCGGGTCTTTGACATCTGAGACTTCGTTCATGCCGTTTGAAGAACTTCAAATCCTTCTTTGCGTGTTCTGGATGTTTCTGTCTCAAGATAAGCTTGAGTTTCGATGGTTTCACTCAGAACAGCACGGTGCAAAACACCCTGGGATTTCTTGATGCCGTTGTTGGCGAGCACATTGATGAAGACAATGCTGAGGTAGCATTCTAAGTATATGTGCCGTTTAGCCATGGATTCAAATCTGTGAATATAATAAATCATATTAAGGAAAGGTTCTATTAGAAAATACACAAGAAACTGAAATAAAAACATGTCCCCAACAAAATATCATACCACAACCACATGCCTGCTAGACACATTTCACCTATACTGCACTAAAAACCAGCGATACGCACGAAACAATCACCACAACTTCTCGCTGCCTTATACGACGCACTTCCCCTGGCCCCGCATCCCAGTCCGGGCCAGTCGCATGATTCGTCATCGCCAATCAGCAATGTGCATGCAACTCACATATCGACAGCGAGCGAGTGCGCGCGCTCTCTCACACACACACATAGGGCACGCGCTACAGCTCTACGAGTAACGGAAGACACATGCTTAAGCACATTTAAACAAACACTCAAGTATACTTGCATGAGCATACACTCACATATTCACTAGCACAGACATATATGTACACTTGCAGACACACATACACATTCACACAGGCACGCATGCAGACATCCCCACACGCATAATGACATCTAACCGCTATAACACACGGTCTTTTTTACACTGAAACAAAAACAAACAAATATGTAAGAACATAAAAAATGTAATTGATGAGTTAAAATTATTTTATCCCAAGCCACTTATAACAAGGCTACGCGACTCCCTCTGCCAAGGCTTCGCGACTCTCAAGAGGGTCTCGCCCTATCGGTTGGGAACCCCTGGTCTAGAGTCTAGACTAAAGGTCTCCAAAGTGATCGATATCGACCCCCTTAGGGGCGATGAGTAATTTTGCTAATTTTCGATGATCTCCACAATGACAATAAACAGTTTTTCTTTTTTTTTCATCATATTTAATGGGAGATATTTACAAAGGAGGGTGTGAGGGGATGCCCTCGAATGACCACCGTGAGAGGAAGCCCTATCGGAAATACCCATCTCTTCTTTCAAGACCACGTGCGCCTAGCGTGAGAATTTTAGAAAATTCGAGAAGGAATCAGTCTCTCGCTTAATCACCCATCATAGCTGTGTTTTCTTTCGGACGCCACTCCTTCCCCACCCCTCCCCTGCGATAACACCGCACGCAGCCACATTAACCCTGCACCCATATCATGAGGCAAGTTTCACCGTCTGGACCTAATCGTTATCATGAAATGTGTTTGCATAGACTGGCGCCAAGAATCCTCTAGGGACCGCCAGGCCCTGAGGCGTCTATCGGACCAGCCACCCAGCTATATAACCCGAAGCTCACCATTTCTCGATGAGATTGAAAGCCTGCCATTCACTCCGTTGTTTCCCGTGAACCCCTGTAACCCGTCGTCGAGTCCTCGTACTTCGTCAAAGATCTCGCCAGCAGATATACCTTCGTTAAGCCTTGGCTCATGTTCAAAGGAAAGCTATCGAGCACCCTTGTTCCCGGAGAGTTGTGCGGCCCTCTCATCTTCACTACCCCTACAGGATTCCCGTTCTTTCGAGACTGCGACTCCCTGCCGATCTGCAAAATCGTCTCGAGTTGAGATTACGTCTCTCTGGAGCAGAGAAAATCCCATTCTTCATCACGAAGTAATCAAACTCCATCTTCGAGGCCTCCTCGTCAGGACTCCCCAAAGTATCTTCTTGAAGACCTGCGCCGTTGTCTCCCACCTCCCTTCCCACCCCACCCTTCAATTCGACCGCGCTTGAAGGTAAAGCGATCTTATATGGTCATCCCCAGATTACCTCGTTAATCTTCACATAATTCATTTAACCACCTTTACTAAGTAGTTTGTTCACCCCTTTTGTATATCTATATATAAATTGCCCCCTTTTATTATATATATTAAAATTATATTTTGGGGTGATGTTATTTATATATCCTTTGAACTGTAACTTGGCAAGCCATTAGTCAAAACATAGTCAACCGTAAATCGCACTCTTTATTAATCGCCCCAGAACATATCTCAAACGGCCTTTGGTCAGCTGTCTGCCCGTGCTTGTGTACGACTATGTGCGCCGAGCTAGCCTACACAGGCATACCTCGACAGAGGGGAACACAGAACAACAGTTTCGTAGGGTTTGGTATCCAGTTTTCGAGTGGTGGGCAGTCCGTCAGTACCGATGACGGAAGGTCCGTCAGTCCGTCACTGACGGACTTCCGTTTCACTGGCGGACTGACGACTGACGGAAACTTTGCAACACTGACGGAATAAGCGCCAACGGAAGCGATTTTCGGTCGTCACCCGAACCGTCACTTACCCGAAAAGCAAAGACGACCTTCGGCAAATAATGTTTCCGTCAGTCGTCAGCGAAACGGGAGTCCGTCAGTGACGGACTGATGGACCTTCCGTCATCGGTACTGACGGACTGTTCACCACTGCAGTTTTCCTTATTGATGTACATCAGAATTTCCACATGAACTTAATTTCTATTTATTTATATTCAAGTACATGCCTGGGAGTCGATAAGGAGTCCAAGATTCCATGAAGAGGTAATGGGCAAAAACGTTTGGGGACCCCTGGTCTAGACATTAGGTACAGTCGTACACATAATCCTCGAGATGTCCAGAGCTGCAAGGTACTCAATGCTACAACTGACCCCCTTGTGATTGCCTAGGATGCGTGGTTGTTATTGTCTTTTATCTTGCAGAATGTTGAGTCTGTGTCATCTGAAATTTGCGTTTATTGAGTTTTGATATTTTACTTTCACTCGTCAGTCCCCCTTCCCTCATGCCTCTTCTGCAAGTGATTGGCTCCTAGTAATGCCACTACGCTCCTTGGGTGGATCCATAGGTCCCATAAAGAGGATTGTGTGTAGTGCGTGCTTGTGTAAGGTTTGTGTTGGTGAGTAGGTGTTTGATATGGAGTAAGATCTTTTTATGTTTTGCGAAAGTCATATGTGGGTTTAGGGTGATATCAAATAGTATGGATATGTGGGGTAGGTGGGGGGAGGGTGAGAAGCAAGAAGCGTTGACAGGGTAAATTTTGTTTAAAGTGAACCAGTTTTGGAGTTTGTGTTCGGAGGTAGATTGGTATGTGATTGGAAAGTCATCTGTTTAGTTATTTGAAGGAGTCATTAGGGAAATGTATATCGGGCATGAAGTGGATATTTATTTATCTTAAAACGTGTAACACCCTCTTTCACACTATGTTACATAAGAATATAAGAAAAGAAGTAATCTGAAAAAGGCTAATCAATACCCTGTACAAGGTAGCTCCTGTTTGTTGGGTTTATCCAGGAGTAGAAAAGATAGTGAGAATTTTAAAAGATGTGCAAAAAACGACCTGATAAAGAGAGGGGTGGAGCATGACACCTTTCGGCAGGTTTTTTTCTTTGGGATTGTCCTTTGTGAAACTCTTGGTCATGTCTAATCGAGATTAGGTTTATTATTCTTTCCTTGCCATTGCAAACCTCATCTCTATTAAACCTGGCCATGACTGCTTTTTGGTGATGGTTTTAGTTAAAAAGATGTGTCAGAGTGACTAATAATGTGTTTGTGTAGTTTTGCTCTACAGCTATGTGGCAGGTATGTGAAGTGTAATGGATTTGATTATGTTGATTAGTTTTATGGCGAGGTTTGTTTGGTTTGCCCGTTTTCAATTAAGAGGAGTTGAATAGGCGTTTGAGTGCGAATATGGCTGTGAGACCAAGATAATTGAGATGTAGTCTGAACTTGAGATTTGAGTATGTAGGGACCATATTGTAGGATACAATAAAACACTTAAAAAATAAGCACTTTGAAGTTTTATGAAATCTTATAATGGGTTCACATGTTAAACCAAAATAACAATTTATGTGAGGGAATCCGAATGGATAAGTGCTCTAAAAAGAGCAATATTCCCATATAATATTACCTCTCTTTTAGGAATAGTCTGAAAGGTTAGTGGTCGGATGACTGGGGTTTTTTTGTTTACCCTAAGCTGGTGGGATATGTGCAAGCAAAGCAATACTACATTTAATTATACCGTCAGCATTATAATCTAAAATATCTCTTAACCTTAAAGAATAAACAGCTTAGTTAGACTTTTTCAAATTTCTGTAATTTTCTTTATCATTTTATTTATTTGTCTGACGAACTAAATCATTGCTTTCTCTCTGTTAATTCGAGGATCCTTATAACCGTTTTAAAAGAAACAAAAGACAGGAATATGATCATTTTGGTTATATAATTACAAAATTACAATCCCATTTATTCTATATATTTAATATAAATCAGGTTTAATCGATGAATGAAATGAGAAATTTGGGATTTGAGCATTAAAATGAAAGAAATGGTGACATTTGGCATCCAGTGAAGCAATGTCTCCAGACGTCACCATGTCCACTAATTTAGTATTTTAATCTAGTGTAGATAGAGGGAGGTAGGAAAAAGGGCAAAGAAAAAAGATGGCGTAGGCGAGTTGCGAACAGCTTCCCGCGTCGTTGGACCACTGTTAGCGAGCGGCGAATCCACTAGGCCATCCTGAGTCTTGGGAAGATTCATTCAAGCAAAGCTTTTAAGCCTCTCGCTTGCACTTCTCATACGTACGCTACACTAGCCATTAAATGACTTAAATTTTATAGAATAAAATTAATACAATGCTTTGTTTTGTGTAGGTTAAGATCAAGATATCTGTAATTAAAGCAAATCCATTTAATATAAATAAAACTTCCCCCAACTTTTATTATAAAAATTAATTCAATTTATAATATGCTGAATTCCGTCATGTGTGCGGGCCATTTATTTAAAATGGAAATTGGAAAGTGCCTCAGGAGGAAGATTCAAAATCTATCAAGAGAGGTACATCTGAAAACTTTCCAAGTTCCAGCCGAATAAAGAATACTAAATCCAACTCCAAGATTTCTGTACTCTTAAAAAAATCCCTATTCACCTTCCCAGCCTGCAATCAAGAAAGAAGATAACTCCATCCCTTAGAATCAGTGCCTCACGTATATGAGACTCTCAGAAGAATCGGCCCGGTAGCCACCAAGCCAAACTAAGGAACCTATCGGGCTACCCAGGAGTGCTACAAATCACTCTTGGTAACCAAACAACGCGCAACGCATTTGATAATGAGTGTCGCGTTGGAGGTGGTGAGGGAGTAAAATAGGTTGAGACGTGAGACCTGGGTAATTTAAGTTTTTGTTGCAGTTGGTTGGTAGTTAGCTAATTTTGGAGTAGGGTGCCATGACTAGGTCACATTGTTTGTTTGAGCTAATAATTTAATGGTCTCTGTTAAGGAGAGATTCGTGCGTAGAGGCGCGTTTGTTCGAGAAAGAGAATATTGTGATAATGATTGAGGGTAGAATAGAGGAAAAGAGTAAATCTGGGAATACAGAATATGTAGACAAAATCTAAGAAAGCGATAGAGGCTAGTAAGCATAGTGGTGTGTCCAAAATAAGCAGAATAGGCACAACGCTGAATAATGTAAGAACGATGTGAACGGTATGCAGTGGGGTTGCAAATGCTTAATAGTGCAAATAATAATTTTGAGGAGATGCGGAATGAGTGATTAAGGAGAGGAAGAAAGCAAAAAAATGAAGTATTTCCAGACAAGATGGGAACAAAAAGCTACACTAGAAAGAAGTAAGAAAGGTGAGCAATGATGAAGTCAAAAGTAGATGGCGTGAATACTTTGATGAGTTTATAGGTTGCGTAGGCTGCGTAAGCTCTTAGAGAGTGATGTGATTACCAAGGGTGATTTATCACCGAGATTTGCTACCTACCAATCTTGGGGCAGCTAAATGGGTTTCTTGATTCAGCTTGGCAGCTGTCAGTTTGCTTCTACCTTGAATGCTTGGAATTCACAAGGCACTGTCTCCAAAAGAGTCGAAATCTCTCTTCTTGCTTTATTGTAGGCTTGGTAAAAGTAATTAGAGATTTCTTCAAAGGTAAAAGGAATCTTGGAGCTGGATTCAATATTCTTTATTCGGCGCGAACTTGGAAGGTCTTCAGATGTCTTTTCTTGATAAGAGAATTCATCCTTAAGTACCTTCCAGCTCCCCCTTTTACATAAACGGCCTGCATACATTGGGTATTTGACATTTCACTCGAATTAATTTTTTATGCATTTAATTAATTCTCATATTAAATTTATTCACTCTACTTACACTAGTTTATAGTAAAAATGTTTTATTTTAATCACAGATATCTTAATCTTACAGAAACAAAACAAATTCATTATATTAATTGTTTTCTTTTAAACCTAAAGTCATCACCTGAATGGTTGCCAAAATATCACCATTTCTCTTATTTCAGCACTCTAAAACAAATATCCTTTTTTCGTCAATTAAACCCGATTTATATTAAATACATATATAGAAGACATTAGATTGTAATTATTACCAATAAACATTCACGCTAATTTTATATTTGCTAAAAAAAAATAATTATATTTCAGTCTTTCTGGGTTTTTTTAAGATATTTTTAAGTTTCTTCAAATAACGGAAAGAAAAAAATATTTAGTTTCTGGTAAAAATAAGGAATTGATTGAGAGAATGACAATAATTTGGAGAAATATGACTAAGCTAGTTAATCTAGATTATAATGCAAACGAGAGGTATTTACGATTGCGGAACAGTGCTCTTTTAAGAGCACTCATCATTCTGATTCCATTCCTCGAATGTTATTTTTGGTTTAACGTAAACCCATTATAAGATTTTCTAAAACTCCAAAGTGCACATTATTTTTTAGTTTTGGGGGAGAGGGGGGGGAACCTCATTAAATTTTGCAATGTGAGCACTACAAGTTGTATAATGTGGGTGTTGAAGATGACGCGAATATGATTGGCTTTGTGGGTGAAACTGGGTGTTTTTGTTGTTTTGTGTGTGAAGGTTTGTTTTGATCCCTGAGCATTCAAATACCTACGTTCCTCTCAGGGAAGCTTTTAACTATCAAGGAGAAGGGCAATTGGCATCAGTATAATAAAAGAGACAAGGAATGGAGTACATGGAACACAATAAACATAAAGTATACCTGGAGTATTGCAGACACCTAGACATTGCATTATGGATCTTCACACGTGGAAGCAGATTAGTGATTGGAAGGGTAATTTTGGCGGAGATCAACCAGGCAGAGTGGTCATTTGCTTGTTGTCAGGTAGCACAACTTAGGAGGTCGTCCAACAACAGGTGACAAGCTTGTTGTGGGAGGTCGAGAGCTCCTCCAAGAGCAATCAGATATCACGGATCATACGATTGTGATGGCGGGGGGGGGGTACAGATTTTTTTTTTAGAACCTGTACACAGCACGCATTCGGCAGGGGGGGATAGGTACACCTCTGACGTGTCGATGTGCATCCGGGGGGAAAGGGAAAAGGAAAATAAATGTTGACGAATCTTCCGCACCCCGGACTGAAGCAAGTGAAGTTAGGTGTGCCCTGAGATTGGATAGACGCATAAGAGGAACTGAGGATGATCCTTTCCGTGGAAGAACCTCCTTGAAAAAAATTCAATAGATTTTAGGAATAGGGAATTGAAGGTTAGAGAAGAGGGGTGGCATTGGTGGCGACAATGGACATCATGGGGATAACTGGTGATGTGGGCACAAGGCAGAAGAGAAGTAAAGTCTTTTCAAACAATGAGGCCTTTCTGTCCGATAGGGAAATGACATTGCATTCTCGCGGAGGCTAGTGATGAGTGAAAAGCCCCTATAGCCACTCGGAGACCCCGGGTGAAAGTTGGTCAAAGCAGGAGACGACTGAATTTGTTTTCCATTCTACATTACACGGTCAAAGTCCAATTTAGACTGGACCAGGGCGTTGTAGATTCGAAGAAACGAGCGGCTGTCATCACTTATATTTGCTGAATGGCAAAGGAGTTAAAAGATTGAGTTGATTAGGTTGTGGCAATAAGGTTTGAGGCTTCCATGACAGCATCTCATCCAAGATGAGACCTAGAAACCGAACTGATTGCTTCGCCGGTATTGTCTTACCAGATATAGAAATATGGCTGTAGTTTTTGTGTATCGTTTACGGCAAAACGAAAGAAGACATAGAAAGACGTAGAAGAGGGGAGACAGAGAAGCACCCCAATCAATGGCCATAATGATAGCTAGTTGGCCCTGTTTGCCGATTGCGGGAAGAAACATACCGCTGTAGTAGATCATTTGGTCGTCAGCGTAGTGTGTGCTGCCAAGTGGACGGAAAAGAGAGGGAGTCGGTGTGTTCATCACAAAAGAAAAGAAATGGGCGCTAAGGACGGAACTATGGGAAGCGCCCATATCTTGTAATAAGGAACACTTACATAGACCTAGAAAGAACGGTTAGGCAAGAACTAGAAAATGAAAGTGGTTAGGGAATCACGAACTATAAGTGAGAACAAACTAATGATAATAGAGGAGCTATCAGTATTGTCTTGAGCTTTTCAGATGGCCAAATATACAACCAGTGTGGCACTACGGTACGAATGCATCTTGGATCTCGTGTCTAAATTGAAGTAAAGGAGCCACAACACTGATACTTTACTGGAAACCTGCGTGGCGAGACAGGAAGAAATCTGGAAAAGAGGATCTATGAGCACAGCGGTTTTATTAATATATATATATATATATATATATATATATATATATATATATATATATATATATATATATATATATATATATATATATATATATATATATATATATACGAGGGCGGTCAATAAGTTTTGCAATTCGGATATAAGGAAAAGTGTTTTATTATTTTTCAATATAACTACCCTCGACTTCAATGCACTTGAGCCACTTGTCCCTGAGGATTCGAATTCCCGACAACCAGAAATCTCCCGACTGCTGTTCAATCCACTCCTGGACGGCGAGCTGGACATCTTCATCGTCCCCAAACCGGCGTCCACGCAGTGCAGCCTTGAGCTGGCAGAATAAAAAGTAGTCACTAGGGGCCAGATCTAGACTGTAGGGGGGATGGTTGAGCTCCTCGAATCCTCACTCGCGCAGGTAAGCTTGTGCAACTCTGGCCTTGTGGACTTTGGCGACGTTGAAGTCTATAATGGGACGTGAGGTTTCCAGGGACCCTACGGGCAAAGACCTTGTTCATGGCCAAATTGTCGTGGATGATGTTCATAACACTTCCATGTGCTATTGCAAGTTCTCGCTCGATTTCTTCGACCTTTACCCATCGATTTTCGAGGATCATCCTCTCCACACGGGCCACATTGTCCTCGTTGGTCAAGTCTGACGGGTGTCCTGGACGGGGGTCATATTCAAGGGACTCACGACCCTGACGGAACTCCCTATTCCAGCTAACAATGGTTGCGTAGGAAGGGGTGGTGTTGGTGTAGTTGGGTAGCACTCTTTCTTGAATGCAATCTTGTTGAAGTCCATGAAGATTCGAGGAGTTTAGGCAGCCGTTGTTTTTCATCAGGAGATGAAAAACAGCTGCCTAAACTCCTCGAATCTCAAGTCAACCAACATAGTTTACTAGTTCATCTGCCCTGATAAAGACTATAAGCTTTATAACAACTCAAAATATATTGGCATGTCAACTACTACACTTTTGAGACGTTTAACCATGCATCTGCAAAGCGGAGGGCCTAAAAATCATATGGAGAGTGCACATAACATTAACCTAACGAGAGATATGCTAGTTGACAACACTGTTATTAAAAGAAAAGAGGTTAATAAATCTAGGCTGAACATCTTAGAAGCCATATTAATAAACGAAGATAATCTGGTGTACTCAATAGTGGAAGATTTGGATAGTAGTAGAAAATAGATGATAAAAGATAGGTAGGGTTTGCCGTAGTTTGAGGGGCATCACAGGCATTTGTATACTTTAAGTACTGATTTTAATTTTTTTGTTTTATTATTGTTGACTTGTCTGTTTGTTCCTGTGTGCGTTCTTCTTTATATTCTTCTGTTTTGTTTATTTAGTCTTCATGTATCTTTGAACTTTCGAACCTTTATTAGTGATCAAATTTAGTGTATTACCTCGTGTTATGTTCTGGTTGTATTTGTTTGTTCTTCATTAATTGTGAGTTTAATTTCTGTCTTATATTTGTTGTGTCGTATTCTGTGTTGTTTATGTGTAAAGTGGTATATGCAGTGTTTTTCTAGGCGCAGAGTCTAGTTCTTAGGAAAAGTATATTTCGGGCGACCTTACAACGCAATCTGGCAGGGATGTTTATGTTGCCACCTGTTGTTCTTCTTATTAGCTCTGGGATGATATCATTGGCCATTGTTGACCAGACCTTTTTGGTCAGTTTCTGTGTTGTTACATTAATGGGTTCCAGACGCTGTCTGCGGTACAGGTCCCTTTGCCGAAGATACTCTCTTCGTCTGGTTCTGTTTATGCAAAGGGATGCATAATTCTGCACTCGCTGGAGCTTCTTCCGGCACAGCGTGAGGATCTTAAATTTGTCCCTATTTGTCCGGATTTTCCACCATTTCTCGTATTGGTTGATGTTAGAGATCTCTGCAATAGTGTTGATAGCATGATCCCTTGTTTTTCTCACCCTACTGGGGACGATCTGCGTGACGTTATCTGCATACTGCAGATACATCGTGTCCCTGTGCATTGGAGTAGGGAAGTCGATGGTGAAGACCAGGTAAAGTAGAGGACTCAGGCAGCTCCCCCGGGGAATGCCCGCTTTGAGCTCGAAATCTGGTCCTTTGTGTTCTTCGATTATGATACGCGCCCTTCTGTCCATGACGAAGTCACAAAGGATTCGTTCCAGGAATGAGTCTAGCTGGAGGCCTAGGATCTTTTATTGCAGTCCTCTCAGCCAAACCTTGTCGAAGGCCTTCTGCACGTCTCTCATCACGATGTCTACATAGTGACCCTTCGCTCGGCAATGTGCGATCTTTTCTGCTAGGACCGCCAGGACTATTTATGTGCCCCTTTTGGTCGGAACTCATGTTGTTGCGGGTTATGCGCTCCTAACTCGTCGAGTTGAGATTGTAGCCAGTCGGCTATAATCTTCTCAAATATCTTGTCGGGTATTTCGAGGAAAGAGATTGGGCGATAGTTAGCCACTTGGTCTGTGAGCTTATTTCCTTTCGGGATAAAGATGATTTTAGCCATCTTATACCCGTTTGGGAAGTAACCTGTATTCAGGGATGCGTTCATGGTGTTCACCATGCCCTGAATAATTTGCCGTGGGGCATTCACTAGGTTGTTCTTTGTGAGCCCAGACCAACCGGGTGCCCTTTGTTTGAAGGACCTTAAGGTGTTCATGGTTTTTTCAATGGTGATAAGGCGCCCATGGTTAACCATCTCTCTCTCTCTAAACACCTGCGGTTGTGGGTGGGTCCTATGTATCATCGCTCAGATGTCTTCGATCAGTTGGTCTTCGAAGTCCTGGTCGATATCATCGTTCTTCTCAGGTGATATTGCAAAAATCTCTTTCCAGTGCCTTCTGAATCTCCTTTCAAGAGATTCCTGATCCTCCATGATGTCACCTTCTTTTTTTTGGCCTAGGCCTGGGAGGCAATACCCCTAAGTTTTCGGATACTATTCCAAAAACTTACAGGATTTCTCTCCTTGTCTAGTCTGCCTATGATATTGTCCCAGATTTCTTTTTGTTACTCGTGGATTATGTTCTTTAGCTCCTCGCTTAGCTGTCTCATTTGGGTTGCCCTTTCCCGGTTTGGGCCTGTCCTACCGACTTCCTCGTAGATGTCCCTGTGTTCCCTGGTGATTTCCCTCATTTTGTCCCTCCACCTAGGTTGTGGGAGCATTTTGTACGAGATTCTGGGGACGCATCTTTCATCAGCTTGAATGAGGAGATTAGTGATTTTATCAATCTCCTCAGCAATTTCTTCAAGATTTGGGTCACCCAAGTCAGCTGGCTGATAGGTGATGAGCATTTCTCTGTACTGCTCCCAGTTAGCTTTTGCGTAACATTTCCTAAATGTGACGGGCTTGAACATTGGCGCAAGCGAAATGGTGGTGATGATTGGGATATGATCGCTCGGGACCACTGGGCCTGGTGCGTTGACGATGTTGAAGGGGAATTCAGGACTTGCTAACACAATGTCCGATTTTGTCGCCAAACAGTGTGTTAGATAAGTTATGAAGTCTGGTCCAACTCTCTAGAGCCTATTTCTTTCAAATAGTAGCTCCAGGTTTAGTTCCCTTTGGTCGGCGCGCCCGTAGCCAGATGCACGGCATCTGGCATCTAGGTCTCCGCATAGCAACGCTAGCCTTCTATGCCCGAAGAGGATGAAGAAGTTATTGATCGGTGTGTATTGTCGCCTGAGCGGCTGGTAGGCTGCCACCACAGTTAGGACTCCAACCAGGGTCGGGATCTCGACAGCCATAAATGATTCGTCTAGGTCCGGTAGCGTTGTGAACTTTGTTTTTCCTGATCGCGATGGCTGTGCCATCGTATCTTTCTTGTGTTTGGTTCTTTTGTATTACAGTGTAATTATGTATTTTAACATTATCCGTGTTTGTGTTAACGCCATGTTCTGACATGAGGATGATGTCTGGGTCCACTTTAAGGAAGATGTTGCCGTAAGGAATGGACTTTCCCTTCCATCCATCCATCCATCCACATTCAGTGTAAGTATTTTTAAAGTGTTGTTGATGTTCTCCATGTTTTCTTGTTCCTGTGTGTTTTTGTTCTTTTGGTGAGTCTTAAGTGTGGTGGATTTTGCCGTTCCTGATCTTTTTGTACTCTGCATCACTTAGGGTGATGCAGGAATCTTTGTGCAGTTTCACATTTCCTTCGTGAACCGCCTGTTCAATGTCTGATTCTACGTCTGGTGCTGAGTAGGTCCATTTGGTTTTTTTTTCCCAGATTCCCTGATATATCTCCCTAGGGAAGAGCTTCTCGGGGTATGGGGTCTGCTCATTTGTTATTATCTTGAGGTCGATCTCCTCTTTATCATACTTGTAAGTACGTTTTGAGGTCTTCGACCTACTTTTTGAGCTTACGAGGCTCTTAGTCGCCCTGTTTTCGATCTCCTCAGCATCAGATTCTGAGGATGATGAGCTCGTGAGGTTGCCCTCTGCTTTCTTAATTCTTCTAGCCACTTTTTTTCTCCTTCTTCTCACGGCGCCTTTGTGCCTCCAGTCTTGGATCTTTCCTGATTGTTTGATTGTTCCAAGTGGTGGCCTCCGCTGCTTTTTCAGATCCTGTTGGTTTTTCCTCTGGAGCAAATGGGGTCGCCGATGTCTCTGGTGCACCCTTCCGCAGGAATTACAGCTGCAATACATCTCCCGATGGTGGGTCGTCCGGAAACCACATCTCAGACATGCCATTCTTTTTTAGCATGAGATTGAGAGTTTTCGCGAATGATCCCATGTTCGTAAGATTGTTTACATGCGCAAGTAAGATGCACGTAAGAATCTTTTTTGAGTTCTCGTTCTCGAGGTCTTCGGCTGTTGCTTCTCGGTAGTTCTGGTTGGGGCTGTTATCATCGCATGGGAGTAGGAAGTGTTAGTCCTCCTCGTTTCATCAACTTTCTTTCTTGTGATTATTTCCTTGGGGGGGGGGGGCTGACATGGCCATCGCCCCGTGGTTCAGCCCGCAGTTTGGGCACTTTTCTGTTGGTGCCGAGCATTCTCGCCATCCTTGGCCTTTTCCGCTGCACTTATAACAAGTAATGCTTTGTTATTTGCATTCTTTTGTGGTGTGGTGCTCATTTTGAAATACCGGAAGCATACCTGGATGGGGGTGAACTCCTCCCTCTCTATTTGCTCAGAACTGATCTTAGCTTTGAAGAGTAACAGCCCTCTTTCTTTGGCCTTTTGGGCCATTTTTGTTCGCTAAAGATAACTTTTAAATACGTGTTGGTGTTCAGTGTTGTCCCATTTGTTACGGAACTCCACTACCTTCACGACTGGTTTCTAGTTATTTCTTCTTTATTTCTTCCTTGTTGTGTTGCCCGATCCAGGGGTCGAGCTGCCTGCATATCACGCTGCGATGTGCCTGGATCTGAGAGGGAGTGCCGGGCTAGAGATTTATCACCTTTAATACCCGTTGTCCCGTTTCTTTCGTCAGCGTTTCCACATCTGCCTCTTTCTCGCAGATTGCGACGTAACCGGCTGGGTTGTCGATTAATTTGGGGATAGCCACACTCAGCTTTCCGAAGACCGTTTCGAACACTTTGCCTCGAACCAGCTTTGGTTGTCTACCTATTGTCCTCAAAGGGCTCTTGTGGCGGGATGGGACGCAATTTTGGTGTGTTTGTAGCCCCGCCCGCGGGGGGTGGTACAAATCTTCCTTCCCAAGATTTGTTATTTCTTGGGTTGTTACACAGCTTCAATTGTTTATGTGTGCGTGTATGTTTTTGGTATTTATAATTTTTATTTTCCTTGGGGATGAAGGGAGACTTCCCCCCTTCCCCCGCGCGCGCTCACCAGCCACCTGGATGGTAATGGGAATTGCCTTTTAGATGAATGATAACGATGGATGAAATCTATGTCGAAAAATCGCATTTATGTTCCTTCATTCTCTAGGAGAATCTGCTACTTTCGCCAATATATACTTGATTGCAACATTTGCAAGGGAGATAATAACTCCCTGTTCTTTATCGATGGATCTATTTTGAGACAGACTATTTCGGATCGTCCTTTCGAGAATCTCTTTCTTCTAGTTTGTTTCTACACATGTCAAATAAAACCATTCAATTGGCATTGATAATGCAAAAATAATTTATAATTCTTACAATTATATACATAGGCGTCTAATTGAATCGGCGCTTATAAAGGAAATTCAAAACTTTAATACTTTTGATGGCCAATTCAACACTACTTCCTTGATAAGTAAGAAATATATACTTCCTTTACTAAAAAATGCCGCTGCTCTCCCATCTCGCCCCCTCCCTAATCAGATCCCGACTAGTAAATTTGCATGTCCGGAAGTTTTGTATCTCTTTTATATTTCATTAGTCTTCCAGCGATTGCCGATGGCGGAGGTTTCCGTCGGAACCTGGTTTGGCGAATAAATTAATCCTATCACTGTGGTTTCTTTCCTGTATTTACATGTATGTTACTATACTTCTTTGCATATATAGATATTATATATATATATATATATATATATATATATATATATATATATATATATATATATATATACTGACTGATGATGAAAAATTTGCGTTAGGATACGGTTTAAGCTTTTCAATTAAGTCATGCGATGAGTTCTCACTAGACGATTTAGTATCCATAGCCAAATCATCACATGAGCAAATAAGTGGTGAATTTCTTAGTGGTTGTATGCTTAGTGCCCTAAATTCTGAAAAATCTGACCAAATTGGTTTTCCCAAAAGATTTCATATTGCGTTTAATAAACTAAAATTTAATAACAACATTGTTATAACCAAATCCGATAAAACGAATCAGTTAGTCATTTTGGACAAACATAGTTATAATGATAAACTAAATGAACTTCTTAACGATGTGAACACATATGAAAAGCTACAAAGTGACCCGCTCAATAACAAAACAAGCAATTTCAACAACAAATTGAAGAGAATGTTGAAAAACGCAGATTTAATCAAACAATTCAGGAGTACGAACCCTCCACTTCCCTATATGTATGGGCTCCTAAGGACCCACAAAGAGGGATGTCCCTTACGCCCAATCATTTCCAATATTAATTCTCCCACTTATAAGCTCTCCAAATGGCTCGCCAAGCATTTATCTCCAGCAGTTGGAAGAATCTCATCTGCACACATTATGAACACTCAAGATTTCGTTGACCGCCTCAACCACCTGCAATTACTGGATGGAAACTTGTGAGCTTTGATGTAAACTCTTTGTTTACCAAAGTTCCGGTTGACCAAACCATGGGCCTTCTGCGGGAAATCATGCCTAGACTTAATTTGGATCTTCCTATTTCTACGAGTAAATTTATCGATTTAGTTGAATTATGTCTCTCTGACAATGTGTTTCGAGTAAATAATGAGTTTTATAGAAAAATATTTGGCCTTAGCATGGGAAATAGTTTATCTCCGATATTGGCATGTCTCTTCATGGAATATTTTGAGACTGAACTCCTTCCCACAATTTCTCCCCCTAACTTTATATGGTTAAGGTACATTGACGATGTATTTTCTGTATGGCCTAATGGCCATGATTTTGATACCTTTTTTAATAATTTGAATAATTTGCATGTCTCCATCAAATTTAAATATGAATGGGAATATGATAATAGATTACCCTTTTTAGATGTCCTCATTAATAAAGATCACCATGAATTAAAACTTGACGTTTATAGGAAACCAACCCACTCGAATGCCTATATACATTATTTTTCGTTTCACGATAATACTGTTAAAAAATCGGTAATTTCTAACCTTTTCCTTAGACCATACAGAATATGTCATCCTTCCTATTTAGATGAAGAAATTGTTATTATCAGGACCATTTTTTCTAATTTGTATTACCCCGATTGGTTCATATCGTCTGGCCATTTTGCAGCTAGGAAAACATTCTATGATAATAAGCCTTCCCGCACTAATGACTTCAACAAATGTATAACATTGCCATTTAATAATAAATTAAATAGTTTAAAGGACATATTTGGAAAAGCGGGTATTAATCTAGCCTTTAAATATAATAATTCCCTAAACCAATTGATGATTGCCAGGAAACCCAAAGAACATCATAACATAGGAGTATATGCAATACCATGCAACGATTGCCATAAAGTTTATATAGGGGAAACAGGGAGAAATCTAGACAAGAGATTGTACGAACACAAAAGAGATATTAGAGTGGGCAGCCAAAGCAGTGGAATATTTTGCCATGTTAGAGACTTGAATCATTCGATCGATTTCAATGGAAGTAAAATGGTATTTAAATCGGCTAACTATATTAAGAGAAGAATCGTAGAATCGAGCTTGATATCGTCAGTTCGTAATTTAAATCTATCTGAGGGTCAATTTTCTTTTAATCCTGTAATACGAAAGCAAATAAACAAAATAGTGAAATGTCAGCCCTTCAATATGTTTAGGCCTAACCTCCCTTCCTCATTAGCCTCAAGTAGGGGATTGGGGGGAAAAATGAGGGGATCTTTCACGATCTGACCCTGTGTTATGTATGTAAGCACTTTTCTCATATTTTCTATCCAGTGTCAGTTGAAAAAGGGTGTGAGATACACCGAAACTGTTCTGAATATAATTGTCTTCAGAGAATGTGGTTTAATTCCTCATCTTTTCTTGCGATATTGCATTAATTTTCATCATATATATATATATATATATATATATATATATATATATATATATATATATATATATATATATATATATATATATATATATATATATATATATATATATATATATGAGAGAGAGAAAAATAAGCGACGCTCTGCCTACCTACAACAAAATGATACATAACCTAGTGGACGTTAAAAAATAGAAATACATTATCAGAAAAGAGGAATTAACAGCAGGTGTAGGAAGGAAAAATACATATTGATAAATCTCCACCAAAATACCCATCTTAGAGAATGTGTTTGTGAAATGTAGAAATATAAGTCACATAACTATGAATATATCCATACGCAAATATAAATACATTATTCAATAAGAAAAAAAATAACAAGGTAAATAAACCAAAGGGCTAAGAATTAACATGGAGAATTTAATTTAAAATAAGCTTTTTAATGATAGGATCAAGTTTAAATAGACCGGGGGATATAGTGAAGTTAGTAGAGGAGTTAATGAAGGAGCATTCAACAATATTTCTTTTAGTATAGTCTTTCAAGTGGTAAATAAACAGCAGATAAATGAACAAAAAAGGCACCCATGCGTTCACATCTTCTAATATTATACTTGTGTTGGGATAAACGAACATTGAATGATTTTCCAGTTTGCACTTAGTAAAACTTAGGGCAAACTACACAATCGACAGAATAAACTCCTCCTATATTTTTGGTATTGTGAACCAACATTTTGTACATAGTAGACTCATACTTAAACACGACTGAAATATTTAAACATTTCAAGATACTATGAAGAAAGAAAAAGGCCTCAGAAAACGGTAAAACAAGAGAATTCTTAAAATCAAATGCGGGAGGGATTTCAGTTCTATAAAAAGATCTTTTTTTTAGCTGAATCGAGGCACGTGGCAATAAAGTTGTGAGGATAACAGAGGTTATTACCTATTTCTAAGATCTTGTAAATCTCAATGTCCAAGAATTCTGTGCTGGAGACCCGCAACTCGCGGAGAAACATTGAAGTGAATACCAAACGTTTGACTTTATCATTATGACCAAAATATAAGTGAATGTAAAAACCAGAGTTCGTAAGCTTCCGATAGGCAGAAAAATTAAAGCCAGGCGGAGTCCTGTGAATTAGAAGATCTAAAAACGGGAGGACATTATTTTGCTCAAGTTCAAGGATAAATGTAATTGAACGAACCAAAGAATTAATCTAAATGAGGAAATCATGGACATCCTTAGAAGTAGTCCACACACATATGATATATTCTATGTATCTAAACCAAACAATGGTCATATTGCAAATAGTAGGGAGGAAAGTAGTCGTAAAAAAATCCATATTTAAATTAGAGAGGACAGGAGATAAACAATTTCCATAGCTACACCAAACTTTTGAAGGTAAAATTTGGCATTAAAAGAAAACGTACAATTTTGGGTACACACATGGAGATGAGGTCAATAAAAGTATTAACAGGCGAAGGAATATCAGCGTTACGTAATTTATCAATAAGGAAGTGGTAAAGATCGTCGACCGGCACTCTAGTAAAAAGAGAACATACATCGAAACAAACAAGAGAGAAATTGCTAGAGTAAAGAATGGAGTTAAACTAATCAATAAGATCGTAACTATTTTTAATATGAAATTGAGAAATGGTACCAACCAGGAAAGTGAGGTATGAAATAAGTCCTTAGATAAAGAATAAGAAACTAAAAATTAACTGAAAAAGTTCGAAAGTCTGCCATATATACGAGGGGCAGGCAATAAGTTTCTTGCCTTCCTTAGTCAAAAATTTGATCACTGCCCGGTGCTCAACCTTCTCCATTGTTGAAAAATTTGTGACTGACGATCTGCGATCAGCTATTGCTTCTTAAATAGACGAGGCAGGAGCATGCGGCTGTAGGTCTTGACTTGTCATTACACCCCCCAAAAACAGCCATCCCCCTTCCTCTGTTTTGCCCTACCAGTTCGCAAAACTTATTGACCGCCCCTCGTATGTATATAAATATATATATATATATATATATATATATATATATATATATATATATATATATATATATATATATATATATATATATATATATATATATATACAAGAAAGAGAAATTGGACGCGAATGAGCAATGAGACAAGAAACAGGAGGCGGTTATTAGAGGTAAGAGAAAGGGACATTAGAAGAAGACTAGAATCAAAGACCAGAGGGCGGCACAATGAAGGCAATCCTTTACAGAGAAGACAGAGATAACGCCAGGGAAAAAAAGTTTGAAATTCCTGGCCGGGACTCGAACCCGGATCTGCTGATTGCCGGTCAGATGCTCTACCACTGAGCTACAAGGCACAGTGAATCTACTTCGCTCAAAGCGTTACCCCATCAAACCCAGTATCTCTCTAAGCTAGGAACCTCCAAGGAATTTTTATACCACATCTTCTTACCCGCTCACAATTTAAAGGCTCATTACCCATGTCACATACAAAGAAAGAACAAATGCCAGTTCTGCGGGTGATAACAACCACCACAGGACTTTCGCCATATTTACTTTATGTCTTTCCAAACAATTTTGAAGACAAGAAAACTCCTGTTTCTTGTCTCATTGCTCATTCGCCTCCAATTTCTCTCTCTTGTACTGTATTGTTATATAGTCTGCAATGCAACGTTTCTGCACCTTTATTTCTGTCTTCAAAATTGTTTTGAAAGGCAGAAAGTAAATATGGCGAAAGCCCTATGGTGTTTGCTATCACCCGCAGAACTTGCATTTGCTCCTTCTTCTTCTATATATATATATTGTATAAATCTTCCATGAACGCGAAACAATGATGAAATGAATCAAGCAAACCGCAAGAAACAGAAAAACAGGATCATTTTTCTTCGGAAATATTATTTCCTAATTCGTAAAAAATCCGTACAAGGGTGGGATTCGAACCGTGCACACTAAGGCAGCGAACAAACCCTTTTATCTGAATTAAACCATCGCTTAGACCACTCGGCTGCTCGGAAAACAAAAATATTCTGAATAAACAAGCTTTTAAGGTAGATTTTTGTCTTCTGCGTAGCCGATTGGTCTAATGGCCAGTTTAATTGAGATCAAAGCGGTTGCTTCTGCCTTAGTGTTCACGGTTCGATTCCCACCCCTGTACGGAAGTTTTGCGAATTAGGAAATAACGTTTCCGAAGAAAAATTATCCTGTTTTTCTGTTTTTTTTTCGGTTTGCTTGATTCATATATATATATATATATATATATATATATATATATATATATATAGTATACCACATAGGGAAAAAGGAAAGATTGATTGGAGCTAGTACTTTCGTTGTCTTAAAATTTTCATACTCACAATGGTTTATAAAATAGAGAGGCACCGTATTTACACAAAGCAATGTTTCCCCTATAGGTCTGATTTTTTATGACATCTGATAAGTCTGATTTGGGAAAGAAAGATAGGACTGGATCTAAGGAAAACAAACCGGGGTAAACAAAGAGCTCCTAGCGGCGTATCCTTCTCTTATCCACTTCAGGCATTTGATTGAAGGTCACCATGTTACCTTGTGTACTGATCACAAGCCATTAGTATGGGTTTTTCATCGCCATTAAGTGCAAAAACAGTCAGGCAGCAGCGCTAATGGACAGCCATTTTGGAATAATCAGCGATATCGCCTACGTGCGTGGTCAGAACAACGTAGTCGCTGACTGCCTCTCAAGGAATGTTAATTCGGTCCAAATTGACTCTTTTGACCTCCGAGCTTTGGCAGCATGGCAGGATGATAACGAAGAAACGAAGGAATTTCACTCGCGATTAAAATCTTTCCTTTTCCCGGGGAAGCTCAACTATGGTGTGAAGTAACATCAAGATGCCCACGACCATTTGTCCCTATGGCGTGCAGATGGACTATCTTCAATTAATTACATAATCTGTCACACCCTGCAGTCAAGGCTTCACTTCGTCTGATCAAATCTCGATATTTCTGGTCCAATATGGACAGAGATATTCGCTCCTGGACAAAGAAGTGCATCTCATGTCAATCTTCAAAGATTATTCGCCACACGAAATCCCCGTACCTGTCCATTGATATTCCATCTTCAAGGTTCAAAACTGTGCATATCGATATAGTTGGCAACTCCCACCGTGTACACTGCCTGGACAATTCTACCCCTCACACAATAGGCATTTACTATCGTGCATCGACCGAGCGACGAGATGGATCGTAGTGTTACCGATCACGGACATAAGTGCCGCAACGGTTGCGTTAGCTTTCCTAGACGGGTGTATTTCCAGATTTGGAGTCCCGCTTTACGTAGTGACCGACAGAGCCGCCCAATTCGAATCAGAACTATTCAAGGAACTATCTGCCCTCGTTGATTTTCATCGTCTCCGCACCACGGCGTACCGCGCGTCGACGAACGGGATGGTGGAAAGGGTACACGCGACTTTGAAGTGCTCCCTATGGCCAGTCGACAAGGCTGGTTGGTGGCACTTCCAATAATTTTTTTGGGCTTTCGCTCTTTGCCTAGTGACTCGGGATTTTCACCTTTCACGGCAGTCACGGGAACCGCACTCTTGTGTCCAAACCCCTTGATTTCGTCATCATCATCGCCATCTAAGACTGACTCTAAATTTATTAAAGAATTGGCATCAACCATGGCACAAGTCGATATCACGAAGGCAATTCCTAGTACGCCTGCACTCGGTGCCCACGCTTTTCTTGCCCCAAAATCTTCGTGAAGCAACTCATGTGTGGATCCGAATAGACCGCGTTCGCAAACGACTAGAAGCGCCATATGCTGACCCTTTCCCGGTGATCGAGCGCGACAGCAAAGTTTACAAAATTGGAATTCCCTACGGAACAAAGGTCACTGTCTCAGTGGACATACTGAAACCGGCAAGATTACCTCCCTTGCATAATGATAACATGCCGGGTGATCAGCAACGCCCAAGGACTCAGGCTGTGAACAGGAAGAGGACCAGGTGCTCTTTACCTCGTAGAATACATGGCACGGAACACAATGATGCCTCAGGAAGTCAACGGAACACCTCTACAGAAACCGGAGAGATTAACGGCAAGCAGACCGTTTTCACGCACTACGTGAGACGAGTCACATTTGCCAAGAATCCGTCATTCATATATTTCTGAATCCTTTTGTAGGAATTATACTAGTGACACATTTTAATGAAAAAGGAAGAGGCATAAATCTTAACACGACTCACTGCTCTATATCTTTCTTGCGTGCTATATTATGTATTTGTGCAGTGTCGTAATTGTCAGTATCAGAGAGAGAGAGAGAGATGCGCTCTGCCGCGCCTTCAATGGTGAAAGAGAGACAACAGACAACTGTTCAACCCTTTTTGTCTGGGCTAATGGAAGTGCAAAATCATGAGACGCCGTGGTGGCCTGAAAGACCACCATCGCAGAAAGCCGCGACAAGTTTAAGAGCCCAAAAGGTCCAATCGGGAGTCAGAGAAAGTTTCGCCTCGCCAATTTAGGAACCTTCTCGCATCGTGCAAAAAGGGCGAGACTATTCTCGCCATGATGTGTCGGACCATGAAAGCCTCCCCTTCGGACGGAGGGAGGACGGGGGAGCATTCGACCCCAATATAAATACTCCGGCGCTAGAGTTCAAGGGAGTATCCTCTGCATGTCCGCGCCGTTAGTGTCCTCTGTCCACCCCCCGTCAGTACCACCTATTCGCGTCCTGTTAGACTCTGAACAATTATCATAGAACTCATCAAGATCCGGGTACTCTCGATTAATTCGCGTGAGTCTACCCCGTACTCGTTCTACTCGCTCCTCGAACGCAACACGCCCAGTCTCGATTTGTGTTATAACTCGAAAGCAAGATCTAAGTTCTTCCCGTAATATTCATTGTCAAGAGACTATTATTTGAACTTTGCGCTAAGGCAAGGATTACTCCCTCGACCTCAAATCTCTGAGGTGACAGCAACGCGCAACTTTCCTATGCATGTGCTCTCTTTACTACCCAAACCTGCCAGTGTAAGTCTCTATCGTCGGCTTAGTATATGGTCAAGGTCATGCAAGTGACCCTCGGTCAATATTGTTTGTTTGTTTGTACGGCGACTGTCCCCACCAAGTCTCCTCCCTTTTAGCCACTGAGACTCATGTTCGCCTAATGTGTATATAGCTTGATTTAAACCTTGTAAAAGAATAATAATTTGCATATTAGTAAAGATATTGTTGTACCCGTTTTTCTATTGTCCTGGAACCTCCAAAATTGTCGACTATTTGGCCAACCTACATTCCGCACATAGCCGCCATCGACCTAGGCTGAGAAACGCAGAAAGGGTTAACTTGACCCTATTCTACTACATATAGAAATATATATTATATATTAAACTCTCCTCAATCCTCAGATGGAACTTCAGGGGAAGAAGTGAGTGACATCAGAGAATGATTATTTGGGAGGGGGGGGGGGGTATAACAAAGTCGCATGACAAAAGCGTATAAAGTTGAGAAACCCTAGAACAAATTTTCAAAATAGAGCCACAGTACAAAATATTAGAGCTAGCGGAGGGGGAGGGGTACCATACATATACACAAGGTTATATAATGCTATGGCATGGTTGCCGGAGGATATTATTTTCTCTATGATACAATTAATGGGACTCAATGGACCGAGGGTGAGGTTATCTTACGATTATTCCAAACAAAAAAATTAAAGATATAAAAAGAATTCATTGTACACAGATAAACAAACAAACATATATATATACATATATATATATATATATATATATATATATATATATATATATATATATATATATATATATATATATATATATATATATATATATAAGGATACGCGTTTTCTTATTATAAGGTTGAATATAGAAATTTATTTTATTAACAAAAATTAATGCATGGATAAAAAAAAACGAAAATGGCTCGGAATTAGTTTGGATTAGGATCAACGGGTTTCTACTTAAACTATACAGTTATCGGTGCCTTTTAAATACAAACCGCGGAATTCGAATTCCTGGAGGAACATGCTCCAACGCATCAACCGACCGTTATTATTCTTGACGTTATGTAGGTTTGATAGGGGTTTGTGATCCGTTTCCCCTACAAATTCCTTGCCTAATTAATACATTTTAAATTTACGGATTTTCCAAATGATGGCGAGTACCTCTCTCTCAAATACTGCATAATTTTTCTCACGCGCGAGTAATTTTCTGCTTGCGTAAGCGATGGGGAAATTTTCGCCGTTATTATCATACTGCTACATTTTGCTGGTGGGCAAAGGCATTTCCACGATGGCCCAGTTCTTTTTTTGCTGGTGGGCTAACCGATCATTACCGATATGAAGCCGATGTAATCGATAGGGCCAAAAGCAAAGTGGCACTTGCCGAGGCCAATTGTCAAATTGTGTTCCCGGAGTCGTTACAGAAGGGCTTAAAGGGTGATCAAGTGTTAATCCCAATTTTGGGTGACCACATAAGCATAATTAAAATAGAAGGTAACGTTGGCTAAGCCTTCTAAAATCATCATCATCATCTGGTTATTATTGCCGCAAGCTATTACCAGACCAAAAGGGAGCCGCCAGAACTGCATAAGCCCTTTCTCAGGGGAGAAAGGAGTAAATTTCTTCAATTCCTTCCTCAGTGGGATCTGATAATAGGCCTTGCATAAATCCGACTCGGATATGAACTTGACCTTCTCAAAAAGGTGGAGGTTCTGATCTACGGTTGGGATTGGTTCAGCATCGGATACGGTAACCGAATTTAGCTTTCTAAAATCTATGCACATTCGGTAAGAACCATCGGCCTTCTTTTCCATGACTACCGGGCAACAATAGCCCGACTCCAAAGGTTCGATGATCTGCACTTCAGAAGTTTATCCACTTGGGTATTAAATGCTTTCCAGAGGTATATAGCCAGGAGGTATTGTTTGAAACAGATGGGTTCCAGAGTGGTTAGTTGGATATTGTGCTCAAAGTGGGTAGCACAACCCGGGATCTTGGTGATGACGTCAACAAAACGACTCGGGAGTGCTTACAGTTGATCCTTTTGAAGAAATGATAGCTGGTCGAATATCTTAATTTCCGCAGGTGACGAATTATTAAAGTCGGGCAAGACATGCAACGGGTATTCTTTCTCTTGCTCCACGCAGGCGACTTGGATTACGCAAAAGGGGTCCCGAGGGTAGCCCGATTCCATGAGGGATTCTTCGTCGATTCCAACTATCTGGTTGATGCTCGCGCGCCCGTGGTATAGCTTGAGCATATTAATATGGAAAAGCTCTCTTCCCGAGGGGGTTTCAATAAGTTAATCCACGAGGCCACACTTGCCGACTACGTTGTAGGGACCCTTTCACTGGTTCAACAATTTGTTGTTGTCCGTGGGGAGGAGAAACAAATCTTCTTATCCGGGGATAAATTTCCTTTCTTTAGACTTGCAATCGAAGTATGTCTTATACTTGTCAAAACTGATGTCGGCGTTCTGAGACGAAATTTCGGCGCACTTTTCCAGCCTCCTTGTTAAATCCAGTAAATATGAGAAAGAAGTCTGATTATTTTGATCCAATTTCTGATTGGAATAAAGTTCATTTAGGATACTTAGGAGGCCTCTGACGTTTCTACCATATAAAAGTTCAAAGGGTCGAGTCCTAATCTACGATGGGGGATTTCACAGTAGGCAAAGAGGGCTACCGAAAGAAATCGGTGCCATTCAGTGTGCTGATCTGCACTTAACTTTTTGAGAATGGCCCTGAGGCTTCCATTTAGCCTCTCGCACATTCCATTCCTTCTCGGGTGAAAAGGAGTGGTAAATAGGGGCTTCATCATCAATAATTTACTAACGTAATCCATTAATTTGGAGGTGAATTGACGACCACGATCCGATAGGATTTCTTTGAGCAGTCCCACACGGGAAAAGATGGAAATAAAGGCTTTGGCACAAGAGTAACAAGAAGTAACAACAAGGAAAGAAGGTACCCTAGGAGACCTTACGGTCCATTCAAGGAGGGTACCTTTGGACTAGCAATCGAGCGGGCACATGGTTGCTCAATTGTTTTGCGTCCCTAAATGGCCACTTTTCAAGACCTTGTCTAGTCTTGACTTGAACTGGTCAACAGATTCACTCTTCACAACTTCCACTGGAAGCGCGTTCCACATGCCGCAGATACTGTAAGTAAAAAAAATTCCACACAGATTGCGGTTGTAACGCTTCAGTTCAAGTTTGAAGCCGTGATTGCGCGTTCTGTTCTCACCCAGTGTGAAAATATCCCGGTAGTCAACACTGTCGAACCCTCGAAGTATTTTGAAGACTTCGATTAGCTGACCACGCAGTCTACGGGCTTACAGCGAGAAGATATCTGATTCCCTTAGTCTATCCTCATAACTTTTATGTCGGATAGAGGGAATCAGCTTGGTTGCCCTGGCTTGTACGCGTTCCAATCTCGCGATGTCCTTTCGCAATGAAGGACTCCAAAATTGTACGGCATACTCCAGGTGCGGTCGGACAAGTGAGTTGTACAGGCACAGTACAATCTCCTGGTTCCGATAACCAAACTGGCGCTTAATATAGCCTAGCATCCTTCGGGCCTTTTTCTCCGCCTTAATGCACTGTTTCGAGAACTTGAGGTCACTAGTGATTGTTACACCCAAGTCCTTCTCAGTGTCAGTGGATCAATGGCAGTGCCCTTAAGGATATACTGAGATTGAGGATTTCGGTGGCTGATATGCAACACTTTGCATTTGTTCAAGTTAAAAGGCATTTGCCACGTGTTCGCCCACTCTCCAATCTTCCCACGATCTTCCTGCAGGCGGGCAGTATTTTCATCCTTTGCAACGTTCATACCAAGCTTGGTATCATCGGCAAATTTAGAAATCTTGGCAACCATGTCACCGTCCATGTCGTTGACTTAGATGATCAATAGTAGTGGTCCCAGGACAGAACCTTGAGGCACCCCGCTAGTAACGGGCACCCACTCAGAAGCCTGTCCATTCAGAACCACTTGTTGCCGCCTGGTGCTATTGATTTTCTTGAGAGGCACAGCCTCGGGGAATCGGGTGGCAAAGTCCACCAGGGTTAAAAGGTAACTATGTACTTCGCTTGACGTGGGGTAGATCGGTCCGATTAGATCGATAGTTACTCGGGAGAAGGCTTCAGAGATTAGTGGTCCCTTCTGCAAAGGCGGAGGTCTGACTCGTTCTATTATTACCGTTTTTTGGCAAATGTCGCACGAACTACAATATCGCAGAATTTCGTCGGTCACGCTAGGGCAATAAAAATATTTGTAGATACTTTGAGTGGTCTTCGTGTGACTTAAGTGACCAGAAAATAGGCTACCGTGAGCCGTTTTCAGGATTGGAGGGACGTGGGAACGGGGTACACATAGTGTGCTGGACTCGGTGTCGTTTTTCTCGGTGCACACTGGATAGAGGAGGTCGTCCTTAATGAAGAAGGAAATCACCCTATTCCCTCTGATGGTTTCGCGTTTTTTGTTCTGGGCTTTGGGCCACAAGGAACAAAGAGACTCACATTCCTTCTGGTTTTTGGCAAAGTCATTGGTCATCGCACACTGGGTTTCCAGAGGTGTAGGAGCTTTCAGTGCCTTCTTCGCTGTGGAACGGGTAGTTAAAGATTGAGCCACCGATGCGGAAGAAACCTGGGGTAACTGACCAATTAGGACAGAACAAAACTTGATGGGGGCTGCAAAAACTTCAGCCCAACCAGTAAAAACGCGCACTCAATGTAGCAGTGAACAATGAGGAATTTATTGGCGCGGCCCAAGTAATCATACACTACGGCAAACTTATCGTGATCCGGAGCAACAGGGGTAATTAGTTCATTGGATATAACAATGCACGTGCACCCTGTATCATGGACGAGAGTGGACATCTGGCACCCATTCACTGCTCCAGTTTAAAATTGGAGGGCCCCAGGGGTACTTTTATCAAACAAAAAGTTTACCTGGTGGCCAGCAGTATTAGGAGGGTTTGAAGAAGAGACGGTTTTATTTTGCGCTGGTGGGGGCATAGAAGTGGCTCTGACCTGGTCTACCTGGTGAGGAGGGCTGCTTCTAAACTGCCAGTTTTGGGGGGTATTTTGTAACTCATGTGACCCGGTACTCCATAGGAATAGCACACGATAGTCTTCCTAGGGAAGGACAAAGCAGGAGGGTTAGGAGAAAAGGGCTTAACATAACAGTGTTCCGACGAGAAGAGAGGTTTGGGTTTAGCGGTCCCAGCCACCTTAACGAGCTTATTCCCATTAGTAGGAACAAATTTGTTCTTGCTGGTTTTGTATTTATGAGATATGGGTGATTTCTTCCCTTCCTTCGGATAGCAGTTTTGGCTGCTAGCCACGTAGATGTCTGTCTCCTAAATGCATTCTTTGAGAGTACGGCACTTCCGGTCCTTCAAAAAGGATGATTTGCGAAGGGAGCGGTGCAAGAAATTGGTCCTTGAGGACGAAATTGACCAGGGGGTCATATTCATGAGGCACTTTCGACAGTTAAATCCATAAATTAAAATGACGCTGTAGGGAGTAGCCAAACTGTCGGAAGGTCTAGTTTGGTTGAATGCGACAATGCCTAAATTTAGCCCAGTAGAAATCTGGGGTCATGTTGTAAGCAGCGAGCAACTTGGCTTTTAACGATGAGTAATCAATTGTTGCCTCTGATGGTAGGGAGATAAAAATATACCAGAGTTGCGAGCTCAACAGGAGAAATAATTGTGCTAAGCCATTTGTCTTAATGTCCCACTGGTTCACCTCAAAGATCTTTTGGAAGTGGGTGAGATGAGATCCGAAGTCTTCGGCTTCTTTAAAGACGGGGAGTTTTATGGTCGTTCCTCGCTCTGCTCATTTCAAATTTATAAGAGCGAATGTTCTCACTTTCTTCTCGTTTCTTTTCTCTTTCTTCTTCCTGGATGTAGGCCATCAGATCTTTGCCACTAAATCCGAGTGACTCAGCTTGTATGTTGAAAATTTAAAACGACTACATCCGGCTGGTTTTACATGACAGGCACAAGAACAAGAATTAAATTAATGCAAGACCATGAATAATGGATCTGAAGAAGAGGGGGCTTCATTTTGCGACGTTTGGGGCGTAGAAGTGGCACTGACCTGGTGTACCTGGTGAGAAGGAGGGGTGCTTCTAAACTGCGAGTTTTTAAGACATTTGGACCTCATGTGATCCAGAACTCCACAGGAATAGCACACGGTTGTCCTCATGGGGAACAACCAAGCAGGGGGGTTGAGAGCAAAGAACTTAACATCACGGTGGTACGACGAGAAGAGAGGTTTGGGTTTGGCGGGCCCAGCCACATTGACGAACTTATTCCCATTAGTAGGAACAAATTTGTTCTTGCTAGTTCGGGATTTAGTCTCGAGATGGGGTTGATGATTTCTTCCCTTCCTTCGGATAGCAGTTGTGGCTAGGCGCGGAGACGTCTGCCTAATCGATGCATTCCTTGAATGAACGGCACTTCCGGTCCTTCATGAAAGATCTGATTTACGAAGGGAGCTACTCAAGAAATTGGCCCTTGAGGACAAAATTGTCCAGGGCGTCGTATTCATGAGGCACCTTGTACGCGCCAATCCCAAAATTAAAATGACACTGTATGGAGTAGCCAAACTGTCGGAAGGTCTGGTTTGGTTGAATGCGACAGTCCCTAAATTTGGCTCAATAGAAATCCGGGGCCATGTTGTAAGTGGCGAGCAACCCGGCTTTTAACGATGAGTAATCAATTGTTGCCTCTGATGGGAGGGAGTTAAAAATATCCCTGAGTTGGGAGCTCAACAGGGGCAATAATTGTGCTACGACGACCGTTTTAATGTCCCACTGGTTCACCTCGAAGATCTTTTTAAAGTGGGTGAGATAATACCTGAATTCTTCGCCTTCTTTAAAGACGAGGAGTTTTATGGTCGTAGACTGCAGTGTGTCTAGTCTAGAACTAGAGGAGTTTATGGAGAGCGTCTTGCTCCTAGCTTTGCTCATTTCCAACTCACGAGAGCGAATTTTCTCTCTTTCTTCTCTTCTTTCTTCTCGTTCCTTTTCTCTTTCTTCTTGTTCCTCTTCTCTTTCTTATCGCCCTTTTCTTCTGTTTTTTCGGCTCTTTCTCTTCTTTCTTCTTCCTGGATGTAGGCTATCAGATCTTTGCCACTGACTCAAGTGAGTCACTTTGGGTCTTGAAACTTTCAAACGAGGACATGATGCTGTTTTTCACGCGATGGTCACAACAACAAGAATTAAATTAACGCCCGACAAGGAATATAGCGGAATTATGGATTTTTTTACGCACAAGCGGGATTGTGAATGGTTTTGCTATTCAAACGAAAACACGAACAACAAAAGGGAGGGAGGAAAACACTCGCGAGGTCGAGATTTCACTGAGATTTAGACGAGAGTTACAGTACTCCTAGCACAGGAATACGAAGAATAATAATACTATTTTCCCTATACCTTTAACTTACCACACGAGATGAGGCCTTAAAGGACAATAATTCAATTTCGTGGGGGAATAAAAATAATAGTTAAACACGGTCACTCGACCTTCAATTCACACACAAAAAAATAAAATAAATTGGGAACGGGAACAAATACACTTCGCAAATAGTTATGCAATGGCTATTTCTCACCATTTAAACTCCAGAACCGGAACCAAGATTAGCCAACAACTAACAGTTTAACCAAGGTTAACTAATAGATTGATTAAATTTCTATCAATTGATTGACCAAGATTAACCCCAATAAACCTGAGACCAGTTTAATATATAATAGATATTATTATATGTCGTAGAATAGGGTCAAGTTAACCCTTTCTGCGATTCTCAGCCGAGGCCGATAAGGGCTTTGTGCGTGGGAAAGTTATAATACAAGCAGAGTGCAAAATAACGGAATGTAGGCTGACCAAATAGTTGACAATCTTATAGGTTCCGGGACAATAGAAAAACAGGTACAAAAATAACATTATTGGTATGCAAATTAATATTCTTTTACAAAGTTAAAGAGGTTTAAAAAAAGCTATATACACATTATATACACGAGTCTGAGCGGCAAAAAGGGGGGAGACTTGGCGGGGACGGTCACCGTACAAACAAACGAACAATATTGACCGAGGGTCGCTTGAATGACCTTGACCGTATACGAAGACGACGATGGGGGCTTACACTAGGGGGGGGGGTATTAGAGATAACACTTGCACAGGAGAGTTGCGCGTTGCTATTACCACGGAGATTTGGGTCCGAGGGTCTAATCCTTGCCTCGGCGCAAAGTTCAAATAATAGTTTCTTGACAAGGATTATTACAGGATAAACTTAAATCTTGTTTTCGAGACTGTGCTCGTTGCGTCCGAGGCGCGGGAGAATTATCATCAATTAATCTATCTGGATTCTCTTCTGTAAATACTGAACTAAAACGATCATTAAAAACTTCTACCATTTCCTCATCAGATTCTTTCAAAATCGCTTCATATCTAATAGGCCCTATTTTATCACTTAGATTTTTTATTAATCCTATAATAGCTAAAGAATTTTCTTTGATCTTTATTATTATTTTTAGCTAAATCTAAATAACTTACATAAACATTCTCTCCCGCATCTAATTGTTAATTTAATAATTCATAAAATCTAGTAAATTTGTTAAACACGATCTACTTCTTCTAAACAATGACGGCCGAACATAATTTATTAACCTACCACTCCCTAGATGGTCAGAAATTTCCTTCTTAACTATCTTCTCAAGAATTTTGCAAACTATAGAAGTTAAACTTACCGGTCTAAATTTATTCGGGTCTTCTTTACTTCTCTTTATAAAAATTGGCACTACATTCGCTAATTTCCAATCATTAGGTATTTCTCCAAACTCTAGTTATCTAGTATATATCTTCTCGAGATTTACTGCAATACTATCTACACCTTCTTTGAGTAACCTAGAATGAATGTTGTCCGAGCCAGATGACTTACTTGTATTTAATTCCAATATAAGCCCTTTAATTATTTCCTTGTTCACATTAATGGTATTCAACACTAGTTCTCTTGACCTAGAATTATCATCAATTAATCTATCTGGATTCTATTATGTAAATACTGAAGTAAAAGGATCATTAAAAACTTCTACTATTTCCTCATCAGATTCTTCATAATCCTTTCATATATCTACGAGGCCCTATTTTATCACTGTTAGATTTGTTATTAATTCTATAATAGCTAAAAAAATTTATTGTATCTTTATTATTATTTTGAGCTAAATTAATTTCTGCCACCCTTTTGCTCTTAATAATCTTATTTAGCTCATTTCTGGTCTGCCTATAATGATTTCTATTGTCAAAGTATTTTCTCTCTGTAATCTCTGGTATGCCCTTTTCTTCTCAGAAATTTTCCTAGCTATCTCCTGATTCCACCACAATGGCTTCCTACATTTCTTCCTAATAGCCTTCATTGGAATACACTGTTCCTGGACTATGTTTAGTATAGTCTTGAAAGTGTCCCACACCTCATAAGTATTCTTACCACTGAATTCTAGATCTCACCTAATCTGATTGAGCAAATTACGTAATTTATCATAATCGCTCCTATACAAATTGGGAGTTTTCGTGGAGTCTGTTGATGTTCTACCTTTCACTATTCTCAAGTTAAAACGAACCATCTGATGATCAGTATTTCCCATTGCTTACCCGACAGTCAATTATTATACTGTTATCCTGATATATACTCTTTTAAATAAAAAGGAAAGCGATGAAAATATTGTTGTTTTTTTTACAAGGGGACTTCAAGATCTTAATCGTATTCCCAAGGGTGTCGTTATTCTTAAATATTTGGAATATATGATCATAAAATCCCCTCAATTTAAAATTAATCATCATCATCATCACTAACTCTATAATTTAAGAAGGGGATTTTTTGAGTATTTGAATAATAATTTCCTCTTAGTTTGGTTATGACTATGTTTTTTATCAAATTTATTTCTAATAATTCTTTTATTATATCAAAAAACAAAATGGTGAAGTTCAGAAATAAATATAAGTATCGAAATTTTGTGGAATTTTTAAACCCCAAAGAATTACAAATGGTGAAGTTCAGAAAATTTATTTTTATATATTTTCTTCTATAACTATATTTTAGAAACGTGATATTTTGAAAGGGGAGAAATTTAGTTTAGAGTTCCTTTTTAAAATTATTATAATTGGCGAAGTTCAGAAAATTTATAAACATTTAACCATGGCTGCTTTTTTTATAGATTTTAAATTTTAATCTTCGTAGCGAAGCGCAAGCTAGTCGCGAAGCCATTGCCTTGTATAATTTGAAAAACCTCTTCATTTAACTTGGAAATAGATATTTCTTCTGTGACAAAGAGCTTAAAAATATATATTTCCTTGAGTGATATTTTCCCATTGATTACTTAATTGTCTGATATTTTTCATTGTATTTAATGTTATTGTTTAAATTTAAACAATTCTGTTTTCTTAATGTTTCTTTGAGCAGATAAGATTTTCAACCTATTATGTTGAAAAGTTTGTGTGCCACTGTATTGAATAATATATTTAAAAAAAAATATGCGGAGATAAGGTGGGGGGGGGGGCGCTATTCGGTTTGGTGAAAAATAGTTAGGGTTGTGAAATCGTTTGATAAGACAGTTGGCAAGAACGTTACTAAGTCTAAACATTTTCTTTCGAAGAGTTGTCATTAAACTATACAAAACATTCCCAAAGGTATCGAGTAATTTGTCAGCAAAGTAATCCTTAATTGCTTTTATTGCTTCGTCGATAGTTTGCAGTACTAGACTTGAATTTCTATCTTAATTTTATAACGACAAAAGGAGTATGTCGTCTCAGATTATATCTTGTCGTCTGCTGTTCGGCAACCAAGTGAATCGAATCTTTGATAACTTTTTGTCATTCCATTTAACTATTGGTTCTTGTCTTGTTCGGACGCGTTCGTTTTCACGCTCTGTAATCATGCATGAGAAAATCGTTACTTTGGAAAATATAAACCCTAATGTAATTAAAATGGAGTATGCGGTCCGTGGCCCATTAGTTATTCGTGCAACGGCTTTGGAAAAGGAACTGCAGGCTGTAAGTTGAAATTTGAAGTGATAAATATTGCGTTTTGTACTGTGGTAAATCCGCGGAAGTTAAGTACAGTGAGATTGTTTATCTTATTCAACACAAACTATATTTTTCTGCGTTCTTTTATAGTGAATCATCCAACCAATTGCCTAGATAATCTGTGACATCTGTCTAATTGACACATGCTAAATATAAATTTGGTGTTCTACCCCCACCACCCTCCTGTTAGTAACCATAACTTTGTAAAGGTAAATATGTAGATTAGCGACTCGAACGATGGGACGTACTATTCTGGGGGGCACAGCCCCCAGTATATAATCCTAATTGTTTATAGACTAATGTGCTAATGTTTACAGAGGTGAATGATTTAACCAAATCATGCCTTTAATCGTTTTGCAAATTATAATGGGGGGGGGGGGGTCTGATGTCAGTCAGACAACTCCAAGTGCATGAAGGTAGGGGTGAACAAAAATATTGACCAAAAAAACACTTTTTTGACCCAGTCACTAATCTACATATTTACCTTTGTAAGCAGCATGTGTTTAGAATTTCATAGTTTTGTATTAAAACAATTAGATAATGAAGAGAATCTAGATGTAATTTACTTGAATTTTAGCAAACTATTTGACAAGCTTCCACATTTTATCAATTTTCCATGTATATCTAGACAAATGCAATATTTATATAGGTAAAGTTGAAGATAAGCTCCTCAGCTTCTAATTTATATATATAGATTATTCTTACATTGGATGCAACGATATTTAAAGCTTTGTTTCTAGCTTTAGTAAGACCGCATATAGAGTATGCTAATCAGGTAGGGAGTCCTCACCTGGTTAAAGACATTGAGATGGTAGAGAACGTGCAACGAAGGGCTACAAGGATGGTGCCGGAACTTAAAGGACTTAATTATGAAGAGAGACTAAGGAAGCTGAACCTACCAACACTGGCATACAGAAGAGCATGGGGACACTTAATAGAGACCTACAAGATACTCACTGGAAAATATGATGGGGAATGTAGTCAAGGCATATTGAAACTTTGAGAAGAAAACATCAGCAGGGGAAATTCACTGAAGCTTTTTAAGACAAGGTCACGGCTGGATATAAGGAAGTATGCTTTCCTGTGTAGGGTGATAAATAACTGGAATCAGTTGCCTGAGTGGGTGATTGCAGCAGCATCGGTCAACCAGTTTGAGGTCAGACTTGATAAATTTTGGTTTAATCAAGAATTGAAATACAATTACAAGGCAAAGATAATCCACCACATGCTGCTGCAGGTTGATAATATAGATCTGGAGTCACAGGCATAAGCCTCTTCCATGAAGTCTTCTGTAAGTACTCTGTAAGTATATGCATTTGGTTATTCATATGTTTGGTTACTGGAAGCCTATTTCAAGCCATGCTATGAGTTACTATATGGGGGGGAGCTCTCCCCATACCCACCCACCTCTGCCCGCCTGCAGAAACAAGTAGTGTGATGAAAGATTTGGGAACAAAGGATGAAAGCACTATCATGCTAGGAGCTGCCAAGTGTAGGCCATGAATGGTCTTTAGCAGTCTCCTTCTTTTCTTATGTTCTTATCATATTACTTGTTCCTGAGGGTGAGTAGGTGGTGTGCTTCTGAACCCATATAGTATTTTCATAGTCAGGCTCGAAACCAGTAACCAAATACATATATGAATAATCTATAAATATAAATTAGAAACCAAGCAGGTTATCTTCAACTTTATCTTGAGGGGTTCTATTGTAACAGACATTTTAATTTTGAAAAAAAAAGAATAATTACGTATATTTTGCTTAGTTTCTTTCTTAATTTTTTTTTGTTTGTAACACTTCATTTCCAACTGAAATATTCAGATCTGTGAATTTAAAGGGGTTTGGGACATGTGGAACTTATAAATTTCCTATATAGCTAAATAGATGGAGGAATGGAATCAGACAGTGGTATTAAATGGAGTTAAAGTTGTAGTATAGGGACTACTAGGGGAGTGTCTTGTGTATCAATTTTGGGTAACATAATTTAACGGATGACAAAAGCCACAAGGGCTTATCAAAGGTCATCCGCATCCATCAAAACCCACCATCAAAAAGCACCATCTCCAGGGGAAGACAAAATCAAAGTCCCCCACAATATAATATAACGGATGACAAAAGCCACAAGGGCCCATCATAGGTCATCCAAGTCAAACAGCCTCTTTTTTTAGGCACCCAAACTCCCAAGAAAACTACATCCAGAGGATTGCGTCCAGAAACAAGGGTATCACTAATCAAGGCTTGTCAAGAACTAAATCATGCAGCTATAGATATATACAAACAATATTAATATATACAAAACTTAGGAACCATCACAACCTTCCCTCCCCATAAACTCATCCAACCTATTCTTAAATACATTTAAATTTCGACTACCTACTACCCTCCGCGGCAATTTGTTCCAGAAGTCTACCACTCTATTGGTGAAAAAATATTTTCTTAAATCCAACCTACATTCTTCTTCTTTGATCCTTGCCTTGTATTAGTTACATAAAGTTTCATATCTATTTAAAAATGTGTGATAAGGGATATGATTGGCTTTTAATATTTTTAAAGTTCTTTGATTTGCAAATTAATAGTATGACTAGGGATCACCATTTAAAATTTCCACCTAGCATTCTTGTCCATAAATTCAATCTTTTACTCCAACATTGATGTCACTCACTGGCCAGTAATTGAACATAATTGTTTTATCCACCTTCTTAAATATAGGCATTACATTAGCTTTCTTCCATGCCATTTATTCAATATTATTCTCTATTATCAAAATAGTCATGCTATTGCTCACATTATCTTTTTTGTATTCCATTGGTACAATGCTCTTTTCTTTTTTCTAAATAGGCATGCTAGGGACTCACTTAATATTTACATTCTTTCAAAAGCTGAGAAAAAAATGTGCTCAAGGTCCAGTACTTTACTATATTTAATTGTTTCTTTTGAGACTCTCCTTGGTAATGAAAATATCCTCTAATTTCTCTTCTTTACCCCCAAATATCTATATTGTACCTGCATGATTCACCCTTTGAAGGCCCTTGATTGATGATGTCTTTGAAGCCTTATTTTGGATGGACACAATCCTGTGGATGCAGATTAAATTTGAAGAAAATATCCACTGAGGACTCGTTTTCTTTTTTAACCATTAACCTTAAATTCTGTGACTTGCCGACTCTCACATATATCTTAAATTGTTTGCTCTCTTTGATAATAGTGCAGAATAAAATAAACTTAACTCATTGGATTAACTGCATCCAAAACACTGCTTAATAAAATATCACCATCATGGTTTGTCAAAGACTAAATCATGCAGCTACAATACACAATATCAAAATTATAATGTATACAATTTATATACTGTAAAAACAAATTTCCCTTCTCCTTCCATAATCTGCATCCACAAGAATGTTCGAAATATCACCTAAAATAAAATTTTATAATTTTCAAGTGGTGGTATTAGTATTATTACTACCTTCCAACTCAAAGAACTTACTAAAATCTAACTTATCCATCTTAGAACAAATTTTATAAAGCTTAATCATATCCCCTATAGATGTTCTTTCAAATAAGAACATATGCCCTCAATCTATCTACATATTCAAGGTGCTTCAGGGAAGTTATCATCTTCATTGCCATTGCTTGCACTGACTCTAGCAGGTTGATATGGTGTCTAAAATGTGGGGACTGGTATGTGGTCCTGTATGTGATGTAGTTTAAAGATAATCTTAAGTTTGTAACTAACATTCATATTAATGAAGCCCAATGCTCTATTTGCTCTATTTTTGCCACCAATACACTGCTTAGAAAATCTTGGTTACCTCATCCTATTTAAGAAAGGGGATAAAACAAATATGTCTAATTACAGACCAGTAAGTTTGACATCAGTGGTAGGGAAAATGATGGAATCTATTATAGCAAGGAATATTAGAGATCACTTGGATAAGCATAAGTTGATAAAAGAATCACAACATGGCTTTAGTAAGGGTAAATCCTGTCTCACTAATTTGCTGTCTTTTTATAGTAAGGTGTATGAAGCAGCAGATAATGATGAAAACTATGATATTTTATACTCAGACTTTAGTAAGGCTTTTGATCGAGTGCCACACTTACGGCTTCTGAGCAAAGTTAAAGCACACAGGATCGATGGCAGTATATTTAGGTGGATTTAGTCATGGCTTGGTGACAGACAGCAAAGAGTTAGTATAGATGGAGTTAAATCTGAGTGGGGGTGTGTTAGCAGTAGAGTTCCGCAAGGATCTGTTTTGGGTCCCTTGCTATTCTTAATTTATATTAATGATCTTGATATAGGTATAAGTAGTGACCTGAGTAAATTTGCTGATGATACTAAGCTAGGTAGGGCCATTAGGGCTGATTCTGATGCTGTTGTAATGCAGGAGGAATTGACCATTCTGTCCAATTGGGTCGAGAAATGGCAAATGAAGTTTAACATAGACAAATGTAGTGTACTTAGTATAGGTAGAAATAATCCACTGAATAGTTATTAATTAAATGGGAGAATTTTAGGGAGGACCGATTGTGAGAGGGACTTGGGTATTTTGGTAAGTTCAGACCTTTGTCCTAGAAAGCAATGCCTAAATGCTAAGAATAAAGCTAATAGGATATTGGGATTCATTAGGAGGAGTGTAAGCAATAAGAGTGCTGAAGTCATTCTAAAACTGTATCTGGCGCTAGTTAGGCCTCATCTAGATTATGCAGTACAATTTTGGTCACCATATTATAGGAAGGATATTGATTTGCTTGAGTCTGTGCAGAGAAGGATGACAAAGATGATTGGTGGGCTAAGGAACTTACCTTATGGTGAAAGGCTCAGAAAACTAAATCTACATACATTGGAAAGGAGAAGAGTCAGAAGGGAATTGATTGAAGTCTTCAAATGGGTAAAAGGATATAATAAAGGGGATCTGGGTAAGGTTCTTATACTTAGTGAACATGACAGGACACGTAGCAATGGGTTTACGCTTGATAAGTATAGGTTTAGGAAGGAGATTGGGAGGAATTGGTTTACAAATCGTGTGGTAGATGAATGGAATAGGCTCACTAGACATGTGATAGAAGCCTCCTCTCTGGGTAGTTTTAAGAATAGATTAGATAAATATATGGATGAAGTTGCTAGATGGGACTGACTTTTTTTTTATGTACATATGTAGGTAAATATGTAGATTAGCGGCCCGGCCGTAAAAAAAAATTGTGTATAAATATTATCGTTCACTCGTGTCGGAATATTCATGCGCATTTGAGTCCTTTTCAAATTATTCTATAAACAATTAGGATTATATACTGGGGGGCTGTGCCCTTCAGACCCCCCCAATTTAATAAACAGGATCATCGTAGTTTAGTCCCCCCATTGTGTTTACCCCCACACGAGCCGTCAACTTAAATGTAATCCAAAAATGTGAAACATTTTGGAACACAGACGAAATAGTATGTCCCATCGTTCGCGCCGATAATCTACATATTTACCCATATGTATATATTTTTCAAAGGAATGGGGAGATTATATTTTGCGGTTGCATGAATGGACATAATCCTCTAGATGCATTTTATGTATATTAGATCTGACGAACTCCTTAAAGGGTGACAATGTTGATGACTTTTCTCTGGTAAGAAATCTTTTGTGTGTTGACTGGAACAGGAGCTGCCAAGTGTAGGCCATGAATGGTCTTTTGCAGTCTCCTTCTTTTCTTATGTTCTTATCCTTTTCTGCATTCCACCAATGTCCATCCATTTCATAGCTAACTTCTCTATTATCCCTTCCCATGTTAATAACTTTATATTTCTCTAAGTTAAAATTCATTTGCCACTTTTATACCCGACCTAATAACCTCTTTAAGTCACTCTGCACTTTAAAGTTAGCTTAATATCTTTTACAGTTGCCAATTTTTTGTCATCAGCAAAAAAATTTACACTGCTATTTACACACTACCCAAGGTCAAATATACATATAACTATGAATAATAATGGCCATAACTACTCCCTGAGCTATGCCACAGATAACATCCTTCCACTGTGACTTCACCTCATCCAGTACCACCCTCTGTTTCTTGTCTTTCAGCCATTTAGCTATCCAATTCAAAAAAATTTCACATATCCGATGCATATTTAATTTGCGCACTAGTTTCTTATGTGGAACCTTGACTAAAACCATAGTAAATTAAATAAACATTCTCTCCCTTATCTAAATAATCATTAGTTACATAATCCATAAATTCTAGTAAGTTTGATAAATATGATCTACCACTTCTAAACCCATTATTTAATAAACTACCTCTTTCTAGATGCTAAGAAAAGATGTATCTTAAGATGTTATAAATGACCTCACCATTTCCTTTGGAAATGAAGTGTTGCCAAGATAGTTTTAACCTATCTAAACATACCTGACTCTTCTTTATTTTTAAAAGTAGATTGGGTTTGTTTCAATACAGTGCTTGAATTTCAGCCACAATTCACCAATGAAGGCCCATCCTTATAAATTCTATAAAAATATGTTAGTACTGTATATATATCTTTAATATCTATTTATATATATTGTATTTGGCTTGATATGCTTTGAAAATCTAACTTTAAAAAAAAAAGCTGCCATTTGTGGCTGTCAGCCCTGTAGACATGACATCATATTCATTCACAAGTTTTTTAAGAATTTATACATGCGTGTTGGCCAAAAATGGCAATTTATTAGTGACAAGCTAGGATTGTAAGTAAAAGGTTGAGTATTAAAACTAATATCATGAGTCTCCTGGTTGAGGGCTGATAACACTGAGTAACAAATTTCACAAAATTTGTTTCTCTTAGTTTTTTTTTGTGTTTTTAATATGGCGCTGATTCCATATATATCCTTTTTCTTTACCATCAACCATTTGAAAGATATAACAAATTATGCTAGTATAAAGAAATATATCGGTACAGGTAAAGCACACTTACATTTGTAGCTAATTTATTTATTTTCTTTATGTTTATATGATAAATATTGACCTTTTTTTGATTATGGCTACAAGAGGATGCAGAAATTCACCAAAGTCATTCTGTTTTGTGTAGTTTCTATGTTGGACCTAAGCATGTATCACATAAAATTGTGAAAGGAGCAAATTACTGGATTTCTTATAGACTGTACTTTGTAATGATTGTGTGACCAAGAAAAACCATGGGCCCCTCATGTAATATGTGGAAGTTGTCGATCAAATTTAGATGCATGGCTGATAGTTGCAAGAAAAGCAATGCCATTTGCATGATTGATATATCAAAGTTCAGAAAAGTTAAGGGAAGTAAATCTCAATATTTCATCCTCTATTGCACCTGTGCCACATGATTATACCTTATTGGTTCCATGGCAGCCAGAAAATGTAAATCTTATCAAATTGTAAGCTATAATCTTTGTGACAGAATCAATACTGAAATATTAAAAACATCTAGCTATTAAATGTATCTCTTTTTTATATATATTTTTTCAGGTACAGGGTATGATGGAAGTCTCATCAACTGTCGGAAGGTTGTGACAATGAAAAAATGGATTAAATAGTTTGAGCCAAGAATGAGTACCTGCCCACACTTTCCAAATCAACATGAACTGGATGATCTTATCAGGGACTTTGGTCTCACTAACTCAGTAGCTGAGCTTTTGGTATCCAGACTTAATGAATCTGTTGGGGGAGGACTGCAGATCGACACTATACAGAAAGCACCATGAGGAATTCGAAGTATACTTTGATATAAGTGAGGATCTCTGCTTCTACAAAGATCTTAATGGCTTGTTTACAGCTATTAGAATTGATTACAACCCTAACTGAAGAATGGTGACTTTTCATAGATATTTCTACAAAAAGCCTCAAAGCTGGTTTACCACATAATGGGAATCAGTATCCATCCCTGCCTATAGCATTACTCGGTATAGATGAGCCTACTGGTTGATGGCTAATGCAATCCATTGGTTTAGATTATAGGCCCTAGTTACTCTCATCCTTTATATTATTTTGTATGCCCCTTGTCCAGCCATCTTGCTTAACTCTGCTTTCATTGGGCATGTGAATGTGTTTAATTGTTTAGTTTTGGGTAATGACTGTTTATGGAGGAATTGTCCAATCAAAAATAAATTCTTTATTTGTACACCTTTGGTTTTAATTGGCGAATATATTGAAGAGAATAAAATTAATTATATAATAAGCAAAATGACTTACCAGGTCTTAAAATTTTATTATACTTAAAATTTTATTATATTCATCTGCGTTCCAGAAATTTAAATATATATTAGTTTAGAAATGGTAGGTGGTAACTTAAGTGATAGGTGTGTACTTTTTAGTATTGATTCCATTAGTGTTAATTATGAGTAATTGATATTTGTAAAAAGATTTTTTTGATTGATACTTTTAGAAAATAGACTTGCATTTACTCCAAGAAGAAGGATTTTATCTAAACCTAGATTCTTGGCACAAGCTAATCAAGTTAGAGGTATGAAACAGCTTTTAAATCTGTAGGTAATGGGCAAAAGTTCTAAAATTAATAGTCAGGAACTGATGTTATATATACTGTAGTTTTAATAAGTCATCGTTTTGAGTACATTAATGTCCATCTTTTTAGGAACTCCTTTTATAAAATGGCTACCAGATTCACTTTGGGAAGCTCCAGTATAGGCTGCAAAATGGTGTCAAACTTGGCTAAATAGAGACAAATTTTACCGATATACTACTAGGTACATTGACTATTTTTCTCAATAATGAATGTTAAAATATATTTCTATATTCACTTTTCAAATTTTATTCTATTATATGCATGGCAATAATGCCCAGTTCTTTATTAATACTTTGCTGATCATTTTCTAAGAAAATAGTTGAACAATGTGTTCTGCCTAATAGTAACACATTGGCACAATGGATTTTCATTGTATTAATGTATATAACAAATAGTTTTCTAAAACACTGCTTAAAAGGCATCACCATCATGGCTTGTTCAAAACTAAATAAAATCATGTTGCTACAATACCTACATAATATCAATTAATATATACAATTCATATAAAATAACTTGGTTTTCTTGCAAATCTGGCCCTATTATCTGATGATCCTATTAAGCATAATCCACTGTATTCACTTGAGTATCAGGGACCCCAAAAGTTCACGCATTTCTTTTTCCTATTTCAATTAGTATTGGAATTCCATTTAAATCTTTGAATAGCAATATTGTTAATCATTTTCTGCAATATGAAACTCATTTAGATACTACAAGATAACTGCCCAAGAGGATGGCAGGAGAATTTAGTAAAAATTTAGTTGAAGTTAGTGACCATACTATTCCAAAGGTGGATAGAAGGTTTTAAACTGGAAATGGAACATTCAATAATGCATTTCCTCCAGTATGACCATAAAGCATTATGGATGATGAATTGAATCTATTTCAAAAGTTTTATGATTATATTAGAGGTTACCACAAGAGGCAAAACCATCTGTGTTTCTGCCCTAAATTCAAAAGGATTCTTATTTGACTTCATCCTCATCAAATCTCAAATTGCACTATCTTTTTAGGCTCCTGATACCATAAAATAATAGTAATCTTAACAAAATCATTTTTTTGCTATCTTTAAAATGAATATATGTAGCTGGTGACAAGATAATGAAACTAAATTTCTTTTTAATAAGTTGCAAACTCTTTTATTTATATAACCTCAGATGAAATGCCAGAAGTGAATGCCTACAATACTCTATGGTTCTACCCTGCAAGAGGGCCTAAATTCACATGCTTTAGTATTTTATACTATGTATGTAGAAAGTAGTTCCATTGCTCAGCATTCAGCCCTGCTACTGTAGTCTTTTTCTCCCTCAATTTGTTTTTATTCTTGTTTTTTCTCCAGATATTCTCTGGTCTGGAATGATACAATTCATATTTAGTGTCCTCATTAGATTCAACATTTTCCTTCTCTTTAATAATTATCTCCCCTTTTCAATGAAAACAAAATTTGGAAGCTAAATAATGGCATCATTAATTTTTTTATACATTTCCTGCAATAAATTAACATGAAAACATTAATTTTGCCCGTATAGATATGGGAACAGTCACATTAAACCTATTTTAGTATCCTAATCCAACAAATGCGATTTTGAGCATGTGCCCATTTATGTCACTGGAGATTTTTGTAAATACTCAATGCACTCTTAACATTCAAGCTGGACACATGTTTTCATGGTTATATTAATTATTTCTACCCATTTGCATATTTTTCATTAAATTTCTATTCTTCAGCTTGGTATGTTTTTCTTCTCATAATTAAATTTTAAACTGCCAGTGCAAATATTTTTTTGCACTCCTATTTATTTATTCCATATGCCTTTAATACAAGTTTTGTCATAGAAAAATACACAAATTTACATAAATTATTGTATAGCATGTTTATATCAAGATATATATCATTGAAAACTAGATGAGCTTTTCCATTAGTACCTACCATTATGACAAAACTAAGAAAATAATTTCTGCTCTCTCTTAACAAGGGTAAACTTTGCAATTCAATTTATATTTTTAAAATAGGCTATTTTTACTGACATTTGTTATGCTTGTCAAAGGATTAAATGGTAAATTTTTATTTCTATTTGCAGGGGGCAAAAAAACCCTTCACAGAAGTGACCAAAGCCAATATTGGAGATGCTCATGCAATGGGCCAGAAACCAATCACCTTTCTTCGACAGGTTAGTTAAAGGGTTTTGCTTTTGACCCCCCGTAAGGGCTGTGTCGATTTGCCATCCTGGCCGCTGTGCTGACAGGATTCAGCACCCTGTCCGACCCCAGCTTAGCCTCTTCTTTCAGACAGCCTGTATTTCTTCCCTACTTCGTCGCTTTTCATACAACCTCTCCCACAACTTTCTCTGGTTTGCCTCTAATTTCACAGGGTAGATGCTGACCTTCTTCTCAGCCAACCGTCCCGCATCGTGGCTGAGGGGGGAGGGAACAATGTTCCCTGAGCTCCGGTCCAGGATGTGTTTTTTTTAACAACCTGCTTCATCCCCACCCATAACTTTCTCACATACCTTTTCCTTTCCTCTTCACACTATCAATTTTATGCTGTGTCCAAGGTGGAGCCGCCATGCCGATGGACTGCCAGGCCACCAGGCAGGAGGGGTGGTCCTGAATGGCCGCACCTGGCTCTGTAAGTCCTGTACTCACCCCTTGCAGTGTGGGCTATTGCGAGGGGTGATGAGCTATTGCTTCCTGTATAAAATACAGGGTCACCATGCCCAATGATGAACAAATTGAAAAAAAAACAACGATCAACTTCCCCTGTTATATCGATGGAGCCGCCTTCAGGCAGCTCCACAGAAAAAATCGAGATCCACCCCCCTGTGCTTGCACTGGGGACTCCATATATTTCTAACCGGAGAGGAGGCTTACTCCTCTCCTACGCCTACGGGTGTAGGGGACTCCCCCTCACCCCCTTCTCTGGAGGTGCTTTCGGGCATCTGCCTGTTTCCAGCGGCAGTCCCTCCTTTTCCTTCTAAGGGGACTGCCAAGAAACCCAGCAGGCAGCCCATAGCCGACCACTCCCCATTGAAGCGGCTCGGTAAGGCAAACCCCCTTATGGGGGAGAGGGAAGCCAGGCTTCTTCGGTTGATTTCCTAAAAAGACTTGCTGGCCAGAATATTGAACCTGGTGATGCTGCCAACGCGACCTGCGATGTCCTGGGAGGGGATGTCCAACTGGAAGCCCCCTGAGATAGACATTGTCCTTGAGGCAACCAGCCTCAGATGGTAGGGCCTTTCATGGGGGAAATGTGGGCTCAGTGCCAAGCACCAAAACGAATCCGCCCCTATGCAAGGTCCTCCTCAAATGGCTAGGGTTTCCGAGGCAGTACAAAGAGGGGAGGGATCTCCTCTGACCGGTGCTCCTACGACTGCCAGGAACTTGTACATTTTGGAGACCCCGTAAGGGGTGGCAATTTGCCATCCTGGCCGCTGTGCTGACGGGACTAAGCACCCCGACTCGGGGCTCCTCTCCATCCGCGGGTGCTGCCACTTTGGTAGGTGACCAAGCCAAGATCGGCACATCCGGCCCCTCTGCCGCCCCGGATGCGGTGCCCCTGACTATGACAAAGATGAAAAGTGCACAGTGTTGAGCCTAAATGACATCCCGGCCTCTCATTCAGAGGTTACCTGGCGTTTTCGAGCCCGCTGGCTTCAAACGCTTCATCATTATTCAATCCACTGATGGCAGCATGTTGTCCAAATGCAACATGATCCATCAGAGGAGAGGATTAGCTAGTGCAATTGGTAGAGGGCCGAAGGTAACCCATTTCTCGGACGGGCGCCTTCTGGCGAATGCGGCGAATCCCGCCGAGGCGGCCAAGATAAGTGCTCTTCGGACACTTCATGGCACCCCGGTGTGTGTGACACCGCACTCTACCATGAACTTTGTGAAAAGAGTAGTTTATGCGAGGGAACTTGTTGACTAGTCCATTGAGGACATCACCTTAGAGCTGGCTGACCATGGGGCGTTCAAGGTCAAACGTGTGATGAGAAAACAGGGAGAGGCCTCGAGACCCACCCCTACACTCTTCGTCACGTTCGACTGTGACAAGCTCCCTGAGTCGGTGCCTGCTGGTTGGTACCGCTACCGCGTGAAGGCATTCGTGCCACTACCGCGGCGGTGCTATTACTGTCACCGCTTTGGCCATACAAATCGATCTTGTAGATGTGCAAAGTCGGGGTCACCCGAAGTCTGTGTAAATTGCTCCAAGGCCGCACACAATAAGTCTAAATCCTGTGTGGCCAAGTGTGTCAATTGCGGAGAGCCGCACCCCGCTTCTTCGAAGCAATGTGGTGCATATCTCCTTGAGAAATAAATCCTGGCCGTTCAGGCCCAGGATCAAATCTCATTCCGCGAGGCTAAGGACTTGGCTGCAAGGCTCGTCTCGTCCCGTTTCCCGTTAGCTATCTTTTTGCAGGAGACCATGCTAGGCGCGTGCCACCTGTTCGCCCTCCCGGAGTACAAGGGTCTTGCGACCCTACCACCACGGGATGGCCTGGCTGGGGATGCGCGGTTTACACCCGGCATGATGTCTCCGTTCTTCCTTTCTCTTTAGATATCTCCTTTCAGGCAGTGGCTGTGCAGCTTCACCTGGATAGGAGGTATACTCTCATTTCTGCGTACATTCCACCGTCAGCTGACTTCGACGCAGGGACTTACGCCGCATCGTGGCACGGTTGCCGAGGCCCTTTCTCTTGCTTGGAGATCTGAACGGCAGGCATCCTCTCTGGGGAGATTACTCCGTAAATCCCAGGGGACAAGTACTTGCCGATCTGATCGAAGTGCTTGATAAGGGTGTCCTAAACGTGGATGAGTTTACGCATCACTGTCCGAGAACTGCTACATTTTCTTGCCTTGACCTATCTTTGTGCTCTTCGGGTGCACAGCCTGATTTTGATTGGGGGGTGGTTGGTGACCTCCTTAGTAGTGATCACTCTCCCATTCAAATATCATTTTCAGGGCAGTGGTCGCGGTGGCCTGCATTTCAGGAAATGACTGAATTCTCTATCTCAGTCGAGGAGTTTAGGTCGGTAGATGAGGCCGTTGAGTTGTTCTCCGGCAACATCATCGTCGTGGATCTGATCGAAGTGCTTGATAAGGGTGTCCTAAACGTGGATGAGTTTACGCATCACTGTCCGAGAACTGCTACATTTTCTTGCCTTGACCTATCTTTGTGCTCTTCGGGTGCACAGCCTGATTTTGATTGGGGGGTGGTCGGTGACCTCCTTAGTAGTGATAACTCTCCCATTCAAATATCATTTTCAGGGCAGCGGTCGCGGTGGCCTGCATTTCAGGAAATGACTGAATTCTCTATCTCAGTCGAGGAGTTTAGGTCGGTAGATGAGGTCGTTGAGTTGTTCTCCGGCAACATCATCGTCGTGGGCCTGACTACTATTCCTAGGACGTCTGGCCGTTTTGCACACTGGGAGTGGTCGGGCCGAGTGTGAGACGGCCCTCAAACAGAAGCGTTATGCCTACATGCGCTATAAGCGCTGCCCGTTGGGCTAGGGCTTGGTTCCGGTATATTTCGAAGCACGCCCGCCGCACTTCTTGTCCGGCATACGTGTCTTCACTTAACGGGAAGACCCCTTTAGCAGAGGTGTGGAAGCGAGTCAAAAGGATTCGGGGCAAGTTCTCGCAGGACCCCTCCCGTTCTCAAGGAGAATGGGACCGCAATCCCGGACCCCGTGTCCGTGGAGGAATCCTTTGCGACTGCTTTTTCCGCTTTCTCTGGCCGGGATGCTGTTCCGCCAGCATTCAATGCACGTCGTGATGTGTCGCAGAAGGCTGCCGGCTCGACTTCATCTCCAGAGGTGGAGAACCTTTCAACGACAGGTTAACTGTGAGTGAGTTGCTCTCCGCTCTTGCTTCGTGCGCGGACACCGCCCATGATCCGGACTATGTCCCGTACGCCATGCTTCGAAACCTGGGTGAGCGAGGCATGGCCTTTCTGTTAGATTTGTTCAACAGGATCTGGGTGGAGGGTCTTCTCCCAGATTCCTGGCGAATTGCTACTGTGCTCGTCTTTCGCAAGCCGGGGAGAGATCACACTACTCTGACCGGTTAACGCCCAATCTCTCTAACCTCTTGTGTGTGCAAGTTGATGGAGAAATTGGTAAATGTTAGACCAGCCTTTTCCTGGACAGCGGAGGTCTTCTGTCTTCTTCACAGTGCTGCTTCCGAAAGTTCCACTCCACGTCAGATGCTCTGCTCTGACTGGAAAATGCAGTTTGCGAGGCTTTCCTTCGTAGACAGCACTACGCCACGGTCTTTTTCGATCTGGAGAAGGCCTATAATACCACATGGCGATACGGTATCCACACGATGGGGGCGAGGGGACGCCTCCCAGTCTTTATATCTGAATTTTCTCGAGATCGTCGATTCCCCGTACTGGTGGGGGAAGCCCTCTCCGGCCCAAAGGAGCAAGAAGAAGGTGTCCCGCAGGGAAGTGTCCTCAGTGTCACACTCTTTGCCCTGGGCATCACCTCGGTGCTGCCAGAAGTTGTTCTCGCTACGCTCTAAGTGGACGCCCTTTCGATCTCTCTTGGCGCGGCCCAGATGCCAACTCTGGAGCGTCGACTCCAACAGGTATTGAACCGCGTCTCTCGCTATGCTCAGGCGCACAGGTTTCGGTTTTCTTTGGCTAAGACTAAGGTGGTGCACTTCTGCCGCCATCCACGGCTCCACCCCGACCCAGATTTGTTTGTTAATGGGGTGCGCCTGTATGTGGTTGAGTCGCACCGTTTCCTTGGTCTTGTATTCGACCGTCGCCTCACCTGGGAGGCTCATATTCGCAGCCTTAGGGTCTCTTGTACCCGCGCCATGGATATTCTCCGTTCCGTGACGTTCAGCGTTTGGGGCGCTGATAGGGCTACTGCCCTACTTTTTTATCGATCCTTTGTTCGTTCGAAGCTCGACTACGGATGTGAGATTTATTGCGGAAAGTGGATTCGATCCACCACACCGGCCTTCGCCTTGCGACCGGTGTCTTCCGCACTTTCCCCATTGAGAGTCTGTTGGTCGATGCTGGGGAGATACCACTCGCTCTGCACCGCGTGCAGTGCATCACTCGCCCGGCGCCTCCCTCAGTCGCCAACAGCTTTCACTGCCTTCGCAGCTGATCTCGACGGTGCCTATGCCGCCGAGAGACGCGAGTCATACCCCAAGGCCTTTGGGTTTACGGCCAGGAAAATCCGAGAGCTAGATATAGCCCAGGACGCCACCCTGAAGGGTACCACATTTGGCTATTTGTCGCCGCGCCTCTGCTCCGAAAGCTTGTAAAGCGCCGGGAGTATTGCGTTCGACCTTTTTGGAGCACACCTCGTGTAACGCTGGAACCGTGCCCCTGTATACGGATGGCTCCAAGTCCTAAGAAGGGGTCGGCTTCCACGCCGTATCCCCTCTGTTTGAAGTCAGCGGGGCTCTACCAGGCGCTGCGTCTGTCTTCACGGCCGAGCTGGTGGCAATACACCACTCGGTAATGGAGATTACGTGAAGTGCCCGGTTTGGAGAGCGGATTGTGATCTATAGCGACTCACAAAGCGCCCTGAGTGCTCTCTAGGGCATTGGAATCTCCGCATCCCCTGATCCGCGATATTCGTGACGCCACGGTTTTAGCGTCCTGGACATGTAGGAATTGCGGGGAATGAGGGCGCCACAGAGTCCGGACTCTGCGACCGGACCAGCGTTTCTCTCTTCCTCACACCGACTACATGGCAGGAATACGGGCAGCTCTTCGGACCTCTTGTCAAAGAAGATGGGAGACGGTCGAAGGGAACATAAAGTTGCGTGCCATTGCGCCGCGACCTTTTCCATGAACCTATTCCCCAATGCCGCGGCGGCTTCAGGTTGCTTTCTGTCGTCTCCGAATCGGACACACTCGTGTGACGCATCGCTATCTGATGGAGCGCTCGCCTGCGCCCTATTGCAACGACTGCGTCGTCCCCCAGACTGTTCGGCACATTCTTGTCGAGTGTCCCAGTCTGGGTGATCTTCGCGCACGACACCTATCCCGGTACCGGGATGGGCGGGGTCGCTACCGCCTGTCCCTTGTTCTCGGGATGAGTGCGTGTACTTTGACTGGTGGACTTATTGACATTTTGGGGGAGGCCGGCCTTCTCCCTTTTATTTAACGCGATTTAATTGTTGTTGTTGTTTTTGTAATTGTTTTGTTATTGCTTTGTTATTGTTATTGTTATTCCTTTTTATTGTTTTCTGTTTAATTTTTTAAAGTAGCCTAAATTAGGCTGTTTGTTTACGGCAACTTATGCCTTAGTCGGCAGTCGCCAGATAGCCCCTTAATTAAAAAAAAAAAAAAAATCTTCGCGCACGTTACCTGTACCGGGATGGGCGGGGTCGCTACCGCCTGTCCTTTGTACTCGGGACGTGTGCGTGCACATTGACTTTTTGAGGGAGGCCGGCCTTCTCCGTTTTATTTAACTAGGTTTTATGTTATTGTTGTTGTTGTTTTTTGTAGGTCTCACTTTCCTGCGCCGGGGGGAGGGAGGACCTTCCCCCGACGCCGGATATTGCTTCCTGATTGTTGTGATCTTCCTTTTTTATCATTGTTTTCATATTCTTATTTCAAAGTAGCCTAGTGCTAGGCTACTTATGCCCAAGTGGGCAGTCGCCAGATAGGCCGCTAAATTAAAATAAAAAAAATTTCTTTTGACCATACTATTTCATGTGTCTTAACTTCAGCATATTTTGTACGAATTATTATTGAAAACTTTCTTGTAATGTTACCTTAGCTTTTGCTTCAAATGCTCAGCATTGTTTATTGATTGTGATAGGTTGATTTAATATTGACTGTTCTGACCTTTAGTGGCTCTGAAAATGCCGAGGAATATGTCATGAATGTAAACTTTGGCATATAAGCCCGATTCGCTGTATCCATTGCACAGTTAGCTTAAAGTTCATATTTGGTAACCTAACTCATCTCCAGAGCAGATTCCTTAATTCAGATCATCTGATGACAATTCGAAAAACTTAGTCTTTCAAATAACTCTGCTGCAACCTTGTCTCCTCCTCGGGCATTAAACCCGAGTGATTTCTTCAAAAAAGACAAGTCTAAGTATTCATCGATGTCTGTGAGTCTTGACCCTCTATAGAGCGCATTGCTTCCAGAGAATCAGTGGCATTACTTGAATACAGCATATTCACCCATGTAACTATTCTTCAAAATACGAACCCCTCAACTTAGAAGCCATGATTGTCTGCTCAGATAAGTTGGTCACATAATTCGAAAATGCAGCATCGTCTACTTTACAGATTTTAGGATTGGTATCCCTTTTCTTACCTGCGTGAGATGCTCCGCTTCGCTGTTTGGTCTCTGGTGCCACCAGCCACGCCAAACAGGAAAAGGATTCTCACCATTCTTCCTGTCTCCATCCTCATAGAAAATTTTGTCATTGCTTGCACCTTTTCTCACTAAGTTCTTCCTTTTATTCAGCCGTTTAATTGGCATTGGTAATCTTTTGTATGCATTTGGCACGAACTAATGTCGACCTTAAAAGCCAAGTTAAAATGTGTATAGATTTAGGAAACAGAAAAGGAAGAGTAGTCATGAGGAAAGATGAGAAAGAGTTCCAAAGTTTTGATGTGGGGAAAGAAGCAGCAGCCCACCCTTCTTAAGTTCCTATTCGCCACACAATAAGCTCACTATTCAGAAGTCTGTCGTCGAGTATTGCTTGGTCTGGATACTGATCGATAATACAAGCGGCTAGTTCACGGTCAAGGGAATCAGTTTCGAGCTTAGTCTTGATTCAACTTTAGCAAAGTATTGTACAGAGCTAGAACCACTCCAAATGTGAAAGCAGTAATCGAAGCAACTATTCAGAAGAAAAGAATGATCAACATCTGAACAAGACGCCTAGTTTTTAGAGGCTATTCCTAACATGTGGATTTCCAGGAAAGATTGGATGTTACAGTAACACCCAGTAAGTTACATGGAGTCAATAAGTGTAATTACCGAACCATCAGCAGAAACTTTGGGGTTATTAGGCGTTCTTGATAGTGAGATAGGTAAATATCTGGTCTTGGAGGTAGTAAAATTAAGATTTTGTCTTCGCCACTGAGAAATCCTGTCCGAGTTAGTCTAGGTAGTTACCCCGAGACGAGAGACGGCAAGAGCGAAATATGCAAATGAATGAAATTTTGAATCATGACCCTATCTAGTTATTTGTGGAAGAAAGGAAAGCTGATGGCAGTCTTTAACGTATCCATGGCAACGGCGGCAGGGCGAAATTGATTGTATTTCCCTGTTGATTGGCTGTGGGCGTGTCAGTCTGATGGCTAGGGTGTGTGAAGTGCCCTTGTTCGTTCAGTATTGTGCCGGGGCACGGGTCCGTGCGACAAGGACCCCGTGCAAAGAATGTGATGTCTGGACTATCGTTGGGTGGTGGCGCCGAGAGGGAATGGTAGCTAGAGATGGGCAGGAGGGGGATGGAAAAATGCAGCCCCCAGGGAATGATTGCGTGTTCTTTTGGCTCATACGCCCACAGGGCGACCTGATTAAATTGTGGAGGTTTGTAGATCTGCCGCTTACTCGGTCCATAACGCATCAAGTAGTACCCTCTTTAGACTACTTTTTATTTATTCCTTCCACACGCTCTATATCAACTTACAAATTTTCCTCTGGAGATGCCTTTGTTGGTTTCTTTTAAGTTTTAAGTAAATAGCAACACCGGCGACGAAGAAATAACCCGCACAAATATTCCCCCCCTTTGTCGTCAAACGCGCGCCAACTCTGCTCTATTTTTAAGCCAAGCGGAAACGAAACAGCAGAACAAAAAAACCTGCTTAAAAAAAAAAAACATTGTAGAAAGGTGGGGGAGGGGGTGCTTGAAATCGTAACCCACCAGGTTGGGGATCGGCCCTTGTTAACAGGGCTGATGGTTTGGTTTTATGGCCGAGAGACCTACTAGATTGAACGATGCGTTGGCACAGTTTCTCTCAGTGCCACCCCGCTCTGGAGGTATTGGCGCATCTCATAAGTTCGCTGCGCCATTTCGGGTAGTTTATTACTCTCCCGGTCCCAGTGCTTCCGACTTTTTTTTTAGCCGGCTCTAATAGCGCAGGCTAGTCGCCGATCCGCATTCGTAGATCCACCCTTGGTCGGGGCCATGGAGAGGGGCGGTGAACCAATGCTACCAAAAGTAATCGAGGTTATTGAGTTCAAATATGATATAAGTTGACCACCAGGCGGCGCTACCTAGTACCTAGAGGTGCTAAATCGGCCATTTTCGCCGCAGGTCCACTAAATCTAGTCCCTCCGGTTTGAGGGGAGGTTATAATATTCCTGTACCCCCCTCCCCCTCAACCCTTTCTCTTCTATTGCACCTATCCTTCATGTCCTTATTTATTCTTTTACGGACCCGCAAGGGGCTAAGATGTAAGTGCAGCAAGATTTCACATCTGGAGTATTGCGTTCCTTCCCGTCCCAAATGCCTGCAGGGGTGGGGGGGAGACCTAAGGTTATACGTCTTTTCCTTTCTTTGCACATCTCCCTACAAAGTCTACTGCAGGAAATACGTCCTCGTTGCTATTGCACTCTAAATTCGCGGAAGGAAAATGACTCCAAGGTGACATGCCTCATTTTGCCGAGGGAGAGGTGCACATTAAAAACAAAACCACTTTTTGAGTAATATGCCCTCGTTATTCTCCTTACTTTAAAAAACAACCGATTTTAATTCCATTCCCGCTTTGCCGTTGTATACATCGTGATGAGACGCTTCAAGTACTTCCTCATCCATCTCTTTACGCGAGGTTGGTCGGTTTGTTTTGCACAGAATTGTTAAAATGTGACCGTTCTGGCAAACTGTTCCGCTTATTATTATATTTTGTTTTTTGGGTCAATGGCCGTCTGTGTGTGAAATGAGGGTTTTTTAGGGGGTGGGGGTTGCTTGCTTGAAATTGGGTCAGGGGGGAAAATTAGCTACTTGTGAAAACATTTATTTTTGCTGATTTTTCGGAGATCAAGAATTGGTTATCAGTTAGATAAAATTTAACAAGCGAATCCCAGTGATGGCATCTCTCCACCAAGGGTTGGGGGTAAGGGGGCGAAAATGAGAGCCTTTTGGTTAAGTTAGGAGTCCCCAACCTGCAGAGTACCGTAGGCCGCATCGACCACTCGGAGAGCGACCCGAGGGCCACACCAATAAAAAACTGAAAACCACATTTACCTAACAAAAAGAAATCACAGAATATATTAATGAGACAGCTGGTGACATTTTCAGCACAAAGCTGATCAAATCAGGGCTAATGGAACTGACACTCATCAAGGGAACGTCGTCCAAGTTGTCACGGGTCTTCGATTTTGTCAGTTTCACCTTGCTAAACAGCTGTTTGCTCAAGTATATTGATCCAAACATTAACGACACTTTTATCGCGTTCTGTACCAGGACCGGCAATTGACGAGACTGCCAGAAAGAAGGTTGATAGCGGGGGAAGGGGTGTCCGTTGAACTTTGAGCGCAGCTCGTCGGATAACTAGAGCTCATAACTTAACCTATCCTAAAACAGGGTCTTCAAAAGAAAAAAAATCAATACACGTTTTGAATGATGGAATGCCGCACCGATGGCCAAGTAAATGATTTGACATCGAAGGCCGCGCTTTAGGAACTCGTGGCCTAAGTGGTAAAGCTTTCCTCGGCAGGTCGGGGACGGCGAATCTACGAAGGGCATACAAGATTTCTGTTTCCCTTTCGCCACGATTCTCGGTAATATGAAACTAGATTGAGATAGATTAGAGTTGTTGGGGGTACGTGCCGGTGTTCCCCCCCCCCCGAGGGTGGGCTTTGCAATGGGCCCTAAAGCGTGCTGCCGATGACATCTTAGTATTGCGTGCCCCCCCCCTCCTTCCTGGGGTTAATTGTCCAGTGTGTGTGTGTGTAGGTTAAAGTGACGAGTTTTCACCTCACTACTACTATTGCCAGTTCTCTTCCGCACTTGTTCACTTCACCTAACCTCAACACTTAATCAACTCCTAGCTGAGAGCCCTCGTTGGTTTTAGCCTCGGCTTTAAGTGAATGTCAATTATTTTTCAAGTTTACCACATGTTGGGGGAGGGGACCCTCTCGATCTCGCACCCCTATGCCCGTCTTGATCGCCCCCGGGAAGAAATGCCTCTCGAATCCCCGCTACGCATCTACCCCTTCCCACCACTCCAGGCGTGGGTGGGTCATTGGGACGACGCGTATCGATTTTCGCCAAACGCTGTCCCTACTCGAGCGCACCTTTAGCGTAGGACGTGTAAAGCGTTCCCCGGGGCCACTGCTGGGGGGCTTTGTGGCCAAGGGGGAGGGACGACCCCAATTTGTTTGTTTTTTCTTGCAAGCATTTGGTCGTGTAGGTTCGTGTTCAAGTTTAGTTATTTTGAAGCGAATGTGGAACTTCTGAATTTGGCATTTGAACTCTTCTTGGTCAATTCTCGATTGAAAGATTTGATATTTTATTCACACCAAATCGAGTCTGTTTTATTGGCATCAAATCTACTCCTGACGCCTACAACTGGGGGCTCTTCCTTTGGCCACCAAACTTTCGCTGCGTCATGGCACAACAACACTTTCTGTCCCCCCCACACCCCCCCGGCATACAGTTAGATCTGATGCCTAAAAGAGCGGTACGTCTTCCCCGCATCTCGAACTAGATTGAGACTATCTGGGCTTTATTCACCGACCAGCTTCCACCTGCTTATCACTGGTAGAGATAAAGGGGTGGGGATAATACTCCCGCCCTCTTGGTACCCTTCTAGTACCCCCCCCCCCTCCGATATTTCTTTTCTGTATCGAACAAGGGGATGTGTAGCATGGACAAATGCAGGATGTTTTGTGGCTATGGATCGCGCACATTGTCACCTCCCCTATTTTCACCATTCTTTACAAGCTTTCTTAGAGATTCGCGCTCGTTTGCATTTCGCACTAAATTGAGCTCCCCCCCCCCCATCACATCCCATTCTGATCTTTTTGTAATTTTCCTCCCCGTTTGTGGGCCTTCGTCCATAGCCAGTTCCCATATCCAGGGACCTGCTATTTCCTGACCATAGTTTGAGTCTAAGTGAGGGGGGGGGGCGCTCCTGATAAGGAAATATCACATTCCAGAAAATTATAATAACAAGTTTTATATGGCGCCTTTCATTACTATAGACCGACCGGGGGCCCTGCTAACCCCAGCCATTTTTTCCTCACCCCGGCGCCGGCAAAATTACGACCTCGGTCGGTCAACTGCACATTCATTATCTGGCGCGGGATCCAGCGCCCCGTCCGGCCCCAGCTTAGCCTCTCTTCCTTCCTTCAGATAGCCTGTATTCCTATCCTACCTCGTCGCTTTTCATACAACCTCTCCCACAACTTTCTCTGGTCAGCCTCTAATTTCACAGGGTAGAAGCTGACCTTCTTCTCAGCCAATCGTCCCGGATCGGGGCTGAGGCGGTAGGGGACAATGTCCCCTAACCCCTGAGCTCCGGTCTGGGGTGGTTGGCTTTTAACAACCTGCTTCATCCCCACCCATACCTTCCTCACATCCCTTTTCATCTCGTCTTCAAAATCTATCCGTTTTACGCCGTGTTCAAGGTGGAGCCGCCATGCCGAAGGACTGCCAGGCCACCAGGCGGGAGGGGTGGTCCCAAATGACGGCGCCTGGCTCTGCCGGGCCTGTAAGCACCTCTTGCAGTGCGGGCTACTGCAAGAGGTGGTGAGCGATTGCGTCCCGTAAAACAAAGAGGGTCACCATGCCCAATGATGAAACAAAAAAACATCTCCCCTTAATTCCCCCTATAACAACAACGGAGCCACCCTCGTGCAGCTCCACAGAAAAGATGGAGGTCCCCCCCCCTGTGCTTGCGCAGGGGACCCTCCATACCTCTTTAACCGGAGAGGAGGCGTACTCCTCTCCTACGCCTACGGGTGTAGGGGACTCCCCCTCACCCCCTTCTCTGGAGGTGCTTTCGGGCACCTCCTTATCTCCAGCGGCAGTCCCTCCTATGCTTTCTAAGGGGACTGCCAAGAAAGCCAGCAGGCAGCCCATTGCCGACCGCCCCTCGTACAAGCGGCTCGGTAGGGCAAACCCCCTTAGGGGGGAGAGGGAAGCCAGGCCCCTTTGGTCGCTTCCCTCAAAAGACCTGCTGGCAAAAATATTAAACCTTGCCGGGGTCAAGGCCTGTGCCTCCCCACTAAAGACTTATGACGCTGCCAAGGGGACCTGCGATGTCCTGGGAGGGGATGGCCAACTGGAGGCCCCTCCTGTGATAGACATGGTCCTTGAGGAAAACCAGCCTCAGACGGTAGGGCCTTCCATGGGGGGGAATCCGGGCTTGGCGCCAAGCACCGAACCCGAATCCGCCCCTATGCAAGGTAATCATCAAACGGCTGTGGATTCTCAGGCAGGACAAGGAGGGGAGGGATCTCCTCCGGATGAATCCCCTGCGCCCACCGGGACCTTCTCCATTTCAGAGAAGGACCTGGCTGAGGCCGGTCCATCTGGCCTGGGGGCTTCTACCGGCGGGGGTGAGAAGCGGGTTCATTCCCCGCCCTCCTCTCCTAAAAAGAAGAAAAAGACAAGAAAGACGAAAAAGACTCGGGGCTCCTCTCCATCCGCGGGGGCTGCGGGGACGGATGGGTCTGCTGCCACTTTGGTAGGCGACCAAGCCAAGATCGGCAAATCCGGCCCCTCTACCCCCTCGTGTGCGGAGCTCCTGACCAAGACTAAGACGAAGAATGCACAGGGCGCAGCCTCGATGACATCGGGGCCCCTCATTCAGAGGTTACCTGGCGTTTTCGAGCCCGCTGGCTTCAAACGCTTCCTCGTTATTCGCTCCACTGATGGCACCATGTTGTCTAAGGGCAACATGATCCATCAGAGGAGAGGATTAGCTAGTGCAATGGTAGAGAGCCGAAGGTGACCCGTTTCTCGGACGGCAGCCTTCTGGCGAATGCGGCGAATCCCGCCGAGGCGGCCAAGATAAGTGCTCTTCGGACACTTCATGGCACCCCGGTGAGTGTGACGCCGCACTCTACCATGAACTTTGTGAAAGGAGTAGTTTATGCGAGGGAACTCGTTGACTACTCCATTGAGGACATCACCCTAGAGCTGGCCGACCATGGGGCGGTCAAGGTCGAACGTGTGATGAGAAAACAGGGAGGGGCTTCGAGACCCACCCCTACACTCTTCGTCACGTTCGACTGTGACAAGCTCCCTGAGTCGGTGCGTGCCGGTTGGTACCGCTACCGCGTGAAGGCATTCGTGCCACTGCCGCGGCGGTGCTATTACTGTCACCGCTTCGGCCATACGAATCGCTCATGTAGACGTGCAAAGTCGGGGTCACCCGAAGTCTGTGTAAATTGCTCCAAGGTCGCACACAATAAGTCCAAATCGTGTGTGGCCAAGTGTGTCAATTGCGGAGAGCCGCACCCTGCTTCTTCGAAGCAATGTGGTGCATATCTCCTGGAGAAAGAAATCCTGGCCGTTCAGGCCCAGGATAGACTCTCATTCCGCGAGGCTAAGGACTTGGTCCTGGCGCGCCCAGCTCTGCCTGGGACGTCATATGCCTCAGTAGTTCGAAAGGCACCCTCTGCTCCTGGCCCATCCAGGCCAACGAGCACGGTTGTTTCCGCGCCCATTCGGAGCCCTTCTGCGGGCTCTACTACACTCGGGCGCTCCCCTGGTAGAGCTGGCGGCAAAAAGGGTTCACACCCAGCCCCGGCTAAAACCAGGGCTCCCCCCTCTTCCCCCAGCGTGACCGTTTCCCGTAAGGCGAAACGGCCACGCGCCTCCACAGAGTCGTTAGACTCACAGGAGGCAACACCCCTGAAGATGGTCGCTAGGCCATCTTCGGGGGTTCCTAAAGCTGTCCCACGAAAGGAGGACAGCAACAAAGGAGCTTCGGCTCCTTCGCCCACGCCACGAGGTGGAGCGAGTGGCTCGGAGACGGTGGTTCCTCGAAAAGAGGGCCCCCCGCCTCCGAAGCCGCAGCGCCCGCCTAAGGTTTCGAGGCGGAGGGAGGAAAAGACTCGCATGGCGAGGTCAACCTCCCCCAATAAGTCCTCGAAGGCGACAGCGCCTCCAGCGCTTTGTCCGGCCAACAGCGCCCGGGGTTCTGCCCCCGGGAAGCGCACGGCCATTCCCGTGAGGGTCTTCAATTCGAGGAGGGCCCCCGCGTCTCCTCCGAGCTAGGCCTGGAGGGCATATTCCTTCAATGGAATTGCCGTGGACTCCGGGCCAACTGGGAGGAGCTGCGGAGGCTCGCCTCGTCCCGTTCCCCGTTAGCTATCTTTTTGCAGGAGACCATGCTAGGCGCGTGCCCACTGCCTGCCCTCCCGGGGTATATGGGTCTTGCAACCCCACCACCGCGGGACGGCCGGGCTGGGGGATGCGCGGTTTACACCCGGTATGATGTCTCCGTTCTTCCTTTCTCTTTAGATACCTCCTTACAGGCAGTGGCTGTGCAGCTGCACCTGGATAGGAGGTATACTATCATTTCTGCGTACATTCCACCGTCAGCTGACTTCGACGCGGGGGACGTCCTCCGCGTCGTTGCACGGTTGCCGAGGCCCTATCTCTTGCTTGGAGATCTGAACGGCAGGCATCCTCTCTGGGGAGATTACACCATAAATCCCAGGGGACAAGTCCTTGCCGATCTGATCGAAGAGATTGAGATGGGTGTCCTAAACGTGGATGAGTTTACGCATCACTGTCCGAGAACCGCTTCATTTTCTTGCCTTGACCTATCTTTGTGCTCTTCGGATGCACAGCTTGATTTTGATTGGGGGGTGGTCGATGACCTCCATGGTAGTGATCACTTTCCCATTCAAATATGATTTTCAGGGCAACTGCCGCCTGAGAGACCACCTCGGTGGTGCTTGGCACGGGCGCGGTGGCCTGCATTTCAGGAAATGACTGAATTCTCTATCTCAGTCGAGGAGTTTAGGTCGGTAGATGAGGCCGTTGAGTTCTTCTCCGGCAACCTTATCGCCGTGGGCCTGAGTACTATTCCTAGGACGTCTGACTGTTTTGCACGCCGACCACTCCCATGGTGGTCGGCCGAGTGTGAGACGGCCCTCAAACAGAAGCGTTATGCCTACATGCGCTATAAGTGCCGCCCGAACGATTTCACTGTCGCTGAATTTCGTCGGGCTAGGTTCCGGTATATTTCGAAGCACGCCCGCCGCTCTTCTTGGCGGGCATACGTGTCTTCAACTTAACGGGAAGACCCCTTTAGCTGAGGTGTGGAAGCGAGTCAAAAGGATTCGGGGCATGTTCTCGCAGGACCCCCCTCCCGTTCTCCAGGAGAATGGGACCGCAATCTCGGACCCCGCGTCCGTGGCGGAATCCTTAGCGACCGCTTTCTCCGCATTCTCTAGCCGTGATGCTGCTCCGCCAGCATTCAATGCACGTCGTGATGTCGCGGAAGGCCGCCGGCTGGACTTTACCTCCAGAGGCGGAGAACCCTTCAACGACAAGTTTACTGTGAGTGAGTTGCGTTCCGCTCTCGCTTCGTGCGCGGACACCGCCCATGGTCCGGACGATGTCCCGTACGCCATGCTTCGACACCTGGGTGAGCGAGGCATGGCCTTTCTGTTAGATCTGTTCAACAGGATCTGGGTGGAAGGTCTTCTCCCAGACTCCTGGCGAATCGCTACTGTGCTCGCCTTTCGCAAGCCGGGGAGAGATCACTCTACTCCGACCGGTTTCCGCCCAATCTCTCTAACCTCTTGCATGTGCAAGTTGATGGAGAAATTGGTAAATGTTAGATTAGCCTTTTTCCTGGACAGCGGAGGCCATCT